>CAJHQP010000399.1:0-198643 GCA_905132765.1 Moricandia arvensis | reverse complement strand
AGCATAACTTTAGCTGTAGCATCCCGATTGACCTCAAACTGGTGGAATTGGAAAGCTGACTCAAACCTCTATCTCCTGTAATTATATCAGCTTAATATCACCTTGGGAAGGTCTCCGTACAAAGCTAAACATCTGATGTATCTGTGCAGTTCCGCATCTCTAAAAGCTCCAGAATCACCAAAGTTCTACAGAACATACCTGAATCTGAAAATACTCTAAAACATACTCCAAAAACATATAATATACTCTAAATAGGATTGATTTCATGGCACAATAGTGGTAAATACCAAGCCCTATCACTTGGTTATAGTCTTTAGTTTGACATTAAGCAGTTTTGGACTAAGATGGGGGTAGATCATCACTTGTTGGGAAAAAAAGTGTCTACATCCTCTTTGCTCATCTGGAACTAGGTACTATCGAAGCTTCTTATGGCTTCGTCACCTCTGGTTCTTTGGTTGTTCATGTTCTCCTTGTTGATCTCAATTTGACTCATCCTCTCCTGAAGGTTGTCAATGCGTTTGTGTAACCAGTCGGTTCTGCTGTCTTATGTCATCCATTCTCCTGGAGATATCTTACATCATCATGTCTTGAGACATAAACTCCATCAATTCTCATTTAGCAGCTTATCGGTTACTAGCCTCTGACTAAATGGTCCGCATGAAGCGTCGATTGACGGTCGAGCTTGTCCGTCGATTGATGCTAATTTGTTTGCGCCATTCACGTGTTGTTTCTGAACCATCTTTTGCTTCATCTTCTCCATGCATGTAGTTAACCAGGTAATATTGTTGTTAAATGGGTAATAGATATCATTAATCCTCTTGTAGTATTCATCATCAACATCTCCTGGGCTATGAAGATTCCTTGTACTATGTCATCTACTTTTGTCTTGCTGTATGTTTCTGTATTTGGCATGGTCCTATAAAGGTCCTCTGCATACTCTGGCAAACAAAAACGAGTGTGTTCAATGATGGCTGCTCTCAAAAGAATATCTTTGATGTCTTCCTTTGATAAATTGGTGATTCGACCATCTATAGCTCGTGCATTGCCATATTTTCTATGTATACGCCATGCTCATCTATTTCTTCCCCATAGTTAAATTCTTTGGATCAAACACTTCAGGTTCTGATCAGTAACTGGCGAAGTCCTCTGTAAGGTGAGAGTCGATCGACGGCAGCAATGGTGCGTCAATCGATGCTATGTTTTTATATGTATGGTTGTCATATTGATGTTGGCTGAAGAGATTTCCTGATCCGTTGGCCATTGCGAATATGTCTGCTACATCTTCCTTAGATACATTGAGAAATGTTCATCCATTGTGTGTGCATATCCTTTGAGATCCCTTATAATTCCGAACTCATATGGTCTGAGATAACCATAATCTGCATTGTGTTCTGTTGTGGTAGCTGCCTTGGGCTATACTTGGTGATGAGTATCAATCGATGCTGAAGGGTGGGTGTCGATCAAATGTTGGTTGTCAACTTTGACCGATGTATTGGGCTGGGTATCGATCAATGCTCCACCGCCAGGGTCATTTTCTTGCTCAAAGTTGTAGAAAAATGTGGCCACAAGTCCTAGTTCATGAACCAAATCAATGAGAGGACTCTTGGTTCTAGTTTGAATAGACTCATAGTAGTGATTTTGATCAATAAGAGATATATACAACTTGTTTGTCTTCATGTCGCATACTGCTCCTTCTGTGGCCATGAAAGCTCTTCCAAGTAGCAGGGATGAATTCTTCTCCGCTTGGACATCCAAGACATGAAAGTCTACAGGAATTAGGGCATCACTGATTTTCAATTGGAGGTCTTTGACTATTCCTCCTGAATTCACCCCAGAACAATCCACAAAAGTGAATGAATCACTAGAAGGCTCCACCTTTAAGCTTAGCACAACTGCCATGGTTCTTGGCATAATGCTTACTGACGAACCGGTGTCGCAGAGTGCATGAGGGTAGTCATGTCCCTTGATGTTGCAGGGAACAAAAAACTTCTCAGGCTCGCTTCTCTTCTTCAACTTGACCATCTGCTTTATCTTCTCCCTCAGATGATTGTACATTCTTTCAATGTCCTCATCAGTCTCCTTGGTTTCTATGGAGAACATCCACAATCTGTGAGTGTAGTAAGCTTCCTCGAATGGGGTTTCTAAAGGGATTCTGAGGACTCTTAGCAAAGTTGTTCATCTCTTTCCCATTAGCTTCACTTCTAAGATGCTTAGGGACCTTCTTCTTCCCTCTAAATTGTTTATCCGTAGCTTCCTCAATTACCGTAGGAACTGGTTCATTTGTCTGTCTGGTTTGGGTAAGGTGGGTTTTGAATGCCTATTAGCATATAAAAGACTCACGTCTATGCTTGGCAATCAACATACTTTTTTCGAACTGCCATCAATCGATGGTAGGGTTTGGCTATCGATCGATATCCATCTCTTCACAAGATTCCACGGATTTTTCAGGTACCGTCGATGGATGGTTAACTTCAGATGTCGATCGATGGTCGTTTGAATAGGGCATGGGATTCTAACATTTTTCTTCATCCTGGTGCCTAATGTCTTCCACAACTTGCCAAAAATCAGAATCTCTGATGACACGAAAGTGGGGGTTCTGTCCAGCCTAAATATTTTCCTTGATCAAGGGTTCTTGACTCCTCACAGCTTCACTGGTCTGAAAACTTGATTCTCTAGCTTCTTCACATGGGTGTTGAGAGTTATAAATTTAGTGTTGAGGTTGGCATTGACAGCATCAATCTTTCCAGTGGAATCCACTGTTATCTTCTGCTGTCCTTCCAGAACCTTGTCAATCATGGCTTCAATTTTGTTCTCTTAAGTATCTGATGGGGTGTTATGATAGTAAGATGCTCCATAGGTTCTGTTGTTGTTGTAGGTCTCTGTTGTTGTGATCTTTGGTTGTAGCTACTCCTCTGACCAGCACCATAAGAGTTTTTGTTGCTCTGGTTCACATATCTCTGGAATCCATTTCAAATGAAGTTCACATCGTCTTCTTCACCTTTCTCATTGTTAGATCCTATAGCTTCTACACCTTCTACAAAGATAATTTGCTTCTTCATAAACCTCTGAACAGTGTCTAACTTGACTTTTACTTCTTCCATCTGATCCTTGGTCAGTGTAGGGTCTGATTTCATAAACCTTTAATTATTATTGTTCCTGGTGTTGTTGCTAGCTTCCAAATTTCTATCAATCTAGTAGCCTCTTCTAGACTCCTAGTGCAGAAGTTTCCCTCACTGTATGTGTCTAAAGCCATCTGGTATGACAGCTCAATACCTCTGAAGAAAGTGCTGAGACGTTGTACTTCACTGAATCCATGGTGTGGAAAATCTCTTTGGTAGGATTTGAATCTAATACAAGAGTTTCTAAAAGACTCTGCAGGCTCATGTGTGAATGTAGAAATTCTGCTCCTCAATTCCTCATCTCTAGCATCATCAAAGATATATAAAGGCATTTTTGATGTTTCTCCAGGATGTAAGAAATCATGGTGGTAGTTGGTTAAGCCAGTACGAATCTTCTCTATAAAAGTGAATAATTGAAGGGTTTGCATAGAATGTAGTCCTCAAGGACTCCATTAGCCTTGATGGCAGACATAATATCTTTGAATTGCTCCAAATGATCCATAGGGTGCTCATGAGAATGACCATGAAATGGTATATGTGCCACAAGTGTGAAATAGGCTGGTTTTAGCTCAAAATCAGTCCTTTGGAAAGATGAAGGACGAATAGCAGATGTTGGCATAGAATTGATCTGGACGATTGTAGTCAGACAACGTTCTGGGTTGAGCAGCTTGGGCTTCAGCTCCATCTTGAGCTACAGCAGCTTCTTCTGGTTCATGGATTACAATCCCCTAATCATTAATTCTTTGACTTGTTGCATTATGCAGATGACAATCGAGGTCATACAGGTCCCCTCTCTCATTCCTAGTCATGATCACTATAACAACCATCTCTGCTCAGAAATTACCGTTGATCGATATCTTGATATTGGTGTCCATCGATTCTGGTAGATGAGTGTCGATCGACGAAGAAGTGTTGGCATCGATCGATGCTTGTCGCTTCTCCTTTTGGATGCTATGTTCAATGGCTGTTGGGTCTGACAAATTTAAGTATTTTTCTTCTTACTTCTGGTATTGTTGGCCATGCACCAGAAAGAAAAAAGAAAAAAAATGTATGTGAACTAAAAAGAAAACCTAGACAAAACTTTGCGAAAAAAATCTAATGGCGATCCTTGGTCCCCAGGAACGGCGCCAAATTTGATACGCGCTCAAATTGCCCTAGAGCTACTGATTACTCTCTCAAATAATAGGTTCAACTGTAGTACTTAGGAATCGAATCCGCTGAGAGCGAGGACAAAAGTTAGATTTGATAATTGACTTAGTTAAGCTAAACAACTAATAAGACTTCAGAATAAGTAATCCAGGAAATAGTTGGTTTGTAAACAAGTAAGGAAAATAGCTAGACCAAGGGTTTTCATATAATGAATTATAATGGATAGAAGTCAAGGGCTTTTCAATCATAGAACACGAATTCAATTAGTAAAGATATTATAAGTTATATCTATCATATGGTTAAGCTCAGAGTCTACAACTTTTGTTTGCAAATATGGAATGATCGTCGATCGATGGTATGCAAACGACATTGATCGATGGCTTTTTTAGTCAAGCATTAAACGACCAATTTTGATTGGTTCACTTAGAATTACTAGACCGTTCTCTCGACTGTCCCTAGCAATTTAAGTTAAATAGGATTTACTCAGGTAACTATCCTACTCTTGCAGTATCAATTATCCTTGAATCAGTGTTCTAGTTAGCTACTTTTGAACACAAGCAATAAGTATTATTCTATTGATAGATCTAATAATCACACTAGCAATTTTATTGTTTTGCTAATCCATCAAAACCATTAATAAATACTAAATCTAACAAGGTGACTACTCAGACATAGCTAAGAAGAACATAATCATAAACATGAAATAATGCATAAGATAAAGAATAAGGATATAAATTGGAGTTCCAATACAAAGCTCGGAGAAGTCTTGATCTTCTCCCCAAAAACCCTAAGCAACTATGTTTGTTATGAGAAGCATCAAAGCTTGGAAAACTTCTCTCTTTTCATAAAACACTGGCAAAGACAATATAAACTAGGTAAAACACGTACATGGGCAATCTTATAGTTTCTGTGACTTGGACTTCAAGTTGGGTACCTTTTTGAATTACGCTTCTGTGTGTCGTCCGTCAATCTATGGAAAGAGTGTGTTGTCGATCGACGCAATACTATGACTTAACTCGTACTTTGCTGAATTTGACCAGCTACGAGGTCTCTCTCTCTCTCTCTCTCTCTCTCTTCCTCTCTCTCTCTCTCTCTCTCTCCTTCTCTCTCTCTCTCTCTCTCTCTCTTTCTCTCTCTCTCTCTGCTCCGTAAAGCCTTTTAATCTCTTCAATGCTCAAAATATATCTGGACCTGAAATACTCTAAAGCATATCCTAGACACACATAACAGACTCCAAATAGGGCCTATAACATGGACTAAAACAAGTCAATATTATGACTTATCAATGATGTCCAGGGGTATCTACTGCTACAAGGTCATGCGGCCTCAAGAACGCCGGATCTACCTACCGGAGGCTGGTGAATATGATGTTTTTCAAACAGATCGAACAAACTATGGAAGTTTATATAGACGAAATTCTAGTCAAATCCTTGGAAGTGAAGACCATATATCACACTTGCGGTAGGCCTTTTCCACCCTTAGTAAATATATCACAACGTTTAATCCGCAAAGTGCTCATTTGGAGTCAGCTCGGGGAAATTCATGGGATACATCATAACCCACCGGGGCATCGAAGCCAATCAAGAGCAGATAAGGGTCATCCACGTGATTCCTTGCCCCAGGAAGTGAAAGAAGTCCAGAAGCTAACCAAGAGAATCGCCGCCTTAAGCAGAATAATATATAGGCTATCCAACAAGTCTCATGCCTTCTTCAAGGCTCTCAATAATCTAAAAGACTTCTAATGGAGTGAAAAATATGAATCTGCTCTCTTCTAGCTCAAAGCCTACATCACTACGCCTCCTCTCTTATCAAAAAATTGGACGAAGAAATTCTGCTGCTATACTTAGCGGTATCAGACAACGCAGTGAGTGATGTCTTGGTACAAGAGAAAGTAAACAGATAGCTTCCAATCTATTACATTTGTAAGTCTATCCTCGACGAAAAAACTCGCTACAGCCACCTAGAGAAATTGGCCCTGGCCTTAGTGTTCGCAGCTCCGAAGCTGCGTCCTTACATCCAGGCTCACCAAATCGTCGTCGTGACCTCACTTCCTATAAAAAATGTGCTCCATAAGCCTGAAGTATCAGGACGCCTAGCCAAATGGGCGGTGGAATTACGATGGCAGAAGATGCCAACCAACAAGCCAAACATTGCGACCAATGCCAATGACACTCTCCAGTCCCCAAACTCACTCCTGAAAAACCTCAAAACCATAAGTTCCCCTTGGCCATTCGAGAAATGGGACATGGACATAGTCGGGAAATTTTCGATGGCACCGAGGCAGAAATTCTTCCTCCTAGTCGTAACCGACTACTTCTCCAAATGGGTGGAGGCAGTGGCACTAAGCATGAAAACATACTTCTAGATAAGGAAATTCATGTGGACTCACGTGATCACCCACTTCGGGATCCCACAATAGATTGTCGCCGACAACGGACCCCAGTTCACCAGCCATAACTTCCAAGAATTTTGCAAGAATATGGGCATAAAGCTCACCTTTTATGCAGATTTTAGAATATGCCGGAAATGTCATATTTTCCTTTTTAGCTTGGCGGGGATGGCTTTATTTGTGTATGTATACGGTCTACCCAAGGAAATGATAGGTTCAACCTTGCTTGTAACTTCAGCATATCTTATTTCGGAAGAATTGATACCTCTAACCTTTCTGCATTCCCGGCTTTATTTGTTGGTGCTCGTATGAGACCTCATCGTCAATTTGGTGATCCTTTCCCGTCCCCATACCTTCTTGGGGACATGTTACAAGAGCCGAGAATGAGGCAGTTCCAACGGCTCCTCTGGGTCAGCGGGCGCTATCGGTTTCTCGAGCGCGCTCTGGACGGAGGAGTGAACGAGGTAGCCACCTTAGAGGCGTATCTGGAAGCGGGATTTAGAGATGGCATCCCTTGTTTGTTAGTCGAGGTCTCGTTGTATTTTTTTTTCTCCATCTTAGCTCACTCTGTTGACTTGGCAAAGGCTGATCTCCATCTATGTGTTAGGACAGTTTCATGGTATATCGTTTGGAGTGCACGATATTTTGTGCTCTACTATTTTGCTCCCCTGGCTAGCAATAGAGGATTTTTCCATATTCGCTCCCAGGACGGCGAGCCTTTGGTAGAAGAGTCGTGGAGGGGTGATAAGGGAAATTATCCCTTTGGGGGTGGGTAGAATTGGTGATATATGTTCATGAAAGTTAATGAGGCTGCTAGCTTTCCTTAGTTTTGCCGTATTGTTGGTAAGCTTCCCAACTGATATTTCACCTCTATGCGGATTTTTTTTCTAATCGACTTGTAACTTTTATTGCACTTGTGTTACATCATGTATCTTTTAATGGAGAGGTGGCGGTGAAGCGGGCGATGGAGATCCCCAGGCAGTTTCGATGTGTGGCCTTCTTGGTAAGCTGGGAAGCCTTAAAGTCATAGCCATATTTGGGGTAAAACTTTTCTGATCTTGTTTCACAAAGGTTCACGTCTTCTAATTCTTTTTTTGTATGTGTTTTCTAGGAAACACCTTTAGGCTCTCGGTGTTGGCTATATATGACGAATATCATAAAGCCAAAGCGTGTAGGGAGCCTCCCTTTCCCTAGTTAAGGATGGATTCAACAAATTATCCCACTACTGGCTTCTCTTCCTATCCAACGGCCTACCTCAATGATCCAACTGAGCGTGTGGCAACCAGATCTCCTCATTATTCATCAATAGAAGATCATCGAGGTTTGTACGATGAGGTTCTCTTTCTTCGCGCCCATGTGCAGGATTTGGTGGCTCAGCGAGACCTGGAGGTTCAGCGAGCCATGGTGTCTGCCCGATGGGAGCTCATGAAGGAATTTTTGGAGAAGCGAGTCGAACATTGGCATCCCGAAGAGGAGTATTGTTGATACTTGATATTAGTGGGAAAGGGCGGTTAACTGGGAATTTTCCCTTCACCAATTTCTTCGGATCCCGCGAGCAGATCACATTCTTTGGAGGAACCTTCTTGCTGAATTGCTTTGCTTCTTTATGTTTGATGGTGTTTTTGCTGAATTCTTCAAGATTAATTTTTCCTTTATGTTTTGACGATGGTTCCTTGTTATCTTTTTGATTTATAATAAAGGCTTTTTCCTTTGAATGTATCTTTGGATCCTCCATAATGCTTTTCTCTTAGATTTAGCAGTAGTTTCTTTGTGAGGTTCATATCTGCCTCGAAATAGATCTTCTGGAATCCCGTTCTGTCATATAGATTCGGAAGCAAATAGCCTAAATGTCCTGGAGCTGGAAGCTCGAGTGTCGTTACCCTTGGGAAATCCTTGGTCTTGCATCCTACTAACCTGGAGGTCTTCTTAGTGCAACTTGGAGGTGCTGCACCTTCATATTGGCTAATTCGAAACCTGGGGTTTATTGAGCCTAGGATCAGAGAACCATAATATGTTAAACCCGGAGGTTTGATATGCTCAAATTAACCCTAGAGAAACTTTACTCTCTCAAATAAGAGGTCCAGCTATAGTACTTAGGGATCAAATCCACAGGGAGTGTGGGCAAACAATAAATCAATATAGTCGCGATTAAGCTAGGTAAATGGATTTAACGCAGTAAATAAAGGAAAGCAGTTTGATTGATTGGTTTGTAAGCAATAATAATAAATAACTAGATGAAGGGTTTTCAGGTAGTGAATTATAATGCATCGAAGCCAAAGGGTTTTCAATCTTAGAACATGAATTCTATTAGTAAAGATATTGTAAGTTATATATATCATGTGGCTAAGCTTAGAGTATACAACTTTCGTGTGCAAACTCAGAATGACTGTCGATTGATGGTATGCAAATGACATCGATCAATGGCTATTTAGTCAAGTACTAAATGATCAGATTCGATTGGTTCATTTAGAATTACTAGACCATTCTCTCGATTGTCCCAAGTAACTTAAGCTCATCAGAGATATATCAAGTATTGATCATGCAATCACACAATTCTCAATATCCTAGTATCATGATTCTAGGTAGCTAATCAAGAACACAATAAATAAGTACAAATTTGATGATAGATCTAATAATCACCCTAGCAATTTTATTGTTTGGCTAATTCTTTAAAACCTTTAATAAACCCTAAATCTAACAGAAGATCTACTCAGACATGATCAAAGAAACATAAATCATAGATGAATACAATAAATAGAAATCAAAGATAAAGAACCAGTGGAGTTCCATGACTATTCTGAAGGAGTTCTTCCCTTCTCTCCTAACCCTAAAACACATAAATAGGGTTTTGGGTCATCCAGGGGTATTCTGGTAACTTGTGGTGGATTCTAGGCTTTAGTCGATCTTGAAATATAATCGGACCGCATTTTGGGATCACCATCGATTGAGAACAAGGCTGTATTGTCGATCGACACTCCTTCGTTTCCTTGCCAGGTTCGTCTCGCGAGGCAGACAAACCACTCTTTAGCAAAATGTGCATAACTTTTGTTATAGGATGTTGGTTGACCTCAAACCGGTGGAATTGCAAATATAACTCAAATATACATATATTGTATCAAAAGATCATATCTATAGCACCATGGAAAGATTTCGATCATAGATAAACCCATGACGCCTCTACGCAGTTTTCCATCTCAAAAAGCTTCAGAATCACAAAAGTTGTTCAAAACGTACCTCAACCTGAAAACACTCTAAAACAACCTCAGACACACATAACAGACTATAAATAAGCCCATCATATGGACTAAAAGTGGTAAATATCAACTCCCACACACTTACCTTTTGCTTACCCTCAAGCGAAACAAGGGTAACTTGTGGAAGAGGTTAGAAAAGCAGAGACTCACAAAATCTCTAACTTATCATTATCACATCTATTGTTGTAACCGCATAAAATAAATGCTAATATTAGAGGAACTTTATATACTTTATCCTATTATAGCAATCAAATCCATTCTACCAACAACTTAGCGAATACTAGTCTGACTCACCCCTTTACTAACCTCATTTCTTGCATAAAATAAAAGTGTAGGCTCTACCTTGGGAGTATCGGTCAGAGAACACATAGATTCTTACCCCTGCAAGTATATGAACACACATGCAGTCTTTCCTGATCCCTTTCTTCCCTCTTTCTTTCTTCTCTGAATATATTTATATTATTATTTTTTTATAAGTCCAATGAATGAGTGATGCTGATATAATCCATCTTGTTCATCTTTCTTTTTCTTTTCTCTGTATTTTTTTTTGACAAAGTGTAGGCAAATAGTGGGATCACATGTAATCTACATATCCCTCACTTCCAAAGTGTGATCTTTCCTTTCTTAATTAGAATAATGGGGTCAAAAGTAATTTACCTACCCCTCTACATTTTTCAGTAAATCATCTCAATCTTTATTTTTTATAGATGTTAGAGAGAGAGAGAAGGGAATCAGAAGCACACAGACTATTACCTTCCAGACTTGTAGGAGGTATCCGATCCAATGTATGTCAAACCCCAAAGCAAGCAAAAAAAAGTTAGTATTAGGTTGGTGGTCAGCTTCGGTTCCTTAAAATTTTCTAAGAAGTGCGATATAGTGGCTGGATGATTCACTTTGATATCTCTAGTATTCTCTGCAATTAACAAGTCTAAGAATGGTGCTATAGAGGGGTTAGATAAAAATTTAAATATGATCATAATCCTCTTCTTAACTCTACTAAAACTCAATCAAACTTATAAAATAAAAGCTCAAAAGAAAACACAACATCAGTAACTACCTCCCCCAAACAACATTGTCCCAAGTGTTATATAGTCTAAGATTGATGGGAAAATAAATCATATGGACAAAATTTAACAAGGAAAAATGGTAGACCCGCTCGCTGATGGTGGGTGTCGATTGACACATTAAAGTCGCGATCGATTAAGGCTCGTAATGGTTCATCGATCGAAATTGTTTAGGTGTCGGTTGATGCTGAGTGCAGGTTGTCTTCCTCGGTCTTTTTTTAACCAAAACTAAATAAATACGAAAAATCAGTAATAAATGAAAATAATACCAAATTTAGAACTTATTAAAGAGTGGGTTATCTCCTACTCAGCGCTTGTTTTGCAAATGGCTGTGAAAATCATATGTTGTGCACTCTGTATTTCATGATACCATCTGAGAATTGAGGAATCAATGACAACTGAAGTACCGCCCTTGGTCCTTTTCCTTTTTTCCAATTCTTCTTCTCTCTGCTCTTCTCCTTCTTCTTTGTGCTCTTCCCCCCTAACTTGTTTTTTTTCTATCTCATCATGTTGAGATACTTGAGAGGTGTCGATCGATACGCTAATTTTGTTGCAGATTGATACTCCAATGGTGGCATCGATTGATTCTCTAATGGTGGTGTCGCTCAATACTTTTTCTGGTGGTCCTTGGTCAACGTTACCGTCATACCTCAATCCTCTCTAAAAAACTACTACATGCAGAGGATCATCAGATACCCTAATGTAGGGATCAAGATGCACACTTCTATCTGGTGGGAAAGGAAATTCAACCTTAAAACAGCACTGGGAACCACAAACCTCACATGGTCATGTATCCTCTTCACTCTTCTACATAAATAGGTGGTTGTAGATGTTCAGAGACAGCAAGGTTTGAGGTCACGGACTTGTGAATTCTCTCCTCAATCGGTTCTGGTTCCATCATGTATCCTGGGAGTTTTTCCAACCATGGGTGTTGATGGATATCATCAAGTCGGTGTCGATCGATGCAATCGGGTGGCTGCCAATCGATGTAATCGGGTGGCTGTCGATCGATGCTATCCGGTGGTGGCGGTCGATGCTAGCTTTTGGTGAAGTTTTCAGATCTTTTCCCGAAGTGTTCTGATTGTCATAAAACTTCTCATCTGAGTCCTGACCCAAATCTTCAGGATGCTGATCATTGCTGAGGTCTCAGTGTTGATCGACGCTGAGGTGATTGTATTGATCGATGCTGAGGTTGGATCACTAATATCAGCTTCTTCTGCTTTGCTTGGCTCAGATCCATGACGTTCAGAACCCTTTGCCATATTGTGGTTGACCAGTTGTCCTATGTTCAGTTTGTCCCTCATCTTCTGCCAACCTTCAAGCATCATGTCCTACTTATCATTAAGCTCTCTTTCTCGAGTAGGTTCGGCATCATCAAGAAATTTGTAGAGGAAATCTCTTTCAACGTCCTCCCAGAAGGTTAGAGATCCTGGCTGCAGTTGACTAAACCAGGTAGATGCATTCCCATAGAGAGTGTAGGGAAATATCTAGCAGAGTATGTATTCCTCGGAGTATTCATAAAGCTCAGCACTTACGATTTCACCCATAAAAACTCTGATGTGTTTTCTAGGATCTTGTTGAGGCAGAACCTGAAAAAGATGCTGACCTAACCAATCGTTCCAGTCATGGTGCAGCTCAAAGTCATCCTCTGGCAACAGCAATTGCATCAGAGACTACATCCTCTTGTGTATAAATCAGTTGTCCTGCACTGTTGCGAGCGCGACCTTCTTCGGCTTGCAAGATCCCATTCTCATCGAAACTCAGTATGATTACCTTGACCTTCTTTGTCTTTCTGCAAGTAGTGTCGATTGATACCGAGGAGTTGGTGTCAATTGATGTGTGGTTCACACTGTCGATTGCTTCTGCTTGGAGGGTGTTGATCGATACTTCCCTCATAGACTTAATGGTTGGAAGGCAATACGGTTTTTTCATGTCTTCAAACGATTCATGGAGAAAGGCCTTGAGCCGGTCCAGGTAAGATGGTCCTGGGCCTCTCGGCCAGATATATGGTTAAGCCGACTGATCCTAGATCCTAACCATGTGGTCGGATTGGATCATGAGCAATCCGGTTATGGTGTAAGTAGAATCAGTTGTACTTAGATGTGATCTAAGAGTATGGCTGATTGGTATTCAATAGATGTGATGTGGGTATATGGAATTACTTAGGGGAACCAAATCATGCATTGTTGGACTTGCTCAATAGAATATCATATTGTGTCTTAATGTATTTTGATATGTGATTCCATGATCTGAGGTTGATCGTGGTAAGATCAAGGAGTGAAGACTCTATCTGTTTTTTTGTTGGTGTGTGGTGTATGGATAGATCGGATTAGGAATGAACTTATGATAGCATATAGTGCAACATAAACTTATGTATTATATCTCATTTCGTTTTTAATACAATATCTATTTATCCTATTGTTTATACATGTTAGTCGGTTTTTATGAACATCATTTACATTGAAAATGACTTAGAAAATATTGGAGCTAAAATGAATCAAGGGTCAAATTGGGGTAGTATAAGGCCGCGGGTATTGTTGGGTTGGAAACTTTCTTAGAGTAAACTATGAAACTCACGAAGTATTTTCAGCCACCAAGACTCTCTGGAGTTGAAAGAGAGCCCAAGATCTGAGCGAACATAGTCCAATATACATGTAGTTGTATGCTTACCCTTCTGAAAACTCTATTTGTCTGATTTTCCTAGAGGACAACTCTCAAAAAATTCCAATCATTCAAATTACTTGATCTGTAAGTAACGCTTCTTGGCTAGCACATTCATACTAGTAAGACTCATATATCATGTTTGGCTCCACTTTCCCAGTATTCACCTCAACTCTAGACGCGGTGCCTTGTAAGTAGTACAAACCTTCCAGATAGTTTCCAGAGATCACTCTTTCCCCCATTCTTATAGAAGTCGAAAGTCACGTCATTTGTAAGTGCAACATGCCTTTTCCAACATTCCGTATGAAATAAGGTTCCTGGTCATCGTAGGCATATATACCTCACTTAGTGAGAATCACTCCCCCCTTCAATCTGAATTTCTTATTGTGATCTTTCCAATTCTCCTTAAATCACACTGTGTTATTTGCCATTAGGAAATTTGCACCATCCATTTCCTTGAAATCAAACAAAACTTCTCTCGGTGGAGTAATTGAAAACAGCACAGATAATCAAAAACCCACTCTTTTTTAGAGTCATGAGTGCTCACAGTCAAGACAAGAGGATGCTTAGTTTCTAAAACCGCGTTTGTTGAATCCGTAGATGTCTGTTGCTTTTGTATCTTTGAGGATACTTGTGCTTGCAGTGGCGCAGCGTATCAATGGTAACTCAGCTCAAATCTAAAGAATTAGGTTAATTCTTTAGAGACCTGACTTCTTGGATCGAAGAACTTAATCAAATTCGATACAAGGCTCTTGGATTGATGACATAATCGAATCAATGCAAGGCTTTAGAGAAAACTCTAGTTTATTAACTTTCAAAATCTTATTGTCTAAACATAAAGAGAATGCCTTATAAAGGCGACTAGGGTTGGTTACAAACCTCCAAACCCTCGATAAAATAGGAAAGCCAATAATAAAAAGACAATATAACTTATCTAAGAAAAAGGAAATTCTAAGAAGTCGTTTAAATGAAACTACGGTTGCTTGGCGGTAAAGTAATCATGATGCTGCATCAGGTCCCCCGGGGTTAGAAGGATTCGACCTCGAATCAGAAGCCGCGTTGGGAGGAACAAAACGGGATAAGTAGCGGACATTAAACACGTCTGATGTAGTGACGTTATCTGGTAATTGAAGACGGTAGACATTGTCATTTATGCGTTCAAGGACTGTAAGAGGACCGATCTTTTTTGCCTTGAGCTTGTTATAGGCATGAGCTGGCATCCTATATTTTGTCAAAAACGCCCATACGAGATCACCAACCTCAAATACAACACGGCGACGTCTAGAATCCGCGGCAGCTTTGTACTTAGAAGAAGAAGACTCCAAATTGGAAACAACCTGAGTATGCACTTTATGAATGTCATTGACAAAATCATCAGCTACTCCATGAAGTCTCTTACGATCTGGAAGAGAAGTAAGGTCCACTGGTCCACGCGGTAAGAGACCATAAATGACCTGAAAGGGGCTGAATCCGGAACTTCGATTAAGGGCATGGTTGTGAGCAAATTCAGCCTGAGGAAGCTTGGAATCCCAAGTCTTAATAGATTCACCAACTAGACAACGAAGCAGGTTCCCTAACGAACGGTTAGTGACTTCAGTTTGGCCATCGGTTTGCGGATGATATGCAGAACTCATGTCAAGACTAGTTCCCAGCAGTTTCCAAAGAGAACGCCAAAAATGTCCTAAGAACCTGGAATCACGATCAGATACGATGGAACATGGCAAACCGTGAAGACGATACACCTCACGGAAGAAGAGTGTAGCCACTGGAACAGCATCGGTCGTTCGTTTACAAGGGACAAAGTGCACCATATTAGAGAAACGATCGACGAAAACGAATATGGAGTCAAACCCACGTTGAGTGCGCGGAAGTCCCATCACAAAATCCATACTAATATCAGTCCAAGGCTGAGTCGGAATTGGTAATGGAAGATAAAGTCCTGCGTTCGTAGCATGTCCTTTGGATGTTTGACAAGTAGTACAACGCTCAACAAACCTTTCCACATCACGTCGCAAGGCTGGCCAATAATACGAACTAGCAAGAAGATGTAAAGTGCGATCTCGTCCAACATGACCCTCGTTATGAATCTCTGCTATGAGCTGTAGTCGAAGACTGCAATCAGGAACACAAAGTCGATTTCCACGAAACAGATAGCCATCGTGAACCGTGTAGTCCCGAGAAAGCCCTGTTTGTGCATCGTGAAAGAGACGACCAAAAAATTCATCGGAAGCATACATATCTGCAAATGCTGCAAACCCTGGGACAGAGACATGGAGAACGGCCAGAATGGAATGGCGACGGCTGAGAGCATCTGCGACGCGATTAGATATCCCCGATGTGTGTTTGATGACGAACGTAAATTGCTGAAGATAAGAAATCCAAGCTGCATGACGAGCTGAAACTTTATCTTGACTATTTAGATGTTTCAAAGCGTCGTGATCCGTGAAGAGGACAAATTCTTTATGAAAAAGATAATGTCGCCAATGTTTAACAGCTTGTACGACGGCATAAAACTCAACGTCATATGTGCTATAACGCTGACGAGCTCCTCCCAATTTTTCACTAAAAAAGGCAATAGGCCGAGTCCATAGACTAAGCACGGCCCCAATACCTGTTTTAGACGCATCACAATGTAGTTCAAAAACTTGAGAGAAGTCGGGTAAAGCCAAGATAGGTGCTGTAATGAGTTTGTTTTTGATCATGTCAAACGCGGAGGTTGCTTCTGGCGTCCAAACAAAGTGACCCTCGCGTTTGATACAGTCAGTCAATGGCGCCATTAAAGTACTGAACTGAGGGACGAATCGCCGGTAAAAAGAGGCCAGACCATGAAAGCTTCATGTCTCGGACAGTGTGGTAGGAACCGGCCAAGATTTGATAGCCTCCACTTTGCCTGGATCAACTGATAAGCCGCGATCAGAGACAATATAGCCAAGAAAGTGTACCTGCGGCGACCCGAATTCACATTTCTTCATTGTTGCGAAGAGTTGGTCACGGCGAAGAACAAGGAGTACTTCCTTCAGATGAACCAGATGCTCGTCTAATGTCATACTGAATATCAAAATATCATCAAAATAGACCACTACAAACTTCCCAATGAATGGTCGAAGAGATTGATTCATAACTCGCATAGAGGTGCTAGGTGCATTCGAGAGACCAAACGGCATGACAAGCCACTCGAAAAGACCTTCACGGGTTTTGAATGCTGTTTTCCATTCATCGCCAGGACGAATACGAATCTGATGATAACCACTCTTCAGGTCGAGTTTAGAGAAGACGGTAGCAGTGCCGATCTGGTCTAACAAATCATCGAGACGAGGAATAGGGAATCGATAACGAACTGTGATATTATTGATAGCACGACTGTCCACACACATTCTCCAAGACCCATCCTTCTTTGGTATGAGCAATGCTAGGACTGCACAAGGGCTTAAACTTTCCCGTGAGAAACCTTTGGCTACTAATTCTTCAACCTGCCGACGTAGTTCCTCGTGCTCACTAGGACTCATGCGATAATGGGAACGGTTAGGTAAGATTGCATCAGGAGCCAAGTCGATGCGATGCTGGATATCATGAAGTGGTGGAAGACCTGGTGGTAAATCCTCCGGGAAAACATCCTTGAATTCATCAAGAAGAGAAGAGAAAGCCGACGGAATTGGCTTAATAGTCGTTGATGAATTCTGGTTGATAAGGACCAACACGAGACCTTCTTCACGCATAGTAGACTCAAATGGTTTCCGTTGCATGATCAAGACAGGTGGGGAAGCGGCTGTTTGCTTTTCTGGTAATGACGGTTGCAGTGTGAAGTTTCGATTATTATATCGGAAGCTGTAAGTGTTGAGAAAACCATCATGCTGAACACGCCGATCAAATATCCACGGTCGCCCTAATAAGAGATGACAAGCGTCCATTGGTGCAACGTCGCAACTTTAAACGTACCACCAATAGAGAACGAAATGAGGGCGCGACGAGTGATAAGTAGATCTGTCTTCTGGTCAAGCCAAGCTAATTTGTAAGGATATGGATGGAGTTCCGTAGGAAGATTGAGTTTGGTGACCACATCTTGAGCTACTACGTTCTCACTACTCCCAGAGTCTATAATAAATTTGCAAACTCTGCCATCAATAGTACACTTGGAATGGAAGAGATTATGCCGTTGAGGATTGTCTTCGATGCCACGAGGAGCTAAGCAGACACGTCGCACCATGAGGGCTAGTCCACTATCCGCAGTAAGGACTTCCTCTTCTTCTGCGTGTTCTGGAACTTCCTCATCGTACACAACTTCAACATCATTACCTGAAACGTCAAGGAGGAGGCCATGACGATTTCGGGAAGGACATTGAGATTGACGATGACCTATTTCGCCACAGGCAAAGCAACGAAGAGAACTTGGTCGGGTATTACGATTGTCGGTAACGGGAACAAGCACTGTCTCTGTTTTATGACCTGCAGTTTCTTCAGAAGTTGTTGTTGTTGTCTGAACCTGAGGTGACCGAGACGGGCGAGTGTTTGTCCATGACGGCAAGGCGTTCTTTGTTTGAGCCTCAATGGTAACAGCTTGTTGGTGAGCTTCAGACAATGTTAACGGATGAAGTAAGTTGAGTGTGTGCTGGATTTGTTGTCGCAGTCCAGCTATGAATCGCGCCACAAGTTGACGTTCGGAATCCTGAATGTCAACACGATTAAGGAGCAAGAAAAATTCAGTCGAGTAGTCAGCCACAGAACGTGTTCCTTGGCGTATGTTATGGAGCCGCTGGAACATGATTTGATCATAGTTATAAGGTAAGAACGTTTTTCTTAGCTTCGACTTTAGCTTATCCCATGCCATAACTCAAGGTTTACCCATACGATTACGAGTTGCTTTGAGTTGTGCCCACCACGCTTCTGCTCGGTTACGAAACCGCATAGCAATAATAGGAACACAACGATCTAAGGGAACTCTTTTGAACTCGAGGATCTCTTCCACGGTGACAATCCAATCGAGTAACTCTTCTGCCGTGGATGTACCATGAAACTCAAGGATTTCAAATTTGAAACCACTTTCCCATTGAAAATCGTTAGCAGCCTCTTGGTCCATGTTCCGTGCGAGTGGTTGATTGTGGCGGAGTGGAGCAAAAGGGTTATCGTCGTCGTTGTTGGCCTCTGCGTTTTCGATCTCAGCAGCAGCAACATTAGGTTGCTCGTGACGAGGTTGCTGAACGGCAAGTGCTTGAAGGGCGGCATTAATTGTGTGCAACTGAGCTTGTAGATCAGCAATTGCATCACGGGTGATTTCTGCTTCGGTTCGGACAGGTGCTCTTCGTGTTCTTGCCATGGTGAATGGAAAAAAAATTCTCGAGGAGCGTAGCAAAGCTCTGATACCAACCTGGCGCAGCGTATCAATGGTAACTCAGCTCAAATCTAAAGAATTAGGTTAATTCTTTAGAGACCTGACTTCTTGGATCGAAGAACTTAATCAAATTCGACACAAGGCTCTTGGATTGATGACAGAATCGAATCAATGCAAGGCTTTAGAGAAAACTCTAGTTTATTAACTTTCAAAATCTCATTGTCTAAACATAAAGAGAATGCCTTATAAAGGCGACTAGGGTTAGTTACAAACCTCCAAACCCTCGATAAAATAGGAAAGCCAATAATAAAAAGACAATATAACTTATCTAAGAAAAAGGAAATTCTAAGAAATCGTTTAAATGAAACTACGGTTGCTTGGCGGTAAAGTCTTTTTTAGAGTCATGAGTGCTCACAGTCAAGACAAGAGGATGCTTAGTTTCTAAAATCGCGTTTGTTGAATCCGTAGATGTCTGTTGCTTTTGTATCTTTGAGGATACTTGTGCTTGCAGTGACCATCCTTTCCACAGATGAAGCAACCAGTCTTGTTGTTTTTTTTTTGGTTGAACTTGGGTGTGGATTAGATCTTCCATCTCGTGACTTTGAACTTCCTTTTACTTATCTTTCGTAACCTATGTCCTTCTGCCTGCCTCTGGATTCCACATACAGTCCTTCCGAGTTAGATCTTATCTTCCCTATCAAGTCTCTTTTCTCTAGCTCTATCTCCTCGGCATAGGCCGATGTAATAACTTCCCCAACTGTCAAGGTTTCTTTGCTGGTTCCATATTTCAAGGTGTGAACTAGGGTCTCATACTTAGGTGGCAAGCTTGTGAGAATTTGAATAGCCTGATCCTCATCATTTATATTTATGTTTAGGCTTGTGTTTCTCCGACTAACTTCAGGAAACCATCCAAGTTTTCCTCAATGCTCTTCCCTTCCTCCTCTTGTAGCTTGCAAATTCCTGCTTTAGAAAGATTCGATTTGGCAGGGTCTTAGACTGGTAATCACTTTCCAGTGCCTTTCACATTCCATATGCAGTTGGCTCCTGCATTATTGTTCTTAGAATCGTATCACTTTGGCAAGTTCCAAGTAGATTCTTCACCCTCATGTCCTTAGAAACCTTGATTGGATCAAAGAACAGATCAGTCCTTCTTCAAAATTCCATGCATCCTTATAAAGAGTAGCATTCTCATCCGAACTGATGCCGGTCCCCGGATCTCAAGGTAACCAAGAAGCTTGTATTTCCAGATTCCAAATTCACTTATGCCATCGAACTTGTCCATCTCAAACCGACCTTAAGTTGGCTCCATCTTGATCTTCCTTATCAGAACATGTTTAGACTTTATCAACAAAACCTACATCTTTGATACGACTTGTTAACTTTCAGCTTAGTTTACTGCTTGATATTGAGTTGATTCCTAACACTAGTTCGATGATTGTTGTTGAGATTGAAAAAAACGATGAACACAAGAACACACAAGGTTGATTACTCAGAATTTGTTGCCTATTGTCTGAGGAGAGATCAAAACTCTCAAGCACTTCACTAGAATCAGTATTTACGACAACAGAGATTACAACCTCGATTTTAACACACCAAGTTGATGTTACCTCTCAAATACACTTCTAGTAATCGGATCATTCTTCTTGACGACACCGGAGTAGCTTCATCTCTGATCTCCAATCAATCGCCTTAAGGTGGAACTCTCTCTCTCTCTCATATGGATTCTTTCTCTATTCTGACTAATATCGTTACTCCGTTTTTCCAGGAAAAAAATGAATGAATACGAAAGTTGTTATGGTTGTTATAATGGTACTGGTGACTCACCCAAGGCTTGGACTCAAATCAGACGCGGCTCAGCTCCTATACTTTTTCGCTTCAATAGATCGGCCAATGGATGGCCCAACTGTGAAGACTCGAAGACAAAGCCCACAGATACATTTGTGTTTTCTTTTCATTTCTTTGGTTACTTGGGTTTAACGTCTGGCTGGCTGATTGCTTAACTCGTTTAGCCAAAACCATACTTAAAGAATCTTATTTTCTAAACTATTTTACTTTAGACTTGATAACCAATAAAAAGGTACCCTATATTTTTTTGTCACTATACATTGGAATCTTAGTTTTTCAAAATCAAAATCATGGATAGAGATTTTGATGTTTCAAATATCAAATCAGTTAATTATGACTCGTAATAATCAAAATAGCTCTTAGTGAATTTAGACCGAATAACCGCATAACATCAATAAAGAGTATTAAAAATGTTGGATTCGGTCGTGCGCACTACATTATTCCGGCGCCGATCGCAGTATTAGTTTTCCAACGGTAACTTTTCAGACACAAAGTCAATATATATTATCCAATAATTAGAAGACACGTGTCCAATAACATGACCCCAAGGGTCGTCTTAGTTTCTTCTTGATCTTCACCGAAACTATAAAAAGAATGACCCAGTGAAACTAAGAAAAGCAGATTATATCATAGTCGCAGTACACACGGGACTTTCCATATTTGCTCTAAGGGGGATTTTTTGGGAGATTAGGGTTTTCGGGTTCTCCTCTCTCAAGGCAGCTCGTCGGCGCCGACATCGGGATTCCGATGAAGGCGTCATTGACTCTGCCTCTCTCAGGGAACATTCATGAAGCGTCTCAGAAGGGTTCAGAGGTTATCAAGAAGGATTGGGTGCACGCTGTTAGGAAGGGTCAAAAAGCCTAACAAAGTATGAAGTGGAAGTCAGTATTAAGGATGGAGTTGGTTCGGTGGATGTTCCAGATGATGTTTTCAAGGATGCCTCACCTCTATGGGAGAATTTCTTGATTGGAATTTTTTTAGCTGCAGCGCCTCACATCGCTAAGGTTCATGCGATTGTGAACAAAATATGGGCCATGGATGACACGTCTCAATTGATTGAAGTTTTTCCAATGGATTCAACAACCATGAAGTTCAGAATATGTAACACTGAGATGCGTAAGAGAATTCTACGGCGTGGGATGTGGAATTTGGCTGAGATACCAGTGGTTATGTCAAAATGGTCTCCGTTCCCGGAAGAATCACAACTGGAAGCTAAGGCTATTCCTATGTGGATTCATATGAAAAACATACCAAAAACATATTTTCATGGAAAGGTCTAAGCTTCGCAGCAAGCCCGATTGGAGTTCATGACAGACTTCACCCGGAAACTACTCAATGCTTAAATATGAAAGTTGCAAAGATATTTGTGAAGGCGGATCTCACAAAGGAACTCCCTCCTGCTTTGAAATTTAATTTTCACGCCAAAGAAACTTTAGTTGAATACATATACCCGTGGTTACCGGTTCGTTGTTCAAACTGCGCAAAATGGGGCCATCTCTCAAAAGCTTGCCTAGCAGAAGTGACACACAAGGAAAACTTAGAGGTAGTAGGGGTGGAAGAGAGTGTTTCTGGAGCTCAGCAGAAGGTGATAGAAAAAACTCAGATGGGAAAGGATACGGAGGAGACTCAAGAAGTCTTGCTATCCGGGGAAAATGCTTCTGAATCTCTACATGAAGGGATAGAGCAAACTCAGACGGGGAAAAATATAGAGGAAATTCAGGAAGTCTCGCCGTTAGGAAAAAATGTAACCCAGGATCATCAAACTAGTGATGGCTTGGTTGATACAGTGAAGGAAAATTCGGATTTAATGGAGTTGGGATGGTCAGAAGTGACACCAGGTAAAACATGCAGGTCTCCAAACAAGGC
Source organism: Moricandia arvensis (assembly GCA_905132765.1). Classification (NCBI taxonomy): domain Eukaryota; kingdom Viridiplantae; phylum Streptophyta; class Magnoliopsida; order Brassicales; family Brassicaceae; genus Moricandia; species Moricandia arvensis. The sequence continues at coordinate 175,970 of CAJHQP010000399.1, read as the reverse complement.
AAGACAGTCACTAGAATTTGGGAAAGTATCTATTCTAACTAATTCCAGGTTCTCGATCTTGGCTATCGAGGATGGTGAGATAGCAGAAGATGCCGTCCAGAGTGGGGAGGAAGAAACATAGGAGAAAGAGGAGGAGGTTATGTTTCAGCAAAGATCTGAGATTGAGACGACATGCCTTATCGGAAATTGTGGAGCTGAGGAAAGGGAACTGAATGCGGAGGTGGAGAAGGAAGAAGAGGATATGAGTAAGGGAGAAAATATCCAAAATGGTGGGGATTAAGAAGAGCAGGAAACTGCAGAAACAAAGAGGCAACATAAAGAGAAGGATATGATAGAGCCTAGGAAATCTTTGCCAAGGAACTCAAAGGCAAATCATAGATATCTCTCTTATGCTACTGTTCAAAAAACTAAGGATGATATCCCTAGTAGGTTGAATAAAAAGAACCTCCGCAAGAATCTCTGATGTATGTTTTTTTCTGGAATATTAGGGGATTCAACAAACAAACAAAGCAGACAGTTGTCAAAAATTGGATAAAAAGGCAAGTTTCAGTTTGGTTGCTTAATAGATACTAGAGTCAAGGAAAACAGAGCTATGGGTATAATCTCGTCGGTGTTTCCGGGTTGGTCATCTATTTCGAAATATGAATGGGAGGCTGGGTCGAATTTGGGTAGTCTGGAATCATACTGTTAGGGTTACCCCTTGTTATACATCGAGACAGCTAGTTACTTGCTCAATTCTGATGGAAGGAAGAGGTGTTTTGCTCATTTGTCTATGCTTCAAATACTCATGAGGATAGAATGGAGTTGTGGGAGGATCTGAAATTTCATCATGATTCACCTATGTTCAATAATAAACCATGGTTGGTGTTTGGTGATTTTAATGAAATATTGGATACGGAGGAACATTCGGTGGAGGGTCACGTGGTGTCGGAGGGAATGCGCGAATTCCAGAACGTTATTCATCATTGTTCTTTGGTGGATATGGCTTACCAAGGACCACGAATGACTTTGTGTAACAAAAGAGATGCTGGCCTGATTTGTAAGAAACAGGATCGCACATTGATGAACGATATCTGGTATCAACAATTTCCTCAAAGTTACTGTGTGTTCGAGCCAGGTGGTTGGTCGGACCATCTGCGATGTCGGATCAAGTTTCATCCTGAAGAAAGAGCTCCTCGCCACCCTTTTAAATATACAAATGCCCTAGGGGATATGTCAGATTTCTTACCCATGTTGAAGGAGTTCTGGAATGAGTCGGATCCACTGTTCAACATGACTTCTGCTCTATTCAGGCTATCTAGAAGCTAAAGGAACTAAAGCCGCTGCTGAGAACACTAAGAAAAAGAATATGGGTGATATAGCGAGGAAAACAAAAGAGGCTTGGACTAAGCTCTGCGAATGTCAAGCTACAACTCTTTCATCTTCAACATCAGTAGCTATGAAGGATGAAACGCAAGCATATGAGAGGTGGGTGTTCTTATCAAACTTGGAAGAAAAGATTATCAGTCAAAGATCTAATCTGAGATGGTTACAGGTGGGGGATGGTAACAACAAACACTTCTACCAGGCAATTAAAACAAGGGCAGTCAAGAATGCTATAAATGAAATCCAACGGAGTGATGGTACCATAGCTGCTACTCAGGATGAGATAAAGAAAGAAGCTGTAGCTTATTTCAGTAATTTTTAAAATGAAACACCGGTGGACTATATAGGGATCTCTGAACTGGAAATACAGGACCTCTTGCGGTTTTCAGTGTGGGGATACAGACCAAACAGGGCTGATTCAACCAGTTACTGAAGTGGAGATAAAACAGGTTCTGCTTGCCATGGCGGGAAATAAATCTCCAGGGCCGAATGGTTATACGTGCGAGTTCTACAAATCAGGATGGGAGGTAATAGGGAAGGATTTTGTTGTTGCTGTTCCATTCTTCTTCGACAAAGGTTTTTTACCAAAAGGAATCAACTCAACCATCATTGCCCTCATTCCCAAAAAAGAACAAGCAGTCCACATTAAGGATTATTGTCCTATCTCCTGTTGTAATGTGCTATATAGGGTGATCTCAAAGATATTGGCGAATAGGCTAAATAAAATCCTCCCAATGTTTATCTCTTCAAACCAGTCAGCCTTTGTTAAATATCGAGTTTTGCTGGAGAATGTGTTAATGGCCTCTGAACTGGTCAAAAATTATCATAAGGATACGGTCTCATCTCAGTGTGCAGTAAAGATTGATATATCTAAGGCGTTTGACTCAGTACAATGGCCTTTTATTATATCAACCCTCAAGGCGATTAAGGTTCCTGACCGCTTTGTGTTATGGATAAAAAAGTGTATTGAGCTCGCCTCTTTTTTGGTTCAAGTTAATGGTGAATTAGTCGGCTATTTTCAGAGCAGTAGAGGTCTGCATCAAGGTTGTTCGCTATCTCCCTATCTTTTTGTCATCAGTATGCAAGTCCTATCAAAGTTGATAGATAAGGCGGCCAAGGAGAAGAATATTGGGTATCATCCCTATTGCAAGGATATGGAAATCACCCATCTATGCTTCGCGGACGATATGCTAGTGTTTTCAGACGGCAAGAAAGATTCTGTCCATGGCATCTTAAAGGTCTTTGATGAATTCGCTAGCTACTCAGGTCTGAAGATCAGTCTCGAGAAATCGACAATATTCATTGCAGGTCTGGATGCAGAGGTGAGAGCAGACATCCTCACACATTTTCCTTTCAAATATGGCTCCCTCCCAGTGCGGTACTTAGGCCTCCCGTTGTTAACCAAGCGTATGTCTGTGACTGATTATAACCCTCTGGTTGAAAGAGTTCATAAGCGTCTCACCTCTTGGACTGCTAGACATCTCTCGCTTGCCGGCAGACTCCAGTTTGTAGCTTCGGTAATTCACAGTTTGGTAAACTTTTGGATGTCAGTCTTCCGATTGCCCAAGCAATGTATTAAGGAAATAGATCAGCTTTGTTCTGCATTCATATGGTCTGGGCCAGAGATGAACTCCAATAAAGCCAAAATTTCCTGGTCCTATGTGTGCAAACCAAAGAAGGAGGGCGGTTTGGGTCTTCGTTCGCTGGAAGAGATGAACAAGGTCAGCACCTTGAACCTGGTCTGGAAAATCATTTCTTCAGACTCGTTATGGGTAAGATGGATTGGACGATATCTGATTCGAAAACGATCTTTTTGGAACACTAAAAAGAGTTCTTTAGGATCTTGGCTTTGGAGAAAGATACTAAAATATAGGGAGATGGCTCTGTCTTTAACAAAGGTGGAAGTGGGGAGTGGTGCCTCTGTTTCTTTTTGGTTCGACAATTGGTCCTCTCTAGGGAGGCTCATCGACTTAACAGGCATTCGAGGCTGCATAGACCTAGGGATACAGATTGGTGACACTGTAGAGATGGCGGTTCAGATATATAGATGCAGAAGACATAGGGTGGATGCTCTGCTTCAGATAAAAGGTGAGATATTGAGGCTTAGAGAGCAAGGTTTGTCTACTGCAGATGACATTCGGTTGTGTAAGGGATCTAATGATGAGTTTAAACTGACTTTCAGCACAAAACACACTTGGAACTACACGAGAGAAGCCTCTCCTAAGGTTCCTTGGTTTCAAGGGATATGGTTTACTGCTGCAACGCTGAAGTATGCTGTTTTGGTCTGGATAGCTGTTCGAGATCGTTTAGCAACAGCGGATAGGATGAAACGTTGGAATGCGCAAGTGGATGATACTTGTGTTCTTTGCAAAACTTCACCAGAATCTAGGGACCACTTACTTTTCAGCTGTACCTATACTAAATAAGTTTGGAGTAGTTTATCTCGTAAACTGATAGGAGCGAGATTTACCACAAATTGGAGTAACCTTTTAGTTTGTTTGGTTGACAAGACGTGGAGTGGCTCTATTCTGTTTCTTCTTCGTTACGTCTTCCAAGCAACAGTGTACTCGATCTGGAGGGATAAAAATGGGAGGAGGCATGGAGAGCCTCATCAAGATCAAGAACGCCTAAGTAATTTCATCGACAAGCTTTATCAGGAATCGCATTGACTCGCTCAGAGGACAAGGAAAGGGGAAGTTTGACAAATTGTTACGGGTCTGGTTTGCTCATAGATGAGTAAGATAAATAGCTTATGAATTAGTTCATTACTCAAACTTGGTCACAGCTATTGTAAAAAAGTTTTGGATTGAATAAACTAGAAATATAGCCCTCGCGCAAACGCGGGGCCGGATCCGTTTTTAATGTTTTAAGTGTGTATGAGATTTTGTTGTTCGTATCTTGTCTAAATCTTTTTTTTTGTGTATTGTATAGTAGAGTCATCACTTCCATTTAGTTCACTTCCGTTTTTTTATGTCTTCAAGTGAAGTGTAATTTTCATTTGAAAGCCGAATAAAAATCAGAAAGATTACGACATTAAGTACATAAGATAGTTTGAAGATCAGGAAGTTTAATCCTTAAAATTTTCTGTACTACTTTATGAAAAAATATAATTTATATGTAGAGATGAAATCTTTAATTTGCTTGTTGACATGGAATAATAATGTAACGTCCTGACCGCCCACGGTTAATAGGTTGTCCATATCCACGCTCTCGGCCTGTGGATCATATCCCATCTGACGATCGGTTCGTTAATTTTTTCAAAGTCTCCGAATCATTGTTTACTGACTCTATAATCAACACCCGACTTTCCTCGTGTTTTGAATTCACTCGCATGATATCGTGGACACCCTTAGAAAAGGCCAAACTATAATATTATTATATAAAATTTGGTTTCTAGTTTACAAAATCTCATGTACCTCAGTTGGTTATGTCAATTAAATAAACATTGAGGTGAAGGGTTCGAATCTCATAGCATGTAATACATTATTTTTTTTTAAATAGCGTGGGATCCACTTAACGTTGATGTGGCAGAAGGGGAGAGAGTAAACTCTCCCATTATAATATGTTTTGAATTCACTCGCATGATATCGTGGACACCCTTAGAAAAGAGCAAATTGTAATATTATTATATAAAATTTGGTTTTTAGTTTACAAAATCTCATGTAGCTTAGTTGGTTATGTCAATTAAATATACATTGAGGTGAAGTGTTCGAATCTCATAGCATGTAATACATAATTTTTTTTAAATAGTGTGGGATCCACTTAACGCTGACGTGGCAAAAGGGGAGAGAGTAAACTCTCCCATTATAATATAGATTTAACATTCATTCAAAAAAAGGCAAAATAAAACTAAGAACGTGAACAAAAATGGAGAAGCGAATAGGTCAAGAAGAAGAAGAAGAAGAAGAAGAAGAAGAAGAAGAAGAAGAAGAAGAAGAAGAAGAAGAAGAAGAAGAAGAAGAAGAAGAAGAAGAAGAAGAAGAAGAAGAAGAAGAAGAAGAAGAAGAAGAAGAAGAAGAAGAAGAAGAAGAAGAAGAAGAGGAGAACTTACCTCTTATTACATCAAAGATAGTTGAATACTTACAACCTGTAATGTGTCAAGAACTACTCGACAAGTTTCCAGACAACTCTTCTGCGAGACCCGCATTTTCGAATTAACTTAGTAAATAATAAATTCCTGAAACTCCACTTTATTACTTCTCAAAAATCGTCTCAACACCATAAATCGAATAAATAGAATAATGTCTGGAAAACAGCGATATCTCTGAAATATAAAGGAAAAAAAACGCCTAAAAGCAACGATCCGAAAAGATCACTCCTGATCGCCAACCTCACCTGGAAAGGGGAACAAGAAGGGGTGAGAAACAGGGGAGTCACTCAGTGAGGTATGGGATGCTAGACACGCAAACCTCTCACTAGTTAAATAGAACTCCCACTACGGAAGTTTAACTCTAACATGAACACACACGATGCCTAATGCATCACACAAAATAAACAATGCGATGATAGCATAAGGCTAGTCTATACACCCCGCATTTTCCTCATAAAGATATAGATTTTATGCGTCGATAGTACAGAAGTCCGTCTCTGTACCCCTGTAGTCATACTCTGGCGTCGATAGCTCAGACGTCTCTCACCCCCGCAATCTCTCTCATAGTCCTTATATTCATAACTATTTTACATATATATATATCAACACTTAACATTAAACAATTCAATCAACGGTTGAATCCTCTAGACCCCTAATTTCCGCTTTACAATCAATAAGCTAACTATCAAGCAAGACTCGATTCAAACAGACGGATCATGTTTCGAAACTAAACTACGATAGGAAGAATTCTATTTTTAGTATAGTTTACGGAATAGACCCTCACCTGAGCCATAGTGGAGAACATGAAACATATCAGACATAACAAGATGACTTGAACAACAAGAAAACTTAGGGTTTCTCCATGGGCACCAACTTCTCGCCAAGCCACACTAGATAGTAAGTAATTAAAGATCAAACATGAGGCGTGATCAGATTTAGGGATTGAGAAACTTGTGAAACAAGAAACCAAAAAGAACCACTTAGCTTTCACGACATTAGACACAACCATTATTATTGGTTTCAACATGGCTTGCGTCAACGGTGGAACATGTTTAGAAGTGGTGATAAGTAGCTAACCAAAAGTGAAAGAACCAAGCTTAGGATGCAAGAAATAACAAGATCGTGATCTCACTTGCTTGGATCAAGTCGGGGATGATTAACTACGACTCTTACAAGAACGGCATGGATCTCTGGTGGGCTGCTACAACTCCAGGTGCTGAGCCGTGGTGGCTACGATGGTGACTGCTGTAAGCTCAAGAATTTAGAGCTTGATAGGTTGCTGCAGTGGTGAAGCATTGATTAGTATTCGGGTGTTACACATGGAAAATGAGGTGTTACACATACGTCGGAGAATAAAAAGGAGATATCAAAGATGTGATGATGTGGAATATTTCCATATGTTTGGCTGACGAAATATGCCTTAAATAAGCATATTTAGATCACAAATTGAAAGATTTGGTGATGCTAAAATATAGGAAATAATATATTAAATAATAGGAAAAGATTATTTGATATATACCTTGCCTTCTCCTAGAATTAGGTAAGGGATTTTGATGTTGTAATTCTCACAGAGACACAAAGGGGATTTGGGGTTTCAGAGAGTGAGTGATTTGTAGACGTGATCAACAGGGGTTGATTCACGCAAATTGGGTGTGTTAGAAATCGATCCGTGTCGAGTTGTGTAATTCGGATCAAGCAAGTCTGTAGAGATTGTGTAAAGGATTTCTAATAAAAGAGATACATATTCTTGGAGTTACTTTGTGCCTTTTGTTATTGCTGAATCTTGATTCTACAATTGGTATCAGAGCTTGACACCTAAACGAAGGAGGATTCTTCGCACCAAGGTGAGAACCTGAGAAGAGATCATGGCGATTTTGGCACATAACATGTTGCTGCTGAATGATATGAATTATGGGTATTGGAAAGTGAGAATGAGAGCAAACTTACGTGGAGCTGATGAGGATATCTGGACAGTGGTTCAAACTGGATGGTAAGAACCATGTGTGATGCTAGAAGATGGTTTGAAGACACTTAAACCAAAGACAAAGTGGACTGCAACTGAGAAAAAGCTTTCAAAGTTTAATGCGAAAGCATTGGATACTATCTTCAGTTCTGTAGATGCTAAGCAATTTGAGCTAATACAAGGATGTGAATCAGCTAAAGAGGCTTGGGATATACTACAAAACGCTTTTGAGGGTACTGTGAATGTTAGGAGGATAAGATTGGACTTGCTTGCATCACAATTTGAAAACATAAGGATGGCTGATGATGAGAAGATAGGAGACTTCAGTGCCAAGCTCAGCTCCATAGCTAATGAAGCACAAGTTTTAGGTAAAAAATATGAAGATGCAAAATTGGTGAAGAAACTTTTGCGATGTTTACCTACTAAGTTTGCAGCACATAAAGCGGCGATAACCTTGACGATGAACACTGATGAATTGAAGTTCGCTGAGGTAGTAGGAATTTTAAAGGCTGAGGAGATGGAACTAGAATCTAAGTTGTCAAAGCCTATTCAAAACTCAAGAGTTACTGTTGAAGAAGACATCCAAAGAGCTCCAAAACTTGAAGAATCTATTCACCTAATGATTCAGAAACTTGAAGAAACCATGGATCTTTTGCATAAGATGTCCAACGAAACACTGCCTAGAGAAGGAGAAAGACATAAAAGTCATGAAGTGGTGTGTTTTAATTGTCATGGTATTGGACATGTTAAAACAGCTTGTCCATCATTCAAGAGAAAAGAAATCAAGTGTAATGGATGTAATGGTTATGGGCACATAAAGTCAGATTGTGTGAATACAAAGAAGAAGAAGCGAAGCTGCAGTGTTAGAAAGTCAGAAAGAGAAGCAAATGCTCTCAATTTTGTGGCTCTTCATGGAGTTGTGGGATCTGAAAAAGACATCACTAAAGTTGAATCTCGTACATGGGTGTCACACCCCAATTCTGATGCGTCACACAGTGATACAGAAAGTGATTTAAATGCTGATCTTTTTGCTGAGTATCAGGTTCTCTTTGGTCAATTTACTAAACTCAGTGAAGAAAATATACAGTTGATCAAAGATAAAGCAACCCTGAAAGCACAAGTGGACATTCTAGAGTCTGAAAACAACAATAAATCAGAGGCTGAGGTGTCAAAAGAAGAGAAGGAGTTTGATCTACATAGTCTGCAAAAGACAATCTCTGAGCAGGCCTACAATCTAAAGAGCGTGGAGACTAAATATGAGCAGACGAAACAACTACTGAATGAGGAACTCGAGAAAAGTCAGCTGCTACAAAGAGAACTTAGTGAAAACTACAAGAAAGTAAGAATGTTGAACACTGGATCAGCTACTCTGGATCATATCTTATCGGTTGGGCAGCCTCCAAAAACCAGTTGGGGTTTGGGTTATAAAGGTACTACTTCACAAGATCAAGATCATGACAAGACTGATGGGATAAAGTTCATAAAAGCTGCAGTAAAATCAGATGATCAACCCAAAGGTACAACTCAACAAACTAGCATGTCAGTAGCTGGAAAATCATCAAAAGCAGTGTCAAAAGTACAAGACATAAAAGTTGTTGCTAAGCAAAGGAATGGCTGTCACTTTTGTGGTAAGATCGGACATAATGTTCCCTACTGCTATGCTCGTAGAAATCAAATTGAGCGAGCTTGGAGGATGAACCTTTGTTATGTGGAACCCAGAAGGTATGGACAGATATGGATAACTAAGAAGGATCTTTATCCTAAGTTTACGAAAGGTCAGTCACACAAGCATACCAACGTGTCACACACTCGGATTGGAAATCAATATGCTGAAGGTGAAGAACCAGTTCGATGGACTTCTACTAGAAGGTATTGAGAGTTTTGATGGTCGAACAAGTATCATGAAGTTTTTCACAGAGTTTTTACACAAGCAGGGGGAGATGATACTTGATTCAGGGGGAGTTCAAGATAAGCATATTGTGCTTAGAGGTTAATGAGCTTGAGTTGTAAATCTCAGTGAAAAAGGGGGAGAATGTAAGCTCAAGAATTTGGAGCTTGATAGGTTGCTGCAGTGGTGAAGCATTGATTCGTATTCGGGTGTTACACATGGAAAATGAGGTGTTACACATACGTCGGAGAATAAAAAGGAGATATCAAAGATGTGATGATGTGGAATATTTCCATATGTTTGGCTGGCGAAATATGCCTTAAATAAGCATATTTAGATCACAAATTGAAAGATTTGGTGATGCTAAAATATAGGAAATAATATATTAAATAATAGGAAAAGATTATTTGATATATACCTTGCCTTCTCCTAGAATTTGGTAAGGGATTTTGATGTTGTAATTCTCACAGAGACACAAAGAGGATTTGGGGTTTCAGAGAGTGAGTGATTTGTAGACGTGATCAACAGGGGTTGATTCACGCAAGTTGGGTGTGTTAGAAATCGATCCGTGTCGAGTTGTGTAATTCGGATCAAGCAAGTCTGTAGAGAATGTGTAAAGGATTTCTAATAAAAGAGATACATATTCTTGGAGTTACTTTGTGCTTTTTGTTATTGCTGAATCTCGATTCTACAACTGCGTCTCGTCTCGTTTTCTCCGATCAACATACACACGCGAGAAAACAAGGAGCACATATAAATAAGAAAGAAAAAGAGAACGCAAGGACATGAGGAAGAATAACTCACATAGAGAGGAGAGAAACCATGGAGATTAAGGAGAGGGTCATCGTTCATGGCTTAGGCGGCTAGGTTAGATGGGAAAGAAAAGATGCGTACATGTTTGGTGTCAATATACACATATCAAAACGCAGTGGAGAAGGGGAAAATTGGTTTTGCTTTAAATTAAAATTATTAACAAAGAAAACCAAACATGTTTTAAGAAACCGAGAAATCGGGTCGTTACATCTTCTTTCGGATTCGACTACACACAGAGCTCTCTCTGGTCTCCTCTCTTGCCTCGAAACTATGCAAGCCCTTCTGATCTGGACTCCGACAGCTGCCTTTGTCGGAACCTTGAACTCGGAGAGTTTCAACAAAGCAAGAAGAAGATGAATATCTCAATGAATAATAAAAACAAGAAGAGTAGGTTGGTGAGCTTAGACATGCCTTTGATAAATAAAGAAGATTCTCCTAATAGCGGCTGCTTTCCTATTCATACCAAGGTATATACATACCTCGATGATCATATTCTTTATCTATAATATATGTTGTTATTGTGATAGGGATGGGATGGTGTGCTAAAGGCAGCTTCAAAACACTTTAAGAAATCGAAAAAGAAGAGAGATCCAATCTCTGATGTCAAGCTTCTCAACTTCTGCAAATGCTGAAAATGATGATGTTGTTGGTTCTTTGCATTTATAGTTCAAGTCACAATATTACTAGACCATTGATGGATAGATGGGCTGAGTTTATTTGTTAATTTCTTTTACTTTTATTTGCTTGATCTATTTCTATGTATGGTCTCCATGTTGTTATTTTGAGTGTTTTGATCATGCATTATATATCAGTGACTGCGTTAATTTCAGTCTTAAGAAAGTATAAATAAGTAGAGACTGGGAAGCAGCTGTATTCACTTTAACATAATAAAACAACCCTACTAAGACCATAGATGTGGAAACTATTACACTTTGGTTCTTCTTTATCTGGAAACTCTTGAATGAATCATTAGCCAGAACCTCTCATTTCTTTAGTATCTCGTTCTCTTTGTTTCTCTCACTTAAGTAACCTTCATGATCATGATAGTTTTAATCTCCTTCTTCATACTCCTCATCATCAGAAATCTGTTCATCTTTGGCATTTGCCAGTCCATTTTGAATCAAGCGTCGGTTCTCTTCTGACTCTTGCCTCAATAGCCGGTGCTGGATCCCATCTCTGATGGCTGTTCCCTGAGATTATACTCAAACCATACATCAGTAATATATATGTGGAAATACTTTGAAATCTAAAAAGCCGAGTGAACCAATCATCTTGTATGTTTTTCCTTACCATTTTATGACAACCTTCCTCAAACATTTCGAGAAATCCAACAACCCAACGGTCAGCGTTTTCAACCCATTCGTCATGGTGCGTCCCAGCAGTTTTTGCTACGGTTTGTATCTGCACAGAAAGAAAAGATCCAAAACTTTAAAATCATACAAGTGGATACCATTGTTATAGCCTCTAGATATAAGATTGAAGATGAAGGGATGAAACCCTCTAAAGAACATATAAAACTACAATTCTGCACTAGTTCTCTGCATTCATTAAAGGAAGCAACAAAGTTAACAAATAAAGATTCCTAGATTCCAACCTTTTCTTGCTGTTCTTTGACTTTCTCCTGGAGTTTCTTCAGTCTCAAGTTCACTCTAAGCCTCTTCTCCTGTTTGTAGTAAACAAGTTCATAACATGTTAGTGTATCATGTTGGCGGATATACGAGTATCACATCAAGGGAAAAGGTGACCCCTGCCTTAACGAAGCTAACACCAAGTTCTTCTCTTGAATATCCTCTGTCCAGATTACGCAACACATACTGGTTGTAATCTTTCACTATTCTCATGATTATATCTGATGTTGATATTCCCTCTGTTCGTTTAGTTTCTTTAAACTTCCCAATCGACTTTACCTGCAGGAACAAATCCCAAACTCCATGAAAAAAAGAGCATGAATCAAAAGAAGATACATAAACAAAGTAAGAAACTAACAAACTCATAAACATCGTTTCCAGCTCCACTAGCATCCGCATAGCTTGAAGAACAAATAAATAATGACAAACAGTTAGACAAACCCACAGACTTAACATTTTTGCAATTGTTCTTTAGTGAATCTTACGGAAGAGCATCATGAGCTACGTAGTCGATCTTATGCTTATCGAGAAACTCAGTGGTGAGAACCCATGGTGCATCTGGAATCACTTCATCGACCCACCTTGTTTACAACAACAACACCACCATTTAATATAAAGGCAAACACATCGTATACAATCTAGGCTTAACATTACTTGCAATGTCGGAGAGATTCATAGCGCTCGGACTCTGTCATCACGGTCTTTCCTTTGAACTTGTTTGTAATCTCGTCGTTACAACATCCTACGAGCAGGTATGTGTTCGGAAACCTAATTTGTTTCATTTGCTTTAGTTACAAGTTATATCATCAAAAATAAACAAGCGGGAGAGATTGAAGGACTGGTAGATACGATTTTTTGGCTTGTTCGATGGCGCGAGCGTGACCAAAGTGGAACAAATCGTAGATGCCATCAGCGTAGACTCTAACAGGCGGATCTGAAACCTTGGCGTCACTGTTAATAGCCATTTGAAAATTTGGTCGGAGATTTTTTTTTTTTTTTTTTGGGCTTGGCTTATTCTTCTTTAAATGTGTGTTTCTTCCTATTTTCTTAGTGGCTTTCCCTCCAATCGCGCAACTTTCTAAATTGGCTTCTTCCTCTTTTTTCTCCGTTTCTACTACGACTTTTTAATTTTACATATGTTTTGAATTTGCATTTAATTAAATAATAGCGTGAAAGATCCATTAATTTAATAATTAAACTAAAGACTCATTAATAATTTTATATCATGGGATTTGGAACTTAATCGTAAATTTATAACTTATCGAGAAATATAAGATTATAAAGAGATTTTTGGCGTGATGTAAGTAAAATTATTAGACAGACTTTATAAAAACAATTCAATGTGGTACAGATGATACTGTAGAATGTCCATTTTTATAATTAAATGGAGTGTTATCACATAGTATAGTCTAGAGATAGATATATTTTGGGAAACTACATGATCGGATTTGAAATAAATTCATGGGTGAATTTGTTAACTTCACGTAACAAGTACTCGAATTACCTAACTACCTATGAATGGGACATTAATGGTTTATTTCATACACTTTAAGAAGCAAGTAGGCTAAACTACCCTTGATTTCCAACAAAAACTACATATGAAAAAGAGTGTATCAAGTTTGAGAAAACGTGATTTGTAGGTCTGTAGCTAAAAAACATTTCTTGTGTTTTCTGTGGACTTTGAGACTATTATATGGTTTTCGTTTTCATCTTAGCATGAATATTATTTTCCTTTTCATCTTTTTTTATTTTTCAATCAATTTTATTTTTAAACTTAGATTTAAAACTCATTTTCAATGTTTTCTACTAATATCCAAGAAACTTTGATAAATTTTACTAAAATTTCAACAAAGATAATTGAATATATATTGGTAAAGAGAATTGAATATATATTGATAAAAGTGTTATATGTTAACAACTACATGTATTTGAGGTGTTAGCTGTTAACAAATATTGTAGATGTTAACAAATATTATAGATGTTAACAGAGGTGTTATCTGTTAACAAATACATATACTAGAGGAGTTAACAGAGATGTTAGCTGTTAACAAAATATTGAAGATAGTTGTTAATAAATACATATATTAGAAGTGTTAACAGATGTGTTAATTGTTAACAAATATTATGGATGTAACATAAAGAAAAGAAGAAAATTGGATATATATAGGTAAAACTTAGCATAGAGAAATAGTTGTATATTGTTAAAGTTTGACAAGATAATAAGAAAATGAAGTTAAAAAGAAAAAACATAGTTCGAAAGTGGAATGAGAAGAAATAAGAGAAGATGATAGAGGACTAAGAGATATGATGAAATAGCTAAATAAGAAAAAAAAAATAGAACCACTAATCTGACACATAGTCTTACATACCTAAAGACAACTAGTAACACAAGATTCTTTACAGATGGAGTTCAGATGATAGACATAGAGTTAAAACTGTCGTCAAATTATTTATATCAAATCATTGATAAGTAATTAATTAAAACTCTAATTATAGGCATAAGAACTAATTAACTCTAAATTCATGATACTAAATTTATGTGGTCATGCGGATATCAAGTCATGTTTTGTACTTTACTTATATAGTAGGAGAGAAAGTTTATATGTGCTTATACTTTTATTTGAAAATTAGTGTGTACTCTTCTATATCACTTTAGTATACCCCAAATTAGATTCAAATAAATAGAGAGGTGGAGACGGTGAGTTTAGTCGGCCATGTTTGAACACTGACATTTAAAAATAAATACAAAATAGTTTTTTTGTCAACTTCTTTAGAAAGCCTAGTGGGCAAAGTATTACAAACAGACTCAATAATGTTTTACCCAACCAAGCCCATCCAACATAAAGATAAGGTTACATGCAAATACAAGATGAGACACGTGGATTCATTCCATCTATCGAGAAGGAAAAGAAGCAGGGCCGGTAAACTCGCCGGAAAGCCATCAACCTCCATCTCAGATCACTTGAGACTATTTGGACGTTCTTCATTCCTCCAATCTCCATTGAACAAGAGATCTTTACCTCCACATGATTAGAATTTAAGTCCAAAGAACAACTTAAATAGAAACGATATTGAATCTCGTCGAAACGTTACCACTACGGCAACTCCAACTTATCTGGATTCTTAATCGCTTCTATATGGCACTGTCTATATGGCAGTACTTGTTTACGTCGATGATATAATCATCGCCAGTAGCTGTGATCAAGCGACTGAGTTGTTGAAGGCTGCTCTCCAATGCTCGTTCAAACTTCGTGACTTGGGAACTTTAAGATATTTCCTCGGTTTGGAAATTGCTCGCAACAAGGCTGGTATTTCCATTTCACAGAGAAAATATGTCCTTGAATTAGTTGACGAGTTTGATTTTCTTGGTTGCAAGCCCTCTTCTATACCTATGGAGCCAAATTTGAAGATGTCTCAGGATAATGGTACTTTGTTGCCGGATCCAGAACATTATCGGAAGCTTGTTGGCAAGTTACTTTACTTGACGTTTACTCGACCGGACATCACTTTTGCTGTTCATAAACTCTGTCAGTATACTTCCAAGCCACGCAGTTCTCATCTTCAAGCTGGTTACAAGATTCTTCATTACTTAAAAGGTACTGTGGGTCAGGGTCTCTTTTACTCGGCATCTTCTGATCTCAAAATTACTGGTTTTGCGGATTCCGACTGGGGCTCATGCCCTGATACTCGACGCTCAGTCTCTGGTTTCTGTATGTTTGTTGGTTCATCTCTCATCTCGTGGAAATCCAACAAACAGGATGTTATAGCCATGTCTTCAGAAGAAGCGGAATATCGGTCTATGTCTTTTGCGGTAAAAGAAATGATGTGGTTTCGTTATCTTCTTCATGATCTTTGGATTGACACTTCTGAGCCTTCTGCTCTTTATTGTGATAACATGGCTGCTCTTCACATAGCTAACAACCCGGTCTTCCATGAACGCACCAAACACGTCGAAATGGACTGCCATAACGTTCGAGAGAAAATTCATATGGGTTTGATTAAGACACTCCATGTTCGTACGGGTAATCAGTTGGCTGATTTGTTTACCAAACCACTTTTCCCGACTCAGTTCATGTCTCTTCTAGGCAAGATGGGCGTCATTAACATTTTTGCTCCATCTTGAGGGGGAATATCAGATTATATATCGGTTTATAGTGGTTTACGTGTAATTAGTATACATCCGGTTTGTCCCGGTTTACATTCTCAATTGTATATAAACTATATTTTATCATTAATGAAAGCTAACAGAAACTTTCTAGAAGAGTTACTCTCTCTTCTCTCTCAGCTCTGATCATCCTCCATGGATACGAGAGCTTGATATCTTTTCTGTTCATCTCTTCTCCTTTTGTAATATTGATCCTCGTGGAAACTCTGCATATACATAAGCAAAGCTTGATACCACTTCACATCAAAGACATAAGCTTTTCTAAGCAAGAAGAGAAATCCAATCTCCTATTCAAAACGGTATATCAAAAGCAGTTCAAGAGGAGAAGAACTAGTTTCTTAAAAAACTTTATTTAGGTTTGACCAAAATCAAATCAGAGAAAATATAAGAGTGATATAACTCTGATTTGGTCAACCATATCTTTACCAAAATCGACTAACAAAACTGAAAATCGCCATAGCAAAACGTTAATCGATCAAAAGATCCAAGGTATTTACAGACAAAAAAGAAAAAAAAGGAAGGTAACCGGCGGCGAAGGCCACCGGCCACCACTTTCAACAATCAGATAAAGCTTTCTTCTTAGAGAGAAGCTAGAGAAAATAGAGAGGAGAGAGAGAGTTTTTTTTATAAATACAAATGGTTATTTTAGTACTTTTAGCGATGGTGCATTTAATTTAAAATTGCAAGGTTTCACGTCTAACGTTTGTCATATGTATTAGTAAATTATTAAATTAAAAATAGTTGTATTACTCAAATCTTTAGTTTTCTTTGAATATTTACCATTCAAATCAATATCTAATCGTGAGAGAACAGAACTTGGGTGTTTGTTTCAGAGTTGAACTTTGTCAAGTTATTTGTTCAACTCCCAAATATCAGATATAACTCAAATTACCCTAGATCAACTCTCTCAAATATGAGAGCAGTAACAGTATCTAGAGATTGAATCCACATAAAACATAAGCACACAATAAACTATAGATATCAAGATCAATTCTAGATAAGAGTATTAAAAAGCTGTATGTAAAACAATAAATTGGTTGTGTAAATAAGATATTACATGTTGTGGTTTGGGGTCTATGGGGATTAAGGCTGTATGTAAAACAATAAATTGGTTGTGTAAATAAGATATTACATGTATGTAAAACAATAATTTGGTTGTGTAAATAAGATATTACATGTTGTGGTTTCGGGTCTATGGGGAATAAGTAGAAACAGTCCGCACTACGAGCCACTTCCAGTCCAAGAAAGTACTTAAGATGTCCAAGGTCTTTCATGTGAAAGCACGTCGATATATAAGATTTAAAATTGGTGATGGAAGTCGTCGAGTTACCAGATATAATGAGGTCGTCAACGTATACAAGAACTCGGAGCGTGATATCATCTTTGTGTGGAGTGCCAACACATGATGTTTCATGTATGATTCCTTGTTCACGAAAAAACTTAGTTAAACACATGAATTATGTTCCATTATCGCTTCGAAGAATCTTGACTATGGAGTTGAATTAGCGTTGGACAAGAGCGAGAAAATCTTGTATGCGGTCGGAGACGGTGGTTTTGTCGGGAAGAAGGTATAGCCATACTGCTCTTGAGTAGTCGTCGACAATGGTCAGGAAATAGCGAGAGCCACATAATGCAGAGATGCGATAAGGCCCCCAAAGATCACAGTGAATTAATTCAAAAGAGTGTGATGCTATATTATAACTATCAGGAAAAGAGTTTTCTGTTTGTTTCGAGCGAAGACAAACATCACAAGAAGATAAAGAAAGCGGAAGACTACGAGACTTGAGGTTAACACCGGGAACTGAACTAATAACTCGAGAAGATGGATGTCCGAGACGTTGATGCCATAAAAATCCATTCTCACTAGTCGTAGTGTAGAAAGCAGTTACAGTTCTGAAGCCTCTGAACACATATAGTCCCTCTCTTTCTCGTTTACCCGCTCCAATCAGCGTCCTCGTGATGCGGTCCTGTAAAACCACAAGTCTATAAGTAACTTGTTTAACTAAAGGATGGTCGGTCAGTAATTTTCCAAAAGATAACAGATTCGTGTGGAATCCATCAACCTAATACACATTCTGTAATTGTAAATATGATGTTAGTCGTATGGTGCCCCGTTTGGTGGTCAAAACGTTAGCATCAGCTGGTAATGTGACCGATATCGGGCTGAATTGCTCGATGTTTTTAAGAAGATCAAGGCGGCCAGTCATATTATGAGTGGCGCCTGAATCCAAGATCCAAATAGGATCGTTACTCTTACCACTTAGACGGTTTTCATCTGATCTTTTTGATGGGTTTATGAGTTTCACCAATGTTTGCCATTGAGAATCAGAGAAACCGGTTAACCCTTATCTGTCAGTGTCGGTTAGTGTCAGGTTGGTGCCAATCTCGGTTGCTGGTTTGATTGTTTGAGAAGAGTTGACTCGAGCAGTTGGGTTTTGTCCAGAAGATTGTGTATTGCCTTGTCCTCCTTGATAGTTAGTTCGAGTACGAGGTCTTGTACCCCACCATTCGAGAAAGCCTAATACTCGGAAAAAATTTGTGGCGCGATGTCATGTACGTCCGTAACTAGTACAAGTAACGTTTGCATCCGGATTAGTGTAGCGAGGTTGGGTGTTGTCGGTTGGTCGAGATGTTGAAGAAGATCGAGTGTAGTCTGATGTGTGTGGTTGTGTCGAGGTTTGAGCGGAAAAACTTAAAACCGAGGGAGTCTCTGTTTGGAGTTTAGTTGTATGGTTTCATTCTGTACGATCGTTTGATACACTGTATCAAGGTCCGATAAAGGAATTTGTGCAAAGAATTGAGATTGTACGGACCCATGGATGTCGTCAAGCCTAAATAGGAAGTCGTGAACACAAATGGTTCCGCGTTCGGTTTCATGAGCATAGGTCAAATTACATTCACACTTTCCGGAGGTACACGTCTTGGTTGATAGACATTCAGCCATAGAGTCCCATATCCTTGTTAATCGTAACCAGCTTGTCGACAATTTGCGAGTGAGGCTCGAAGTTGTTGGTATCGAGCTCCACTTTTAAATGCAAACCGTTTTTTGATATGATCCCATAGATCTTTAGCAACTTATTTATGGGAGATATTGGAACGTAATTTTGGTTCGATTGCTAGCTTGATCCAGTTGACGAGTTGATGATTGTTGACAATCCAGTCTTCGAGATCGGCTGAGTTGTTGGTCGGTTTCGGTATTGTGCCGTCGATGAAGGCAAACTTTTTTCTAGCACTTAATGCTACTCGAAAGTTTTCTGCCCATTCATCATAGTTTCGTCCGTTGAGTAGTGGCTAAGAGATAATCGCTCCAGGATTATCACTGGCGGTCAAGTCGTATGGAGAGATTGTTCGTCGAGTTGTGTTTGTAGCTGCCAGAGGTCCAGCCATGGTCGAGAGTTGTCAAGGAAGAACGATTCGGGTTTGATTTGTAAGTAAGGTAGAGATCGTCGGGAGTATGGTCGAGTTGTTGTATAATCGAAAAAAAATTATCTTAGTTTCGTGGCTCTAATACCATGAGAAGATATGTAATCGATATAAAGTTCTGTGTTATTGATTGATGACCTCAAGGCCTTTATATATACAAAGCATAAAGATCCTAATACTATATACATAATGAAATATAATACAATCGGAAATAGAAAATAAGCTAAAAGATAAGGATGATAAAGATATGTGGAATATATCTTAATACACCTCGCTTATCACATATGAAAAGTATCATAAATTATAACAGAATTAGAAAATGGGAAGTTGACTCATTGAGCACATATTTTAGTATAAAAGACTAGAACAATACAAATCTTTTTTTATTACTTCCATTTTTTAAATGCCCAGCGTGCCCTTCTATCATGTTGTGCGAAAAAAACGTATTTACAAGAATGTCATTACTTTTTCATGCCACATCAGCCAAAAACCATCGCCACGTAGGAATTCCCTGACGCGGATTAATGAAGTCAGCCGCAAAGCGTTACAAACTACGTTACAACTGAGTTATTCGTACGTTGTGGTTGATTTAATTAACCTGGTTGACTTCTGTGAAAAGGGCTGACTTACGTCTATAAGCCAGCCCCCTGTGAAGGCTGATTAACAGAAATCTAGCTAAATTATGTGATCTCGTCTGACTTATAAACACACGTTACGGCTGACTTGCACATCGACTGGCTGAGTTTTTTAAAATACGGCTGAGATGTAGTTAAGAAACAGTTGAGTTATATTTTCGCATACTGATTCAATGATTATCGGCCGACTGTGTTACTAAACTTGCGGCTGACTTAAGAGAGCTTGTTATGCTGAGTTACCTTTTATCAGCCGTAATAAGTTGGAGTAACAAAAATTTCAGTCCCATTACAGCTGACCTATTCGCGAAAGATTAATTACTAAATAGCATTCACTTAACGACTGATTTAGGTGACGATATGGCTGACCTATTCGCGAAAGATTAATTACTAGAATATCATTCACTTAACGACTGATTTAGGTGACGATATGGCTGACTTATTGTTTTCCCGTGTATTGACGGCTGGTTATTTGGAAAAGATTAATTACTAGAATAGCATTCACATTGCGGCTGACATACGTTCTGTATTATGGCTGAGGTACGCTAGTTGAGTTATGTGTTCATATGTCGGCTGACATAACGATTTGCCATGTCATCATCCATATCATCAGTTCTTAGTTGCCATGTCATAAAAAACGTTACAACAGTAAAAAAAGGTTTATGTTACAGACATTGTGTCTTATTCTTCATTATTCATCTTCTTTATCTATCTTTTTCATCTTATTCTTCATCTTATGGATCTGATAATTATTGTTTTCGAAAACTGGGTCTAAGAAAACATAGATCTAAAAAATTTGAAAATCAGAAGACATCATGCTGCTCCCTCTCTCATTGGATTCATCATCTTGGAGAAGAAGAAAAAGTCAAAGAGAGATAGATGAAAAAGGTAAGTCCCGTAAATTGTAAGAAAATGAGAGAGTTGAACAAAAAAGGTAAGAAAGTAGAGAAGACGAAGAAGATGATGAATTTGAAAGCCAATTTTTACATATTTGACGACTCAGATGGTCCATCATCTGAATATGATAACTTTAGTTCATACACCAAGTCTCCAACACATACATTACAACTGTGTTTTGCATACATTACGGCTGAGTTATGCATACGTTACGACTGAGTTATACATATGTTACGGCTGATTTATACCATTCAGATTAAAACTTTAATCTTTTTTCGCCAAAAATGATATTTTTCCTGCCCAAAATATGAAACGTCGCGAAACAAATTACACATGACAGTTGGCTTATAGGAACGTTACGACTGACTTATAAGTCATGATTTAGGGTTTTTGCTATAATCAAAGGTGAGTTGTTATTACATTACGACTTTGTTATAACCATGTCGACCAATAAAACTTATAACAGACTCAAGATTCATCATCCCAACTTAACTTGAATCTAGAAACCGAAAGAGAAAGTAAAAAGACGAGTCTATATATTAGGAATCAAGAGACGTATCACTCTCATAAACAACATAGATCTAAAAAATCAAAAATTTGAGACAGATCTACTCCAATGGTCTTCGTCTTCGATGGTGGTCGGTTACAAACACATGATGGCTGGCTTATAGGAACGTTACGGCTGACTTATAAGTCAAGGTTTAGGATTTTTGCTATAATAAAATGTTGAGTTGTGGTTATAATACGACTTTGTTATAACCATGTCGACCAAAAAAGCTTATAACAGGCTCAAGATTCATCATCCAAACTAAATTGAATTTAGAAACCGAAAGAGAAAGTAAAAAGACGACTCTATATATTAGGAATCAAGAGACATATCACTCTCATAAACAACATAGATCTAAAAATATCAAAATCTGAGACAAATCTACTCCAGTAGTCTTCGTCTTCGATGGTGGTCGGTTACAAACCATGATTATATGTCAGCCGTAACGTTCTTATAAGTTAGCCGTCAAGTGTAATTTGTTTCGCCTTCGTCTTCGTCTTCGTCTTCGATGGTGGTCGGTTAGAGGAGAAGCTTTGTCTCCTCCAGTGTCTTGTATGGTGATCCGACATCCTACTGCTCCCTCCCTCATCGGATTCGTCGTTTTTTGCAGAAGAAGAAATGTCAAAGAGAGAGAGAGAGATGAAGAGGCTAAGTCCTATCAATTGTAAGAAAAAGAGAGAATAATTTTTGGCCTTTAGATTTTATTTAATCAATGACCATTAATTGTGATCCTTGAAAAAAAGATTAACCAATGAGAAAGAAGGTTAAGGATAGACAAAAAGATAATTTTGAACCCTTAGATTAAAATCAATAAATGGTTATAAAAAAAATAATATAAATTGTAATTTTAGTTTTTTCAATTTGATTTTAAAATAACTTAAATTTTAAAAATATAGTTACAGATTTAAATCAAGATTTAAAATAGAATATTTAAGGATTAGAGATTAAATTTTTAAAATGATTAAAATTTGAATTTAACTCTAAACTATAAACCTAAACTCTAAACCTAAACCTTAAAAAATAGATAATAATAAATTTAACTAATAAAAATATCAGATTTAATGTTCAAAAGATAAACTTTATAATTTTTATAACTTTATAGTTCTATAATTTAGGATTTGAGGTTTAGATTTAAGAAATGATTAAAGTTAGAGTCTTGTGAGTAAGAATTGTATAAGTAATTGTAAGAGAACATATATCTCTAGATCAAGTTAAAGTCTCAACTTGAAAATTCAAAAAACTATACACATTTTAGTTGATTTATATTTACTTGATATTGGTAAGAGGATCTTCAATATAACTATTTAAAGTACTTGAATTCAAATTTTTGATTTTAGGGTATGTTTGAGGTATGACTGAGTTATATAAATGACACGACTAAGTTATCAAAACGACACGGCTGAGTTATATAAACATTTCTGATTTTATGATATGTTTGAGGTATGACTGAGTTATTTAAATGACATGGCTGAGATATATAAACAACATAGCTAAGTTGTATAAACATAGCATAAGTCAAATATAAAATACACGGTTGAGGTATGTTTTCCACAAAGAAACAAGAAAATATAGGTTTGCTGCACCATTCCGGTGATAACTTCTCCATGTCTCCAAGCTTCACTGAACTCCTCTGCCTAGTCTTTGCCAAATCCATCACTTCTTTATGTCTCCTCCATTATCTTCTTGTTCAAGCTTCTCTTTCACTCAGATCTGGAAAAAAAAAAGATTATCAAAATATGGGTATCAAATCACAATCAAACTTAAATGAATACACCCCACAATTGTCAATTTGGGTGTTTTTAAAATGTATTTGTTTTTTCTCCTCAGAAGCACATTTATTATACCTAGGTATTTGGAGATTCGCGGGAAGTAACTCAGCCACAACTGCATATATAATTCAGTCCTAAAAGAAAAGTAACTCAGTCACAACATAAATAAAACTCAGCCACAAACTCGAAAAACTCAGCCACAAACTCGAAAAACTCAGCAGAGAAGATGATTTTGGGCGACTGCAACGAAGAAGATTTCATAGAAACGCTTGCGGAGAAGACGATTTCGAGATAGACAATTCGAGAATTTCAGATGATAAACAACAATGTCAACATAAAATCACACTCAGTCACAACTTAAATCAAACTCAGTCGCAACATATATCAAACTCAATCACAGTATAGATCAAACTCAGTCGAAACTTACCAGAGAAGACTTTTGCGGAGAAGACTTTTTCGGAGAGGACGATTTCGGAGTAGACGATTTCCGAGAAGACGATGACCGCATTTCTTCTCGGCCGTTTTCGGAGAAAATGCTAGACTGGAGAAGAAGAGTTCAAGATGAAGAGAACACGACACGATGAAAAAACTCTCTCTAGGGTTTGAAGAATTCGACCTCGGAAGAGAGAGTGAGGAGTTGGGTTTTTTTCTTGTTTTGAATAAATTAATGAATGCATTGGTAAGTGTAAAAAATATTAATGACATGAAATACGTATAAGTGAGGTGGAATACGGTTAAGATGAAGTGGAATACGGTTTGCTGACACAGCATTCTTAATTAAAAATATAGGCAAACTAAGGAAGAGTGTTTATTGTAATTTACTAGGGTCAAAAAACATTCTAGTAATTTTTAGAAAATGTATGCTATTTTAGTAATATTCCAGTTTTTCTATGCTATTTTAGTAATATTCTAATTTTTCTATGCTATTCTAATCATTCTCTCTTAGAAAATCAACACATATGCATATATTTAATAGATGAATATTCTATTTTTATTAAGGTTTTTACCATTGTTTATTAGTTCTATAAGGCAATGGCATATACCTAGGTTCTCCTGTAGAACACTATATAGTTATTGAAAGTTAAAGAAGACATTAAAGTGGTATACAACTGTTTAAATATTTTAAGTGGTGGTATCTTGCCCTCTTGAGTAATTAGGTTATGGTATTTCAAAGACGACATTTATTAATTTACTAAAAAAAATATTGTCACACATATTAATAAAATCAGGAATTAATGGAGTAGAGATTTCATATATTTGGTCAGCTTATTTTATAATTACTAACACAAGTGAAATCATGTTTGTTAATATTTTGCATATTCTTATATATAAGTTAAGACAAATTTTCAAAAAATGTGAAGCATAAAAACTGTAAAAAGGTACAAATTTCTTTTTTACATCAAACAACTATTCTATTACTCTTACACAAGAAATAGTCTGAGAATCCATACCGGAATAGAACAAGCAACAAAAATTACACTACAATGAAAAGTGTGTGCCGTCTTTGCTAAGGAATCTGCCTTCTTGTTCTGCAATCTTGGGACGTGGATAATCTTGAAGTCGTGGAATCGCTGTCTAATGGTTGAGAACTCTGATAAGTCTGTAGAGAAGCCCGGCCAAGATTATGGGTTATGTATCATCGAGATTAGGTACATGTAATCAGTCCTGAAATGTTGGCAAGATGTATGACTAGTTATGTTCTCCATTGCCCAGATTAAAGCCTCCAGTTCTGAATGCATGGGTGACAGTCGTCTCTCCGTATTCCTCAATCCCATTAGCTGCTCCTTTCCGTTTGCATCCAACCAAACCCATACATATCCGCTAAAATTTGAATCAGCAGTCCAAGAACCGTCTAACAAACATATACTTCTCAAGTCTACGACTTGCCTACTGTGTGGCTGCCTTAATAGCTCATTGTTATCCTCGGACTTTTCTTTGGAATTAAACCAAGCATGACACTTTGAATGAGCATGTTCAATTAATTCAGCGGTGTCTCGGGATATTCCTCTAAACAGCTTATCATTTCTCGCCTTCCATAGGTACCAAATAATCCATGGATACGAGTCCCTGTCTAGGTTTGGGTCTTAATTGCACTTTTCCTCCAAAATAGGTAATCCAAGTTTGCATACTGACTTGCTACTAGAAAAATGTTTAGACAAGATGCCGTTGAGGCAATTTCCAAAGTTTGGAGCGCCTGAGGGCACACGAAATTCGCATGGTTCACTGACTCATCATCTGCACCACATCTGGACAGTGATTGTCACAGTGCATATGACGAGGTGTTAGGTTTCTGGTTACAGCTAGATAGTCAGATGCAATCTGCCAGATTAAGTGTCGCATTTTCCGAGGAGCATTTATCTTCGAATCAAAGGCTTGTAATCTTGTGATACTCAGCTCACTTACCACAACCTCTGATTATTTGCTGAGGAAATATCGTGCAACCCAGTACCATGATTTCACGGTATAAAGCCCATTCTTCGTGTAGCCCCAGCTGAACCTATCATCTCTATGAGATTGACATATTGCCAAGCTTCGAATAAGTGATATATCTTCCTGAACGATGAACTCCGCCAACATCTCAGTGTTCCACCTTTTGGCAATCCGTCAATGAAATTGCTTATTGTCATGCGAGGGTGGGCAACATAAACCTTTGCCCTCGCTGGTCTAGCTGGAATTGTAGGGATCCATGGATCTTCTCATACGCATATTTGGTATCCATAATGAACCACTTGTCTTATCCCCAAAGAAAGAAGGGGTCATGCAGCCAGTAAACTTGTCCACACATATGACGACGAGTTAGGTTCTGGTGCTCGTACAGGCGAACTGAGGCGGTAGTATCTTCCTTTAAGTACTCTTGCTAGAAGTGAGTCTGGAAACTGGGTCAATCTCCATATTTTGTTTAGCCAATAATGCAAGATTAAATTCATGTAAAAGCTTGAAACCTATGCCTCCCTCATCTTTTGGTTTACACAACTTATCCCATGTAGCCCATTGCTTCCCTCGTTTGGGTGGGTTTGTATTCCACTAGGAGCGTGCAATGGCACTCGCTAATTTCTCATAAATATCTAGAGGTAATAAAAAACTAGACATGGCATATATTGGCAGCACCAAAACAAGGGCCTTAATTACTATTTCCTTTCCACCATTTGTTAGCCATCTTCCCGGCCACCGGTGATCCTGTGATTCAGCCTATTTTTGAGGAAAGCAAAGAGTTTACACTTCGAACCACTAATATCCTCTGGTATACCTAAATAGGAATCCATTCCACTTTCATTATCAATCCCCAGAGTTGCTTTGATTCATGTTTGGTCTGCAAAGGAACTCGTTTTCCAAAAATAATAGATGACTTATCAAAGTTTATTTGTTGTCCTAATGCCATTCCGAAAACCTTCACAACTTATATAACTTCATCGCATTCACGGGAACAATAAGGTACAAGAAATTGTTTAAAACAACAAAATATTATTTTATACAAAAAAATTTAAGCTAAATATAAGTTAACATTTTCAAATCATAAATTAATATTTTAAAAGTATTGTAGATTATTTAAAATTTCAGCGCTCAAAATGTATCAGAATAGTGTTGTATCATCTTTTAGATATTTCTTTTTCTGATAGTGTTACCAGTAGTTTGATATGAAAAATATAAATAGTATTAGCAATTTTCTAAAATGGAATCGTAATAAGACAATAAATTCATGCAACCAAAAAGGCATCAAAAGGAGAAATTGGAAATAGTAAAAAATGTTGAAACTGGACGACATTAATTTTAAAAAATTAATGAAGAAAAACAAATGCCCAAATATATATGAGATAAGATGCATTGTGACATCCTAGATGTTAAAATGATGATGTCAGATGCAATATACTGTGATATCCTAGACATAAGAATGATGTTAAGATGACTGAAAAGCATAAGAAGTATAAAACGGATTGCATTGGCCCAAAGTTGAGACGAGAGATGTAAGAAGTTATTCAATTGTATTTTTGCACTCAATATCAGTCATAAATAAACAAATTGTGTAACGGTTTAGATGAAAACAGTAACCTGGGTGATGAAAAAGTATTGAACTATGTTGAATCATACAAAGATATGGAGATTAAAAATGAGATTTGACATTTGAAGGTGTAGTGAGAAGAAAAAAAATCTTTAGAACTTTGCCAGAATATATATAAAAAAAGACCGGCAAACCATACCCTGCAAAAGAATGTTAAATTACCAGTAGCCACGCATTAGGGATATTTGAATGTAAACATATTCAAATTCAACTCGGTTAAAAACGTTGGAACGCCATGCTACCATCCGACTACTAACGGGTGATTAAAAAGAAACATAAAAATTAGGGGAGTTCCTGTAATCGAAGAAACACAGAGAATAAATATAAATCTAACATGTAGCATACTTGAACCCAGGTCATTAAAAGTAAGTCCCAGCTAATGAAATTCTAGCGCTAGACCAAAGGATGATTTGAGGACAACAATTGTGAGCAAAGGTATACAGTTGTTACAAATTCAAGAACATTGATAAAGATGATTAGAAATCCCCTTATTATTAAAAGAGAAGCAAAATAAAAGAGAAACCTTCAAGTTGTACTATATTTACAGATTGCCACTGGCTGATGTGTCACGATGAGAGAGCTCCTCAGCCTCCATTTAAAAATACCCACGCCCACTTAGTGTATTTACAAAAAATGCCATTGGACTAACTTTAAAGCATACTTACAGCAAACCTTATAAATTTGTATATCCCATAGTATTATCAATTATGATAGCTCGTATGAGCTGGCACACATACGATTGCAGACGTACATTCCCTTATTTAATTTTGTGCAGCAGTTGAACATATCATATATATATGGGTACGAAGATGAATTCTCGAACATATATATTGCTTTAATATATATATATATATATATATATGAAGTAAGCAATATTATGACCCAATACTTTTTCAAGATATTAGTACATATATCCAAAAACTAACAATCTAAATGCAACTTTATTATAGTATAGAATTTGTTTTTGTTCATATTTTAATACTTTGTATGTTCATAAACATGCATAAATCATATTTATAATGTGAGACCAAAACTAATGAAAGAGTTATGTACCTAATACAAATTACTACACTGGAATAACTTAAACTTCGACCAATCATAAAACTATATAATATTCTAAACTACATATATGTTCAAAACTATTAAATTCAGTTACAATAAGAATTAAAATCGACAGTCATTTAAGAAAATATATTAAATTTCTGCAAACAATGCATCATCTTTGATTATATCATTCTCTCACACAAAATATATATTCAATTCATTGATTTATATATGCATGTTATGGAAAGTTATGTGTCATTTTGTGTTGCAAGGCAATCCTTATTTTCTTATAAATATTTTTTTGTAGTTACTATATATTTTGTTTCCAATATTATAAACGGAATCCTTAATATACAAGTCAAGTATTGTCATAACATGTTCAACAAGCAAATTATTAATAACCAAAATCATCGGAAGAAAATCAATTCATTCGATGTCGATTGTCGATTGTCAATTACTCATATATACAATTAATGTCATAGATTTCTTGCTTTGAATATTAATAATCAATATTTCTACATTACCTTTTCTTTTGAAGAATAAAGATTTTACATTGCGATTACCCATTACACATGTTTCTATCCCAACTTTCTATAAACTATCTTCAAAACTATTAAGTACATTTTGTTATTTGTTACGATAGCCTCACTCCGCGCGGGTCTTATCCTAGTTATATGATAAAAAAGAAGATACGAAAGATGTCGTGGTGTAGGCGGTATTTATCTAATTATTGCAATATCTCACCCGCTAATTCCACGGAATGCTTATTTGCTCTTTTGTATAGATTTCATGGAATTTATATTTCTACTAGGGTAAAACACATCCTAGGGACGAGTAAACAAGTAAGAAAATATTTAGTATAGTCTCAGTAAAAGTGATATTAATATGCATTTACTATTGTTGACAAAACAAATATGCATGCATATACTATTGTTTTATTTTTAGAAACTATTTGTTTATCTAACTAATAAAAATTTTCATTTTTAATTTTATGCAATTCTTTTACATATTTTTACGGTTTTTTTTCTGTATTATAATAATGAATTAAATTAAATTATTTAGAGTTTCAACATAGAAATTACAAATAGTTTTTTATTTTAGAATTTCATTTTTAATATACTGTTTTAATTTAAATAATGCAAAAAGTGTATTTTCATTATTATTTATTAAATTAACTTGATTACCTAACACATTACTATTTAAACATTTACATATTTATTTTAACATTATCAAATAAACCATATCATCCAAAATGATTAAGACTTCTAAACAAATATTATTGTTTAGCTTTTAGGGTAATTAGTAATTATATGTTTTGCAATTACCTTCAGTAATTTATAATTAAACTAACTACACCATTTAAAATTATGATTTGGAAAGGCAGAGAAGACAAAAATAATTTTGGGATGGCTTAACAACTCTGAAACTGGAGTTCAAAGGCCACATCATGAACACAATACATCCATAAAAAATTATAAGAGAGAAATTTGAACATAACATGTAAATACACTTAGATGAGGAGAGTAAGAAGCACTTTTACAGTTGCACTTGTGGAGAAACAGAGAGCAATAAAAATATCTGACAATAAATCTATTTTTGAATAGAGAAATAGGACTTGAGAGAATCCCCTGTGAACCGTCTAGCATTTATCCCCTTCCACATAGGCTCTGCAACACTACAGTTCATGAAACTAAAACTAACACCACAACTCAGATCAAGAAACCAACAACAACAAAAAGAAACTTTGACTCACCTGGTGACCACTTTGGTTGATGAGGTCAGGCTCTGCAGATTTAGGAAACGAGACGGTTCGATGCTTCTTCTTGCCATATCTTTTGACTGAACTTGCTGTCTAGATATCATCTTCCTTAGTCCTCATAAGGAGAATGGTTCCTTCAGAAGATTAACCATATAGATGCCGTTAGTGAGGGATATGTATGTACTTTTGTTTCTGACTTCGTAGAAGACACTTTGTTGCCACCAGAGAGTCCCTCGGGATGGTAATTAGGCTTCATTTAAAGAAGAAACTGCAAGTAAAGTAAACTAAACATCAACACTTAGAACATAATCTGCAAATCTGAAATAAAATATATTAAGCATTGTATCTACGTACCTGAATCTTGTTGGTTGCTTTGTGATAGGAACACATTCAATTATATCACCATCTGGGGTCTGTTAATCACATCCAAAGTTATAAACTTTCGTTAGAAAAACCTTTTTTTTGAAATGTCGGCACAATGTATCAACAAGAACAAAATAAACAAAAGCAAAATGTAAAGAAATTATCATGTGTAGTGTAGTAGGAGAGAGAGAAAGCAGGAACCATCAGATTCTGATACTTACCAAGATCAATCAAAACATAAAACTTACTCAAAAGAAGAATTTCCCTACCCGAATGTTCTTGACGGCAGGTTTGTTCAGCCTATTCCAATGCTTCTTCACGTCAAGTTCCTGCTTAGATACGCCTGACTTCGCAGCGTCGGATAGCGAGAAGAAACTCCACGACCATAAACACAGAAAGAAACCTCTAGCTAGATTTCCCTTGCTAAGATGCATCCTTAACTCTGCAAGCAATTGGAAGATGATCTTGTGTTTGCTCGCCGGAATGGCTACAATGCCCGGGCTTTCAAATCAGCAGGACGAGATTCTAATCTGCAGAATTTTTTGGATCAATATGATTGTGAAGAATGGCATGATTGGTTGACGCATACTCACCTATTTATAGCTACAGATTCATATAACCGAAGAGAGTAGAGGATACACTGAATGAGATATCATGGAGGTAGTGGGGAGAGTGAGTTAATTACAACGTTAATGAGAATGATTGCATGTAGGGGATTTCCATAACAGTTGAAAGAAGAAAATAGTGTTTAAATATTTAAGTCTTGTACATTTTTATATTTAAAATAGTGTTGAGAGACCTTGATAAAAAATAGTGTTCAACACCATGAACTAACATAATTTTTATTCAAATTGTGAAAAAAAGAAAACATTATTGTATGCTTGTAGTAGTAGTGTTTTTGACATGCTTCCACCAACCAGACGCTTTTGTTTTTTAGTTTCCATCCAAATTTACCGTACATTGGCTGATCGATCGTGGTTTACCTAAATATAAGCAATTTTGCAGTATTTAAATTAGAATTTAATACATTTGAATAAAAATGAAATGAAAAATATCAATTGTAAATCATGTTTTTTAATGATTAGGATTTGATAATAGTTTTGGAATCATGTTTATATCTTTAGTGTATCCCTATTTATCCAGGTATTTACTTGGGTATGAGTCGGTTTTTCGAGTATCGTTTTCGAATATTGAAAAGTCTCATGATTTGGATATATAAAAATCGGGTCGGGGTCGAGTTGGGTTCTCCCAGTCTAGATGGGTTCAGTTCTTATATGTAGGAATAGGAGAGTAACTGGTTAACCATTGTATCCTATGCGGGTTTAGTTATATTTAATTGAACTAACCAAATTACTCGATTCAGTTCAGGTATTCTATATCCAAACTATGGAAACTTACCAAAATAACTAAAATAACCAAAAGTACTCATTAAATATGGCTTAAATCAATTATTTTTATCTGAAAGTAACCATTGATACAATTTGATTTGCGTATTTTGTATCTAAACCGCTTCAATTATATCCATAAATACCCAAAATAATTAATATATTTTATAATTTTAATTTTAAGTATTACTATTATTATAACTATATATATATATGTTCGGATATGTTTGGATACTCATTCGATTCTTGGTGCAGATCGGATTCGGTATCAATATTTTGGATATAGTAATAGGGGACCATTCGAGTATTTATGGTGGGTCTAATCAGGTTTGGGATCCTGCTTTACAGGTTTGTTCCTTGTTAGTTTTTAAAATGCAGATATTATGTCCATTCTTATATATATACTAAATTCAGAAACATAAATAAAAATTAATCATTACTATATTTCAAAATTTTGACAAAAATGTTTTTTACAAAGAAAGTTTATTTTAATGGTTGATATAGGAGTTATTAGTTATTACCATATTTTAAAAAAGTTTGCCAAAATTATGAACATTTATAAGGAAAATTATACATGTCATAACTAAATGATGCCATGTTCTTCAAAGTCATATCATCCTTTTTTGGTGCAAATGAATATGGTGATGACACATAAGAAAATCACTTATCAAATAATGTCTAAGAAATTTGTTATCGATCTCTCAAAAATCATGATCCAGTGAATTTTTTATTCGACTCCAAATACTTTTGAAGTCGAAAAGAAAAATCAATATAGTTCCCACCATTATATTAATGACAAGCCAAGACTTGTAGAAATTGAAGCTACTCGTGAAAGAAATTTATGATATAAACTCATCAATTTGTTTTCTTTCTAATATTTAATTGATCGTATCTATCTATCTATCTATATATATAGAGTAGACATTGTCTCTCTCCTGGGCACGCCACGTCATCAAATAAGAAAAAAAATGGGACACGTGTCCATCATGTTTAAGCGCGAGTTATGAAAGAGTTTCGTCTAACTTTGTAAGTGGGCTATTCCGTTGGGCTTAAACACCAACAACAGTCTTTTAGAGTTGGGTCTATGACACCAATAGCCGTCTATTTAGAATTGGGCCATAGAATATCACACGGAAACCCAAATTGATTTAATGAGAATACCAATTCACAACAACTTCATCTGTTTCGGACGGCATGGTGTTGATTCATGTTCTATCTCCTTACTCTGAAGATGCAGCGGATTTAGTCAATTATATTTACATTGCCTTAAAATGACCGACTCACTCTTCCCAATTCATTTCATTCAATGCAACCTTTATTTCCTCAAGGGTCACAAATCTAGACCTATAAATAAGGGTCTTCGATTCAATGAAATTCATCAGTTCTACTTCTCAATTTTTTGGCTGCCTCATAGCTTCTCGCGCCGACTTGACGTTGTTCAACACCAAAGAGTGTAGTCTACCATGAACAAACATAAAAGGATGGCATCAAGCAGCAAGTTTGAAGAGCATAGGAGTAGAAGAGATGACATGATGCTTTACACCTTTGAGCTGAGGAGCACCGACTGTTGGTCTGTGAAGCAAAGAAGATGAACAGAGGAGAGCAAGCCGACACTGCCTCGCCACTCTGGCTGATCCACAGAGAGGAAACCATGTCGTGCATCACCAAAGAGGAGACTACCAGAAACTTCATACATAGAGAGAGAAAGAGAGGTTTCATGGGCTTCCCCAAGAACCGAGAGCGAGAGGTTTACAAGCATCGTCGTGATGGGGAACGCATCGTGAAACCACATGCCGCCGCTAAAGCTGCTCACGTGTCCTAGATAAGAAGTCGATGGGAGGGCTAAACGGTAAATTACATACTTGAAACCATAAGCCGGGTTCTTAGAGAGATCTGAAAGGGAACGACATGAGTAAAACTAGCGAAACTCAGATCAATACAGATCCCGAAAACAAAACAATAAAAACCTTAGACGAATCAAACAAAGAGAAGAGACCTTTGAGCACAAGAAGACTTTCTTGGTTCTTTGGCATCGCAAGACATTAGAGAGAGAGAGAACTACCTCCGGAAAAAGAGATAAGAAAAAGATAAAACCCCTTTAGAGAGAAGAAGAAAAATGAAATTAGAGTTTTCAGTTTAGTAATGTTTAAGTAGGAAATCAAATCTAACTAATGAAACTTATGCATGAATTAGTAGACTTCACGTGCTAAACCAAAATTAAATTTGTAATTTGCTCTCTTCGGCAGATTTGATTTTGAAGTCTCCTTTTTATGCCTAAATCTTCGTAGACTTAGGGTATACACAGTTAATGTTTACACAATTTAATTCCCAGAAATTTGTTTCCTACAAAGTTTCATATATTCTACATTTTGTTGATTCTTTTGAAATCTTTTATACTTTGATTTTTAGAGATGTCATATCCTAATCATAACCTGAAACTTGGACAGTCTTTACATAATAACAGAAAACTCATAACTAAAATTATAATAAATGTTCGAACTATTAATATACAGAATTTAACACTTAACATGAATAATGGAATAGCTTTTCGTTGTTAAAAGAAAAACACATTTAAACATGAATTTAACATTTAAATCAAAAATCTACAAATAATTTTTCCACAGTAATGTTAATAATCTTAAGTTTAGAAAAGTTTTCTATACCAATTTACAACGAACCCTAAAACAAATAAGTTTTTCATAATAAAATAACCTCTTACTTAAACATATCAATGTTAAAATATTCAATGTATACATAACTTAACACTTATATGCAAAATTTAAAATTTTAAAAAAAAAATTTACAAATCCAAATCATTAAATAACGATGTACATAATATTCGCACCCGCAAAACTAATAAGGAACCAACATATGTAATTCAGGATCCCGAATCTGATTGAACCCGGCCTAAATACTCGAACATTCCTAAATTACTATATCCAAAATATTGATAACGAATCAGATCCCAACCAAGTGAGTATCCAAACATGTCCAAACATATATATATTATTTATAATCATACTTATAATTATATTAATACTTAAAATGAAGCTTTGGGAACGACCATCGTTGTAACAGAATCATCGAGTTTCACAAGCAAAAATGAAGTACAAATTGGCTTTTATTTTGTTTGTGTTCGACCAAGAAAGGAAGCCAGACAAGGGTCCTATAATCATGCCAACTGAAAACAAAAGAAACGACATGTTCACAAAAACTCCTTACCTGGCCTGATGCAAGACCATCTTTTCCGTTTAGAGGGCACATGGTAGTTGTCAACCATTCAATAGAGTTTAGTTGGTTGAACTGATCCGGCTTGTCCGGAACTCCAGCATACACAAAGACCTTGTTTGTGGTTACATCTGTGCTGAATACCATTATAGACATCTCCTGCCAGATCCACTAGTCCCTTATTTAACAAATTTAATTTCAACGTATAGGCTATGTTATGATGCGTCAAGAACGGCCTCCCGCAGAGCTACTAAATCCAAACCCACATCAAGTTGGACTACGCAGAAGGTCTTCCCATCTGCTGTTGCCGACACAGCAGTCTCTGTCGCCACTTTGAAAGCTTTCTTTAGGTTTTGCTCTGCTATTTTCTTTTGAGCTTTTCGCACTTCATTCTGCAATGTAAACCTGAAGCAGAGCAATATTGGCACTGATTTCTGCCTTTCTAGAAGCTGGGATAACTTCTTCCTCATAGCGTCTTT
Source organism: Moricandia arvensis (assembly GCA_905132765.1). Classification (NCBI taxonomy): domain Eukaryota; kingdom Viridiplantae; phylum Streptophyta; class Magnoliopsida; order Brassicales; family Brassicaceae; genus Moricandia; species Moricandia arvensis. Next base: position 140,475 of record CAJHQP010000399.1, on the reverse strand, counting down.
TCAAAACCTTAACTTTCTCCTCCAGTGCACTCCCCCCTGCTTCCAAAGCATCGTTGTCCGAGCAAGAACGCCAGATTCGTCCCATCAAGAGCACAGCGACCAAGTATGATTAGGGGCAATGAGCTTACGTCTCTCGTAATCAACCTGCACGCATTATACAGCAGAGACGAGGAAATAAATAAATTAAATAATTTTAGATAGTACCAAAGTAAAAGTGACATGAGGCAAACGGCCGTATACACAAACTGTTTACCTTGCAGGTCACTTCAGCCCCCACTGATACCTCTCCAGTTACGTTAGATAGATAACCAATATGAAGTACAAGTCCATTAACTGTTTGCACATTGCATACTTTGAATGTACCAAATGAGCCTTCGATAAGTCCTGTGTCAAAAATATATTGCCAGAGCTAAATGTTAGGTGCGTAGATTCGATATGCATATATAAATCATGAAACTAAGAAAATAATTGGGTAAATGCACAGCAAGCAGTCCTCGAGGACTTCAAAATTTAGAATGCAAAACTGGGAATTTATTATATCTTGGCATTTTCCCACTATCAATATATACACTTCTGTAACGATACATGAGGATGATGCACTTTGCAGTTAAGTAATATGGTATATACCTGACCACCCTGCTCAGCATAAAAATTTGTAGATGCTAATACCAGCCCCACAGTGAGCAAAACTTTCCAGTAAAGCGGAGCCAGTGTAAATAGCTTTTATTTAAGTCTCATGATTCTGCACCAAAATGTTTCAGGCATTAAGATGCTTATATGGAGAGCAAAATTCATTTAACGCTACATGCCCTAGCTTATTTCTGATTTCTCTTAGATAAATAAGACAAACCTGAAACCAAATGTATTTATAAGAATCATTTGTTGCTGTAACGCCAGTTTTGAGCAATGTTGATGTAGCATCAACATCCATAGATCCATAATAATGGCGACGCCAGCTTGCTGCCACATTATTGTCATTGTTAGTAGCTTATCAAACACTTAAAAAGGTAAAACCAAAAACTGTAAAGCCAGAAAAAACTTTAGAACACAATTTTCTGGGCATTTCTCGATCTATCCTTCAACTCTTTCATGGCTTTTTTGAAATCGTCAACATCAACCATCAGTCCTTTATCTTCAGCCATCAACTGATACAGAGATAAAACACTAAGAAATAAACACATATAACTTTCACGTCGAATTACGAATGAGCAAAATACCTGAGTCAAATCTAGTGGGAAACCATACGTAGCCCACAAGTCAAAAGCAATCTGCAACAACAAAATTGACGTGTTGAGATGGCAATGAGCCTTCCACTTACTGCAACTATCAAAACCAGCAGAAAATCAAATTTAGATGCATGCCTCTCCACTCAGAGTATTCTCCTAAACCGCTTGAGAATTGTTGGAAACATGTCATCAAAACAGGTACCGTACTCACATCTCCAACAGAGTGTACGTGGAATGATGTCCAACATGTTATGAACCAGATTATGAATGACCCATAACCGGATCGACCATAAACCTACTGCATAGAGGTATACTAAATCTACTGCATAGAGGTTTACTAAACCTACTGCATAGAGGTTTACTAAACCTAGATCGTATAGGTTTAGAGTTAGGCGGATAGGAAAACTTTTTCCATATTGGTTTTTGATATATTCTTTTTCCTAGTTGCAATAAGATTTTTACTCTTTCCATTTACCTATATGACTGTCTATTGTAATCCCTATATAAAGAGAACCCCTTGTACTTTATGAATAACACAATACAAAGCAATATACGAAAATTAACAACTTGAATTTTGCTGCCCGAAATCAAGTCCTTTGGGCTTCATTCTTCCTCCTCCCATTAGCAGTTCTTTGACCCTCTTTCCTAGTTCAATAGCTCCTGGTGCTTCATACTTCAGCTGCGAGAATTAATAAAATTTGAATCCTTTGATGCAACTGACCCCCAAGAATTAAAAAAATGATGTACTTCTTGCTATCTGGTTAGGGCTTAGAACAAGCCCTAAGAATGTGGTCATAAAACAAAAGTAAAGGTTTTTGTAAGAGAGAAGGAGACCTTGTACATGGGATCAGGGAAACCATTGAATTCATGGATGGTGGAGTTACGGATAACAGTGTTGATGGTTGGAAACTCGGTGTCCCAGTGCACAGAGATGACTAAAATATATTTGGGTTTGTGTTGAAAAACTTTGTCGGACCATGGTTTGAAGAAATGTTAGGCTTCCAAGGTGTCGTCTATGCTCAACATGGGAGATCCATGAGATAAGAAGAATGTTTGATTAAATTTCTCCATTGAATCTCTCTCTCTCTATCTATCTCTCTCTCTCTATCTCTCTCTCTATCTCTCTCTATCTCTCTCTCTTACTATGTGTGTGTTCTTGCTGATTCTTACCGATTCTTTTTCAAAACGTTTCACCTCACCCAACTGAGTATTCTCTGCCTTTGTCCCACTCATATTTTATTATGTGGGTGGAAAAAAGAAAGAAAATGCCACACTACACCCACCTGACACAACTAATAATAGAGTCAAGACCAATGTTTTTAAATCTAACACAGCCACTAAACCGAAAAACTTTCCGGATCACTAGGTTATTGGATTGACGAAGGGCGAACCACATATTAATAAATTAATTAATTTTATTATATAATAATATATTAACTATTAAAATATAAGAGATGTTCTATGAACATTTAGAAAAATAATTAACTTAATCATTTTTTTCATTTCGCATACAAAATATCAAAAATTAATTTATACAATTTAACAAATTTTCTTATGGTTTAAGAGTTATGACGTATAATAAAAATATATCAAACTTAAAATTAATAAGTACCTAAATTTCTATTTTTAAAAATAAAATTGAACTTTAAATCTAAAATAAACGAAAAATAAATCATCAAATTATGATAAATTGTCAATAACAAAATAAACTAATATCAAATCACATCAACTAATTTTGGTTCTTTAGATCATTGTTAACCTACATTTTTTTCTAGTGGCATAGTGAAATCTTCATAAAAATCTATAAATCACAAATAATATAGTTTAAGTAATATTATTTTATATGATAAAAAAATCAAAAAGTTCAATCAAAATTTAAAAAAGTTATCGTCAATTTTTTCTTGGTTTGTCACCTTATCATCTTAAGGATATTCTTCAGCAACTACATTCTCTAATTCATTATGATCAAGCTTGACATGTTCTTCTTCTTCGACAATAAAAAAAATTAACACTAGATAATACAATTACATCATCATATAATTTTAATTATATTACATATGGTGATCAATTACCTTCAACTTATGCAACATTGATAAACAACTCCATAGATAATAATTCCACGATGAAGCTCTCTCTGAAACACTTAGATCGATGGACAGTTTTGCATGTACGACATCATCGCTGGACAAGCTCTTTCTGCAGCATAGGCCACAACAAATGGCTCTGCTTGAAGTACTCTGAAACCTCTGATAAGCTTTGCATCCTATAATCTACAGAAAATTGTATTGTATGAAATTCAAACCCTAGACATGGGTGTAGAATCTTTAAATCTGGACCACTAGGTCACGATGCTTCCACCATAAAAAAAATATTAATGTATTAAATATATTTAAAGAACAAAATAAGTAAAAATTACGTACAAGTTCAACCAGTAGTTCAACCGTTAGCCGGGTTCCCGTTTTTAACGACGTTTTGTTGGTTTTATTAGATTACATTCGATTCACCGGATTTACCGGTTCAACCGCGCATCTGGATCAGTTTCAAAACAGTGGTCAAGACAATCCCTTCAGACCGGATTCATCATCTACATTTTGTTTGTTTTTATAATCGACCAAGTTCAATCGCCCATTTGTTTTTTTTTTGTTTCTTTTCTTCAACGTTTCACTAACACTCTATTTTAATTTTCTTCAACCATTTAACCCATCTCAATGCAATTGTGACTGTGTTTGGTTGGATTTAGCATAATCTTTATTCATTCTTTTTGTGTTTGTGTAGTGAGATTAGTTTTGTGATTGATATAATTGTATTTTCAATTTAATACTTAGATGTATAACTAAACTATATTAGACTAATAATTATGTTTTGTTTGAGACTTCTTTTAAGCAATGGAGATGCTCTAACATTTCAGCTATTTTCATACGTCAAAGGTAATCCAACAATGTATACATAAACCAGTTACAGACTAGTTTTCTTCTTGTCATTGCGATTCAAAAAGGGAATTGTGTATTTGCATACAAGGAAAGATTTGGATTATTGAAGATAGATGAAAGACACAAAGTTTACATTAAAAGAAGATACACAATAAGTGAAAGGAGATAGAGATGAAATGTTTTCAAAGGGAGGAAGTGAAGCTGTAAGAAGAATAAGAGAGAGTACCAAGCTGCCAGCTTGTGTGAATTTGCTCTGCCTTTGCATCATCACCTGCTGCACCCATTGCAACGTGTAACGGGTAAAAATGCTCAGGCCATGGATGTGCCATTTTTGCATTTGGAGCTTTCTCTTCCCAATCATTCACATCTCCATATCTGGAACAAACATAAAACAATCAATGGTTCCTTTATAACATTAACCAGGAAAACAAAAGATATGCTAATTGTAATTTGTACCTTCCTTGAAGCAGAGAATCTCTGAGCCAATGATCAAACGTCAAAGCCCAAGGAACCGCTGAGCCATTAGTGATGTTAAAGTCAAGCTTCCTCAAGTTATGAGTAGCACTTCCAGATCCAATGATGAGAACACCTTCTTCTTTCAATGGAGCCAATGCTTTGCCCATGTTGTAATGGTAAGTCCCATTTTGAGATGACTGAACAGAGAGCTGGCAAACGGGTATATCCGCCTCTGGATACATCAACATAAGAGGAATCCAAGCTCCATGATCAAGTCCTCTGTTCTTGTCTTCATCAACACGTTTCATTCCTCCTTCTCCAATTAACAATTCTTTTACCCTCTTCCCCAATTCAATAGCTCCTGGTGCTTCATATTTCAGCTGCAAGTTTCAAAGTTGACCCCTTATGTAAAATCTTGAAACTTTTGATGCAAGTAACCATAAAGATTGAAACTTTCTGATATCATTGACCACAAAGATTGAAAATTGTTGTTTCTCAAACGATCTGCTATATGGGTACGGTTTAGGATAAAACCCTATTTATTGTTGGATCTGGTTGAGACAAAAGTTATCTTCTTGTAAGAAAAAAATAAGAGAGAGGGAGAGAGAGAGAGACCTTGTACATGGGTTCAGGGAAGCCATAGAAATCATGGATCGTAGAATTGCGGAGAACAGTGTTGACGGTCGGAACTTTCGTGTCCCAATGTGCGGAGATGACCAAGATCGATTTGGGTTTCTGCGGCATAACTTTGTTCATCCATGATTCGAAGAACTGTCTCGCTTCCAAGCTATCGTCAATGCTCAATGTAGGAGAGCCATGAGATAAGAAGAAGGTTTGATTCATTCTCTCCATTAAACTCTCTGCTTTTGGTCAATCTTGATTCCTGCACTCTGTTTTAAACGTGTTTTCTCACCAACTCTTGAGGTTTTTTTTTTTCCTTTGTCCCTCCAAATTTTTTTAGCCCATTATAATATAAAAATATCTGGTTTAGAAACTCTGACACGACATTGTCCCATCAAGCTCATCATTTTCTGACCAGATACATCATCATCTAGATCTTGTATTGTTTAAGAATCGACCCTTCGTTAAAATTAGTTCCCTTGGCAAATTCACAAACCAAACTTAACGGAAACGTGAATGTGTTTTGATGTAGCCTAATCTAATTATTACTTTATGTGTGTTCTGGTAGGGGTGGATATTTTTATCCGATATCCGACCAGTAATACTCAAACCAAAATTTGAACCAAAGTATCAAAATACTTAAATGGATATTAAGTTAGCAGAAATTAGACATCCAAACCCGAACGAGTGATATCCGGATCCGAAGATTACTAAATATAGGTATACTTAATCATATATTTTTTAGTTTATGTCTCTTTTCTTTAACAAAATATATAGATTGATGTTGTTCATGATTTTCAAAGAAAATAAATAAAATTACGGATAGGATGATTTATTAATCACTTAAAATTCATGTCAAGTTTCTTGTTTCATATATTAATAAAAGTTGTATTCAAAATCTTAAAACAACAATCAAATTAATATCTTTTTTATTTAAAAATTTTATCTCCAAACCTATTAATCGCCTAATCTATATTGGCGTCAAAATCGGTCATGGTAAAAAATCCTCCAAAAATTATGTCTTAAGCAAATATAAGCTGAAAATGTCAGAGAAACTGTACGACATAAGCCAAACCTATTTGCGTAAGGATACAAGAACAAACATCGTATATTTTATCCTTGAAAAGGAATAAAAGATTTTTTTCCAAAGATGAAATAATCAGAAAAATGTTCTTGCGAAAGCTTTTTGCGAGAAATGATCAATTTTACGAAACAGTCTTCCGTTGTTGGAGTAAAACATGATCTGACTAAACCGATGCCTAAAAGTTACCGAGGAAAAGTTATCTCTCTTTCGAGCAAAAAGAAAGCAAGAAACCGTCGTATCCAAACTCCTCATCGCCCAACCCGTCTCGTCCCGGCCAACGAGTCAAGACGTACAATTAAAAGAACAACCGCATCACCTCCACGTCTAGACATCTGTGGGCGACTAGACCCATGACGAAGTCTAGACTCTCCACAAAGTCTAGTCGCCCATCGTAGACTAGACTGTACCCTCTTCATCACTCTCTCCTTTCATCGTCGACTAGGCTTATTCTTGTTTTGTTTCTATTGGAGTTTCCATTGAAGTTTTACGATAAAAATCACAAAGACTTGTTTTCTCGTAAAACTCTGAGTCAATCGTATAAAATGATGACGGTTAACTTAAACTCCAATGTTATCTGGACTATACGATTGGTTTATTATTTTTCGAATCCAGCATTGTGTATGACGGACGATTCTCCGAAAGAAATCGTAAAAATCGCTTAAATAGCAAAACGACCCGAAAGGGTGTAAAACACAATAAAAGCCCACTTAAGGTTTTAGACGAGAATGAGCCCAACTCTAATGACAGTCTAACGGATATGCGCAGAAGATAAAAGGAGAAGAAGATAATTTTCAAGTTCGAAGATAATTATGAAAAATCGAGAAAATAAGGAAGATTTCCGCGGAAGGATAAACTCGAATCAGGGACAGAAAAGAAAAGACGACCGACCTTGAAGACTTATGTAAGAGAACCAATGGAGAGGGACGCATGGACGAATTTTAGACTCTTAGAACTCTTTGCACTTAGAAACCTTAGGCTACACTCTCGACAAGCTTAGTTTATATGACTAGCACTTGATTACTACACGAACTTGCATCGGCAGTTTGATCTCTTGTTCCACTCTTTTAATTGAACTACGTTCAGCTTGATCCTCGAAAGGGGTTCGTAGGCAGCCTTCCATAAGGTTCAGTCTGAAATCAACAAAACATTTTTTCTGATCTTTTTCGTATTTTGTTATTGAGCTGTGACTCAACTAGGTTTAAGGTTTTAGGTGGATCGAACTAGAAAACTTTCTTACAGCTATTGCGGCCGAAGCTTTTTACAATCTGTGGTAACAATCGCTATGCTCTAACGAGAATTCGAAATAAAGATCAAACTTTTCTTAATTCGTTTTGTTATCTTTCATATTTTTGTGTTTATTTGATTACTTGTCGTTGGCTTTCCTCCATTCACTAAAATTGAGAGTGCGAATTTCGGTTCCCACAGTTTGGCGCTAGAAGGAGGAGGGGGCGGATTACTCTAACTCATGGCCACAAAACGCTTGATCAAAACAGTCCAGAAATACGAAAGACAAACTCGCAGCTCGCAATAACGCTGGTAAAACAACTCCAGCAGTGACTGCTCATATGGCCAACACTTACGCAAATGCCAAAGTGCTCGAGAAAATCGAAAACTTAGTCGCGACCTTTCTCCAAAGGAAGAGTACCGAAAAGAACTCGTGATTTATCTCTCTAAACAGAAAGGGTAGCGATAAAATCTATTAAACCCCGCAAAACTTCGCCTCATTATAGAGTTGGAGAAATTTCAACGTGTATGGGTTCGACCAAAAGAAATTTTCTAAAAACTTTTCGGCAAAATAAAACTTTCTCTCTCACAAATCGCGGAGAAACCCTAGCTTACTCGTGGAAGAAGGAAGCAAGGAAAATAGGGTACACAGCCCCCACTGCTGTACTTCTTCCGAATATTTTCCGAAGAAACGAAGTTGATCTCTAATGAATCACTCGAAACCAAAAATGGCTGATGAAGACTAAACTAAGCAAAACTGGAGATCGTATCCCTCACTGCTAAAACGTTTTCAAAAACCTAAGATTTTGTAAAAATTCAAGCGTCACTTCTATCGTAACATATTCAGTGCATTCTCGATAATGGTCACCTAAGCTTACTTTGGAAAAACTACTCAAAATTCCCTCGGATCAATCCTACGGAAACGAGAATATTTCTGATTAAGTTTAGTCGCGATAATTAAGCCCATCACGGCTATAGTTTCTGATATATAAAATTGGAAACTAAATTTATGGAACAGCCGTAAAACATGAGTTTTCCAAAACACAGCTCTCATATAGTAAAACTCAAAAAAAATGCAAAATAACTTTCGTAAAATTCAGCTCGGTAACATTTTATGAAACGACCTTCGTAAAATTAAAAAAATATTTTTTTTTGCGAAACAACTTTCGTAAAATCAAACTTGACAATATTTTACGTAACAATTTTTGGAAAAATCAAGCTCAACAAAATCTAACGAAACAACTTTAGAAAATTAAACTCGACAACATTTTACGAGACAGCTTTCGTGAAACAATTCGACAATCTTCGAGAAGTCAAACAAGATCGTACAAAGGACACTAGAAGAAGGAAAGAGATGAAGAGAGAGCTGAAAAGAGAACTTCGCCTATCAACCTCTCTCCACGGTCTCACCGTCCTCTCTCTTTTGCCTCATCTCCCAACGATTCTTCCCGATCGCCGAACAAGTCTTCCTGATCGCCCTTGGCATCTTCTGATCGCCCCCATCAGCTTCCGATTGCCCTTGGCTAATTCTAAAACGCCAAAAGGCTTTCGACAAGATACTCATTCATCTTCGTAAAACCAATGATACAGAGAACGAAATTCAGATCAAAAAAATATGGATCACTGAACCAGAACCGCAAGACAGGCTTTAGCCTAAACACGGCCAGGAAAGTAAAGAAATCCAGGAAGAATCGACATTATTACAATCCATAAGGGGTGGGCAAACACAGGAAGAGGGATGGTGAATGAGAAAGCAAAACTAAGAAGAGGCAAGCCCGCATCTCCGAGAAAACTAATGTATGTCTGACTTGGGAATCTTTGAAATCAAACTTGGAGTTTTCATAGGAAGGTACTAGGAATAAAAACGCTTTGAAGATTGCCTTAAACTTTAGGGAACTGAGAATCTAGGTGGATAGTCTAGCGAACTAAGTCTTAGGCCATTTTCCTTATCTATTGTTCCTTAATTGTTCAGGTAGACCTTGCATACCGAGCTAAACCTCGCAAAAACCGAGAAACTATTGTACGCATACTCGGCTTGCTTTCTAAAGAAAAAAAAAGAACTAAAGACACAAACGTCGTCTTAAAACCGAATCGTTCCTAAAAAAATTTCTCATAACCGACATATTCCAAGTCATCAACTTGAAAACCACCAAATCACAATCCCAACGTCGTCTTTAAATGAATTCAGATTGTTGATCATCCCATTCTTCGAAAGAGAACGTACACAATCCTTCAATATATCGATTTGGTCGTTTTCTTTCGAAAAAAGGAAGGAGTATGTACGTATACTATACTCGTATATTCCCATACTTCAAAAACCTTTTGCCTCGGCATTAAATTTTTTTTGCGACAAAGCAAAATCTAGAACACAAGTATCAGCGAGCACAACAAAGGGAACACTTTCTCTCCGCTCGTTGACTAGATCTACCGCTGATTGACCGATTCGTTCAGCTCAAGAAACTCACGAAAACGTTTCGCGACTATATCATAACAAAATAACCTTTGGTAAATTCCATAAGTGACACCAAGCAACTTTCACTAATGATAGAAACCAAAGCGGAAACGTTTCCCAAAAAATCTACGGAAACGTTGCTACTTTGACATCTACATACATCGCGACGATTAACTATCTTCACAAAACCGATTACCCATTTTGTAAAACTTAAACGATTTATACGAAACAATCTGCAAGAAAAAATGATCGGTATCATGCAAAACAACTTCGCAATATAAAACATGAATGAGGAAAACCTAATCCTCGCTCGCAAACATCACGAGTAATCTGAGAGAAACACTCTCTATTAACTTCTATGTGAAGCCCTTATCATAAAAATTACATGAAAAATCCTCCGTATAGCCACATCAAGTCATACAGAGCAACTTTCAAGGATAGACATAACATGTTTTACGAAGAAGTGTTTTCTGTATAGCAAAAAATAAAGTTGTATGATCCGACTTTGGATGACCAATCTAAACTTTATATCTTTGCATTACGATCTTCTAGATCTTATTCTTCAGACATGCAGCTTGCTGGCTTCCGCTTTTCATTCCCCTCGGTTACATCCGAGCAGGAAATCATCCCGAAACTGACTCCGAACGGGTCCTTATCAAGCCTCTTAGGCTTCATCTTCCTCAGACAAAAACGAAAAAATTGCCGTACGACTAAAGGAAGCATTATACGAAACATTCATCGTATAATTGAAGACCTAAAGTAGAAAATCGTTTTCTACCACCATCGGCCATCTTAACATGGAAAAATCCAACATACATGGCCTATCAATCTCGACGAACGCTCTTCGGCCCTCGGCCAACTGCCCTTCTTGTAAAAGCCCAAACTATAATTCAGCATCCCCTTTAAGGACAATCCAAAACTAACCTGACCTTAATGTTAACACATAAGTGCCATGGTTGAATCCTCGACCTACAACGTCCTTGGCTATCCGTCCAAACACAGCCTTTACGCCAAGCCGTTTGAGCGACCAACGCTCCATCCAATCACTCAACGGAAAAACGACGATCCACGATTCGTCGAAAAACTCCAAGTGAGGATTACTAAAATAATTATCGTATAATCCAAAAATGGAAATCATGCAATAATATCTTTACAACAAGAAACAGTCCTAACAACCAAACAGTTAAAAGGAAAAATTGAACTTGTCGAAAGTCGACCAAGTTCTATATGTTCAACTATTTACTTTAAGCCTGCAACATTTTACCCATAAAAAGCAGCATAGAAGGAAAAACTCGTAACAAAGCTCCTAGAGCTATACGAAACATCTTTAAAAATATAAGAAATAAATCTCAGAGGGTCGGCTCTTCACAAAGCACAATGAAGGAAGATGCTTACTCCCAAGGAAAAAATTCACGCGACCCCTTGGTCCTAATTCCTCAATCACAAAACAAATAATTTAACATACAAATAGAAACAACAATTTTGGCTGCAAACATCCGCAAACAAACCAAAACGTTTCTCTGCCGTGAGGTTAAAACAAAACCCTTGCGACACCGCAAAACATCTTCAAGCCCGCAAACATTTCAAGCAAGAAATGCGGCATATAAAAGAAAGACCAATCTTCAGCATCACGAGATGTCGCAGACACCTGAAGAACCGTTTTTCGACAAAAATATCTTCCTCGATAAAAAAACCATCTTGGAAGACCAAACAGTCATAGGCACTAACACCTTCTCAAACACACAGCCTTTGCGAAGGCTCAAACGGTAAACACCTACCATCATGTTTGTTTCTGATCACAACAAACTCTAAACGTCCTAAACTGACTAAGCCATCTCCTCCCATAGAGATAGCTCTCAGACATCTGACACAAGGATAATAGAGCGCTCTAAAAGAAATCCAAAATTTTGGTCAGCACTTCCAAATTACTTCCAAGTTTTCTTTGGAGAGATGCTCGGTTCCCGATCAATGCAAGTAATATAAGCTGGGAACTTATCCCAGACTTCAATATCGAGACGCAACCAGGTCGAAAACGCTATGGGTAACGTAAGCCGCAATAGTCATCGCAAACTCAAAACCGTTATTAGGCCTAGGTCCTGCCCTAAACCCAACACACTGGTCTCAAACATCTCAAGGCATGATATCTAACCGATACGAGATCCTAAAACATGTCTCTTCGTTGATATTTGTGAGTTTATGAAACCTCTCGAACACAGGCCTTCAAATATTCTCATCTTAAACAACGACAAGTATTACGATCCGTTAAAGAGTTAGATATGATATAACAACTCATACTCTTCCCTCTACATTCACATGAATACTCATACGCTTATAAAAACGAAAAACGTAGTTCATTAAAAAGAAGTGGCACAGTGGCAGGGATTCAAGGCCACAGGCGGCCAGTCACAAAAGAATGGATATGGCCACAATTGGCCAAAGAAAAAAGCCTACAAGGCTAGTCTCGAGGCCGACAAAAGTCCATTACAAAATGACATTGGCAGCAACATGTTCGATAATCTCTACATGATACACAACTAAACCATAAAGGTATCACTGGAAAACATGTCGTAAGAACCCTAACTCCAAGACAAACTACAAAAGGCTTGATCCCTTCAACAAGGGTACGTAGGCAGCCTTCACAAGGTGCAGCTCCAATCTTATCAACTTCGAAAAAATTGGTTTCGCCAATGGACCTTTTTAGCCATTAATTTCACGTAATAAACCAATTACTACCTCACAAGAAATTACACATAATACCCCTTACGATCTGGGGGCTAACTCTTGGGGTCAAAATTGGTCGTAGAAAAAAACCGGCTAAAATCCTTCGAAAATTGTGCCTTAACCAAATCTAAACTGAAAATGCCAGAGAACCTATACGGCATAAGCCAAACCTATTTGTGTAAGGATACAAGAACAAACTTCGTATATTTAATCCCAGAAAAGTATAAAAGATTTATATCCAAAGATGAAATGATCGTAAAAATGTTCTTGCGAAAGGTTTTTGTGAGAAATGACGAATTTTACGAAACAGTCTTTCGTTTTTGAAGTAAAAAACGGTCAGACGGAACCGATGTCTAAAAGTTACCGCAGAAACGTTATCTCTCTTTAGAGTAAACAGAAAGCAAGAAACCGTTGAATCCAAACTCCGCATTGCATAACTCGTCTCGTCCTGACCAACGAGTCAAGACGTACGATCGAATGAACAACCACTTCACTTCTAAGTCTAGACGCCCATGGGCGACTATACATGCAACGTCTAGTCGCCCATTGGGCGACTAGACGCACCCCATATCAAGTCACCCATGGGTGACTAGACTCTCCGCAAATTCTAGTCGCCCATGGGTAACTAGACGCATACAAACATCTAGTCGCCCATGGGCAACTAGTCTGTATCCTTTTCATCACTCTTTCCTTTGAACCTTGACTAGGTTGTTTCTTTTTTAGTCGAGATTGGAGTTTTTGTTGAAGTTTTACGATAAAAATTGCAAAGACAAATTTTCTTTTAAAACTCCGAGTCAATCGTATAAAATGATAACATTTAACTTAAACACCAGTGTTACCTCGACTATACGATTGGTTTATTATTTTGCGGATCCAGCATTGTGTAAACATACGAAGGACGATTTCTCCGAAAGAAATCGTAAAAATCGCATAAATAGGAAATCAACCTGAAGGGGTCTATAACGCGATAAAAGTCCACTTACTGTTTTAAACGAAAATGAGCCTAACCATAATGAAAGTCTATGATATAGCCTATTTATTACCAGTTTTAGGCCATGTTCTAGGCTCTATTTAGGGTCTATTATGTGTGTCTAGGATATGTTTTAGAGTATTTACAGGTCCATGGACGTTTTGGAGATTTTGGAGAATTTAGAGGAGAAGAATATGTATCTGACCATATGAGGAGTCGAAGTGCAAACTTGTCGTCAATCGACGACACAACCACGAAATCAGCCTATGATGAAAGACCAAGGTCGATCGATGTTGCACACTTGCCATCGATCGACGACCAACTCGCAGACAACCCGACTGAAAAGCTCAAGTTCAGAAGACAAAAGACAAGAATGCCCCAGACGAGTTTTGACCTAGATTTTAGGGTTTGTATATTTATGCTCATGTATTGAGAGCAAGGGGATGTGCAAGTGCAAGTACAAGCTTAGGCAAAGCTTAACACAACCCACATAGCATTATAGTTTTAGATTTTTAGGGGAGAAGATTCATAACTCATTAGAGAGATTTGTATTCGAACCCCAGTAATCTATCTATGCATTCTATTCAGATTACTATTCTTTCTTTTACCATGTTTGAGTAGTCATCAACTAGGTTTAGGGTTGAATGATATCAATCATGGATTAGCTCAAAAGTAGGAGTGCTAGCTAAGTTAATATTCATCAATTGAGTTGTGCTTAATGCTTGCATTCTTGAGTAGCTAACTAGGATCTTGAAAGTAGGACATGGATGACTACGAGAGTAGGTTCTGTGCAAGAATAGACCACATTCAACTAGGCTGCTAGGCTCATGCGAGTGCTGGTCTAACAAGTCTGGTGGACTTATCAAATCTCGTTCACACTTCCTTCTGATTTCACCGTCGATCGACATCATGCCTTCGCCGTCGATCGATGGTATTTCCTTTTGCTCGTATACGAGAGTTGGAGTTAAAAGGGTCAGAATAGTTAATATTGGAATCCTAGTATATTTACATATATGTGCTTCCTATCCACTATAATCCACTATAATCCATTAAGTTTGAAACCCTGGATTGAGCATATTAACATTTGCATCAAGTTAGTTTATTAGAATATTTCCATATTTGCATTATTTCCATATTTGCATTATTAGCATATTTCCATGTTACATCTCGACTTCTTGAAAAGGAATATTTTCTTAACTAATTGATTGCCAACCTATATATATATTCACCTAACTTAATCTTTAGGAATAAGAAATTTATTGTGTGTCATTGCTCTCTGTGGATTCAATCCCTAAGTACTACACCTGATCTCTTTTGGCAAGAGTATTATTTGTGTGTTAAAGACTAGAGTTAATTTGATAGTTATTTTTTAGGATATTTATATCCTGCTTGAACAATTAAAACACGCATGTCAAAATTTTGGCGTTGTTGCCGGGGAGCATTGATCGCCATTAGATTTAATTTCTAGGATTTAATCTAGGTTTGTTACTACATTCAGGTTACTAAATTTTTATTTTCCTTTTTTTTAGGTGCATGCAAAGAAACACTAGGAGCAATAAGGATAAGAACTATTTTCTCCGACCCCGATAGAATCGAACGTATAATCCGCAAAGAAAGACAACAAGCATCGATCAACAGCAACAACTCCGCGTCGACCAACACATCTTTACGGATAGCATCGACCGACATCAGAACTCAAGCATCGATCGACACTGATCACACACCGACGATCCACAACATAGTACCCGCATCGATCGAGAGAAGCCAGCAAGTTCAGATGGTTGCGATGTTGATTTTGACTCGGGATGAGGATGGGAACCTGCATGACCAAGACGATCATCTACGTAATGCAGCAGGTCAAAAGATCGAGAAGAGAATGGAGGCTAGACAAGTGCACCAGCTCAATGCACTAATTGATGATGATTTTTGGGTAGATGTGAAGAAAGAAATGCTACAAGAGGAAAGATGCCATTTGGACAGACATCGATCGACATTGGTTGCGGCGAATCGATCGATGAAACTTGTAGAGTTCGTAGAATCGAGAAAATTCTTAAACATTGTTCGATGCATCGATCGTGGAATAGATCGACGGCCCTCATCAACAAAACGAGTTCCTTTTCCCAAAAACGTGAATGTGACAACTCTAGAGCAGAAGATGGGTACATCAGAGCCTATGATGGTTAATAAAACTGCTAAGGATCATCCCAGGAAGAATCAGAGGATTGTTCAAGAAAAGAAAGGTTACCCTGAAAAATTTGTGGTACCATGTTTGATCAAAAACCACAAGTTTCCCACGCCCTCTGTGATACTGGATCATTGGTGAGTATCATACACAGAGCTATGGCAGAAAACTTGAACTTGAAAGTAGAGCCTTCCAGCGATTCTTTCATCTTTGTGGATTGCTCCATAGTAGATTCAGAGGGTATTTGTAGAGATGTTCCACTGCAAATTCAGGATGTCTTAGTCTCGATAAACTTCCATGTGATGGATATCCAGATCAATTGGAGTTCTTCCTTGTTACTTGGAAGAGCTTTCATGGCTACTGTGGGAGCTATCTGCGACATGAGGACAAACAAGTTGTGCCTTTCCTTGATTGATCATAATATTTATTATGAAATTTATAAGAGTAAACATGCCCTCAAGAAGTTGTGTGATAATGCAGAACTTGTGGTCACATGCTTATGCGATTATGACCTCAATGACGAGGCGGAAGATGGAGCATCGATTGACACCCAACCTAAACTAATGATCGACACGCTTGCAATTCAGCAATCGGTCGATACCCACTCTTTGTTATCAATCGACACTCACACTCCAGAACCGATCAACACCTACCACACAAATGGTGATTACAACAAAGCCCACTCCGAGTACAACAAAGACTACAAAGAAGAAGAGATGGTCAAGTATCGTGGTATTGCTATGGAAGAGGCTGGTGTTTTTCATATTTCCAATTAATTCGGGAATTCGAAATCGATCAACGGTACCCCTATGACATCGATCGATATTGACCACGAAGCAGCAACCAAAGTAGACTCAGCTGCAGAACGCGAGAAGGAATATGGTTATCTACAACCACACGAGTTCGGTATTATGAGAGATCTAGACGGTCACACAAGAGGTATGGATGGCAGACTGAATGTCACGAGAGAAGATATTGCAGACATTCTTGCCATGGCTAATGGAGCTGGAAAGCTTTTTGTGCAACAGTCTGGTTATCGAGCATCGATCGATGGTCACCGTACACCATCGATCGACACGCGTCCAATATGCGAAGGATACGATGAAGATTACAAAGAGGAAGAGCAGATTGAATGTCGCGGCCTGGTATCAGAGGATACTGGTTGGGTGATGAACACAAGAGTGGATAATCAAGCATCGATCACAGGCTACTCATGGCTTTCGAATGACATCAGACGCGAACCAGAACACCAACATGGAGCAGAAGACACATATATTGGTAACCTTAGACCAGATGAGTTTGGTATTTTCAGAGACCCAGAGGGACATGCACGTTCTTTTGATGGTAGACTCCTACATTTATCCAAGGAGGATGTAGCATATTCCCTTATTATGGCTAATGGATCAGAATATATATTTGGACAGCAAGTAGAGGCCATCGATTGACGCACACCATTCAACATCGATCGATATTGAGGACTAGAGACATGAGCCTATATGTAGTGATCCATACACTTTCAAGCCACCATCGATCGACACAGCCATCCGGACATCGATCGATTGGGGTTATTAGCAAGGTACGAGAGCCTTTGATACTGAAGGAAAAAGACTTTTCCACTGGAAAAAGAAAGATGAGTATTGCATCTACAGAGAGCAGAATAGTAATGCACGAGCTATGGATGGAAGGGTAGTGAATGTGCAAGCTGAAGACATTAGAGAAGTTCTAGAGAGAGCTAATTTGTATGAGCAAAGCTAACATGCAGCAAGGATTGTTGTGTCTCAGAAGAATCAACAGACATACATTAGAGATGAGATTGATGATATTATGAATGCGATCTACAGAACTCAAGATATGTCATCGGATGATTTTTACAAGAGGTTGGATGATGTCTACAATCCTATAGACACATGCCTTACCAATTTGATTGTCCGCATGGATGAGATGAAGCAAGATTTGGATACTGTTCAGAGACAACATGTGATTGGGGCAAATAACCGAGCATCGATCGACGGCAACATCAAAGCATTGATCGACACAGAGGAACACAGATAGAAGACAGCAACAGAAGTGGAATTAGAAGATAGTTTGACTGCCCGCATGGATTAGATGAAGCAAGATTTGGATAGTGTTCAGAGACATCATGCGATTGGGGTAGATAACCAAGCATGGATCGACGGCAACATCAAAGCATCGATCGAAACAGAGGAACACGGACATAAGACATCAGTGGAAGTGGAATTAGAAGATATGTTCAATGAGATTGCATTTTCTCAGAGCCTGATGAAGGAAAATATTTCCCAGCAATTGGAGAATTTATAGACTACAACTACCATACTTAGGATTCTACAACGCAGTTTGAGCAACTAGAAACATGAATGCATTCAATGGCCCATTTCAGAACAGTTACAAGGAATGAGAAAACTAGAAAAGGCGAGGCATTAAGGAACTTCATTAGTCCATGGTTTCAGAAGAGCAAAGAAGATGTCGACACTTATTTTCCAAGTGTTGATCCAACTTCCTACTAGTCAGAAAGTTCACAACGTCGAGCTAAAAACTATAAGCAAACGCTGAGTGGGAGGCAACCCACTATTTAGTAAGCTTTTATTTCGTTTTTACTTATACTACTACTTATTTCGAGTTTTACTTTGTTTTATAACTGTTTAAGTCACCATCGATCGACACCATAGAGGCACTATCAGTCGACACTAGACCGCAACCACCAATTGACCACATATGCCTACCGTCGATCGATACTCTTCACAGAGTTTGGTATCGAGTTTCTCTACCTATATATTTACTTATGATTTAATTTTTCATAACCAATCTGGGGCGGATTACACTATGGATAGTGTAATTTAAGTCTGGGGGAGGTTCGCTAATGCTATTTAAGTTGTTTTGAGTTTATATAAATATAAGTTTTTCAAAAAAAAAATTATTGAGTCAAGAAGGGGATTATGATCAAGATTTATTATTGACTAACCACACTTTAGCACCATTCTTATAAGGTTGTTGCAGAGATTACTAGAGATACCAAAGTGGATCATCCTGCCACTATATCACACTTGCATAGAAAGTTTGAAGGAACCGAAGCTTATTTCCAACACTAATCCTTACATTATCTGCTTGCTTTGGGGCTTGGTATATACTAGATCGGATTCCTTCTTAAAGTTTGTAAGTACAAGTCATTGCACCTTTGATTCCCTTCTCTATTTTTATTCAGCACCTACTTAATAGCTTACAAGATTGAGATGGCTTCCCAAGATGCTGAGGGGTAGGCAAATTACCTATGACCCCATTTTTCTAATTCAGAGGAACGATCACACATCATTGGAAGCGAGGGGTAGGTACATTACCGATGATCCCGCTATTCGCCTACAACTTTTCCCAAAAAGTAAAAGAAAAGAAAATAAAAAGAAAAAGAAAAGAAAAGAAAAGAAAAAAGAAGAGGAAAATAAAAAATGAGATGGCAAGATGGACTGTATCAACATCATTGTCCATTGAGTTTGAGATCTAAAAAGATTTAGAGAGAAAGGGGAGAAATGAATCAGAGAAGACTTTGTGCCTAGTTGTTCAGATACTTGAGAGATAGAGTCCATGTGTCTTTTGATCGATATTCCCAAGATAAAGCCTACACTTTATTTTATGCAAAGACATGAAATCAGTAGAGGGATGAGTCAGACTAGTAATTGCTAAGTTGTTAGTAGACTGGATTTGGTTGCTATACTAAGATAGGGTATATAAAGTTTCTTTGTGATTGACTTGATAGGATGTGGTTGCAACAGCGTAAGGTGACAGTTATAATTACATATTATGTGAGTCTCCGCTTTTCAAACCTCTTTCACAGGCTTAGTTTGCTTGAGGACAAGCAAAAGGTTAAGTCTGGGGGGAGTTGGTATAGCTTATTTATTACCAGTTTTAGGTCATGTTCTAGGCTTTATTTACGGTCTATTATGTGTGTCTATGATATGTTTTAGAGTATTTACAGGTCCATGGACGTTTTGGAGATAAATGGAGATACTTGGAGCTTTTGAAGCATTTAGAGGAGAAGAATCCGTAGCTGGCCATCTGAGGAGTCGAAGTGCAAACATGTCGTCGATCGACAACACAACCACGGAATCGATCGACGACCAACTCGCAGACATCTGACTGAAAAGTCCAAGTTCAAAAGATAAAAGACAAGAATGTTCTGGACGAGTTTTGACCTAGATTTTAGGGTTTTTATATTTATGTTCATGTATTGAGATCAAGGGGTGTGTGCAAGTGCAAGTACAAGCTTAGGCAAGGCTTGACACAACCCACATAGCATTATAATTTTAGATTTTTAGGGGAGAAAATTCATAACTCCTTAGGGAGATTTGTATTCGAACCCCATTATTCTATCTATGCATTCTATTCAGATTATTATTCTTTCTCTTACCATGTCTGAGT
Organism: Moricandia arvensis; assembly: GCA_905132765.1. Taxonomy (NCBI): domain Eukaryota; kingdom Viridiplantae; phylum Streptophyta; class Magnoliopsida; order Brassicales; family Brassicaceae; genus Moricandia; species Moricandia arvensis. The sequence continues at coordinate 120,181 of CAJHQP010000399.1, read as the reverse complement.
AGTCATCAACTAGGTTTAGGGTTTAATGATAGCAATCATGGATTAGCGCAAAAGTAGGATTGCTAGCTATAATATCCTTTAATTGAGTTATGCTTAATGCTTGCATTCTATAGTAGCTAACTAGGATCTCGAAAGTAGGACATGGACGACAACGAGAGTAGGTTCTGTGCCAGAACAAACCACATTGAACTAGGCTGCTAGGCGCATGCGAGAGCTGGTCTAACAAGTTTGGTGAACTTATCAAATCTTGTTCACACTTCCTTCTGATTTCACTGTCGATCGATGGTCTTTCCTTTTGCTCACATACTAAAGTTGGAGCTAAAAGGATCAGAATAATTAATATTGAGTCCTAGTATATTAACATATATGTGCTTCCTATCCACTATAATCCATTAAGCTTGAAACTCTAGATCTAACATATTAACATTTGCATCAAGTTAGTTTATTAGAATATTTCAATATTTGCATTATTTCCATATTTGCATTATTTTCATATTTGCATTATTAGCATATATCCATATTGCATCTCTACTTCTTGAAAAGAAATATTTTCTTAACTGATTGATTGTCAATATATATCTATATATATATATATATATATATATATTCACCTTACTTAATCTTTAGAAATAAGAAATCTATTGTGTGTCATTTTTCTCTGTGGATCCCTAAGTACTACATTTGATCTCTTTTGGTGAGAGTATTATTTGTGTGTTAAAGACTAGGGTTAATTTGATAGTAATTTGTTTAGAATATTTATACACTGTTAGAACAATTAAAACATGCATGTCAGTCTACCGAATATCTGCAAAAGATAAATGGAAAAGAAGATAATTGTCAAGTTCCAAGATAATTTTGGAAAATCGAGAAGATAAGGAAGATTTTGCGGAAGGATAAAATTGGATCGGGGACAGAAAAGAAAAGATGACCAAACTTGAAGACTTATATAAGAGAAGCAATGGAGAGGGACACATGGACGATTTTTTAGATTCTTGGAACTCTTTGCACTTAGAAACCTTAGGTTATACTCTCGACAAGCATAGTTTCTATAACTGACACTCGATTACTGCACGAACTCGCATAGGCAATTCGATCTCTTGTTACACTCTTTTAATTGAACGACATTCGTCTTGATCCTCGAAAGGGGTACGTAGGCAGCCTTCCATAAGGTTCAGTCCGAAGTCAACAAAACCTTTTTTTGATCTTTTTCGTATTTTGTTATTGAGCTGCGACTCAACTAGGTTTAAGGTTTTAGGTGGCTAGAAGTAAAAAACTCGCTTACATCTCTTGCGGCCGAAGCTTTTACAATATGTTGTAACAATCGCTATGCTCTTACGAGAATTCAAAATAAAGATCTGACTTTTCTTAATTCATTTTGTTATCTTTTCATATTTTTCTGCGTTTATTCGATTACTTGTCGTTGGTTCTTGTAGAAAATCCAAACTTCAAAGAAAGTAGGATTTTTTTTTGCTTTTTCCGTTCACTAAAATCGACAGTGCGAATTTCGGTTTCCACAATTTATTAAAAATTAAAAGTTAAAAAGTTATTTAAGTTAATTGTAAAATTGTAAGTATGAAAACCGTGAAGAATGAAGTATTTGATTTCTTTTCTTTTCAAAATCTAGATATCAGAATTTGGCCCGAAATAACCAAATTCGAACAAAAAAATATTCGAACCTGATCTGATATGTAAAAATAGTCAAATGGGTTTTGTACACCTATACTTAAATACCTAAAAGTACCCAACCCCAAAACGCCCAGCCCTAGTTTGATTCGAAATAACCTTTCTTCTGGGGTTTAAAAAGTAACCTTTTTTAAGCGAATAACATACAGAGGAGGCTTGGCATGTGCGTTTGGGCAACCGTGTTAAAATACGCCCTTCTATTTAATGACATAAAACTCAAATTGTTCGGTGGGATACACAACATTTCAGTCATATTAATACATCAAGATGGAATCACATAATATACATAACCAATCTAACAGATTTCATTTGTTCTTGTCAATTGCAGCTCAGCTCCAATGGAAGGGAAGATCTGTGAATTTTTATAGCTGTCTTGATGAACTACCAGGTAACTGGGCAGATCTCAAATGCTCATCCTGAAAGAAAGGAATAAAAAACAAGTGGGTTGAAGAACAAAAATATTTTCATTCAAAAAAAAAAATATGTCATTCTCATTCCAAGTAAAGCAACAACTTTCATGGAGCTGAAACCTGTAAATTGTAAGTGAAGTTGGGAGGAGGCCTGAAATCCATTTGACTCTATAGCAGGAAAAGCAAAAAATCATAAAAAAATCTCACAACATGGTTCTAAAATAACTTAAGAGGAGTTTATAAAGTATGGAAGCATAATGTACCAGCCCGGGCATGGCTTGCTGATTCGTGAAGAAGCTATCCTGTACTGGTGCTATGGAGTTCAGTTGTCCCTGAAATCATAAGTACCAAAACATAACAATTTCATTTCACATGAATTTACACATAGCACATATATTAGGTAAGGGATCATAGGTGGTGTTTTTCTGATTCAAGCATTTATGTATAATATAAACCCACCAGCCCTTGTATGGTTCGTTGATTTACATAGTAGCCTTCATGAGGTGGCTCCATTAAATTTAACTATATCCACAGTTAAATCAGGTTTAGTATAGATGTTGAATAGCTTAGCCATGTCAAGTAATAATATTCAACATACCAATCCTTGAACGTTCTGTTGAGGACCATAGTAACCACTCATGCTCATTCCCTCTGAACTTATATTTTCCTGCACAAATAATCACAAGAACCAGCATCAGGGCCATCTTCAACACATGCAACTCTTTTTCCCATATCAAAAATGCACTGTTGATCCAAAGAAAGCACTAACCATTGGTTGCAAGCTCTGTTGAGATTCAAGCACTTGGCTAGCCTCTGGTTGTCCCTGCACAAGACCATTGAAGTACACTTAGAGAATGTACGGTATCAAATACATAGGGGTTAGATTGCAGAGACAGAAATAAGAAAACCACCTTTCTTTTCCTAACAATAGTCTTCTTTTTTGTTGCTTTTACACCCTCCATTACATGGTTTTCTTCTTCGTGAGCACCATTATTAAGCTGGCTATTAGACTCAGTGATGTCGTTTCTAGCATTATTTAGGTCGACACAATTTTTCAGGGTCTCAACTAGTGTTCGCAGTACGATGTTGTAGTTTTCTTCTGACACACAACCTTCCTCACTCAATTCAATGGCTCGACTACACAAATCATTATACCGCTGAACTCTGGTTTGAATCGGGTCTGCTGCTCCACTCTTAGCATCTTTTGTCCACCTTTTCAGAATATATCGAGGCGGAATGCTTGCAAAGCCACACATCTGCAGAATCATCAAAGCATGCCGACAGAGAAACCCTTTGTATTCAAACATATGGCAGAAACAGCAGAGTTCTGACTGAGTTTTGCTCCACGTTACAAGGAACTCGTCGTCTTTTTCACAGTCTTGAACTCTGAACGTCACCATGTTTTCATCTTCTTTTTCCTTTCTAGGATGGCACGCGACTACCCCCAAGACCTCCACTTGAAACTTCTTGAATATCGTGTGGGTGTAAGTTGTTGCCATCTGCTTCTCCCAGGGAGAAGGAGACTTCAACGCAGGTTGCTTGTGGCAAGTATCGAAATCTGCTACAGATTCCTCTTCGTACCTATTCTGCAGCATCACACCGTACTGTCTCAAGAACTCTTTCAGCGTGATTTTCTTATGGACGTACTTATCGAAGAACGAGTTCACACTTTCTGCACGCTGAGATGTCGACATTCCCGCTAGAAACACATCGCTCATAAAAGTGGGCACCCACTTTTGGCGATGTTCATGCAACCATAGAAGCCATTCATCATTCTCAAGTCCAAACTGGCTAACCATTTTCCACCATCTCATATCAAACTGATCACTCGTCCACGATCTGAAGATGCACTTATTGAATTTCTGCAAGAATTTCTCATGCCGTTTCATCACATGGGAGAAGTATTCAGGAAGCTTTTCTAGCACATGCCATAACGCAAAGCAATGACGAGTGCTTGGTAAGAGCTCAGAAACAGCAGCCATCAAGAGTTTATCTTGGTCAGTGAGTATAACTTTAGGAGCTCGACCACCCATTGCTCGAAGCCATGTTTTTATTAACCACACAAATGTTTCCTTAGACTCATCAGCAACCAATGCACAGCCAAGTAACATAGGCTGGGAGTGATGGTTCACCCCAATAAATAAAGCTAGTGGCAGCTTATCATTAAACTTGACATAAGTAGTATCAAAGGATACAACATCACTGAAACTCATATAATCATCTCTGCTCTTAGCATCAGCCCAAAACAGATTTCTTAACCGTTGCTCCTCGTTTAAGTCTGTCGCATAGAAGAATCTGGAGTTTTCTTTCTTAATACGCTTAAAGTAGTCAAGCAGTAGTTGAGAATCTCCTTCTTCCAAAGCCAAATACCGACCCTTATCAACCTGACTGTTGACATCGGTCTGAAGAAGAAGCCCCTTATTCTTATATCCCCCAGATTGTCTCGACATCTCAACATACATTTTCCTGGTCCGTTCACTAACAGCGTGCAAGATGTCGATATTATTCTTCTCAGCTAACTTGACATTTCTCTGAATCCGGAAATGATAAGCAAGAGCAGGTAGAAGCTCGTGATTATGTTCCTTTATGAACTCATGAATGATCCATCTTCCATCCGGTTTTCTCTTCACATGCATACTTGCCTTACAGTCTGTTTTCTTCACACTCGACCTTCGACCACTACTACTACCACTCTCAGACTCAGGAGTAGCACCGTATCTAGAACAAGCAAACTTGGCGTCAATGAAATCTTTAGTCTTCTTGGACCGCCTGCTGTTTTTAATGGAGGTAGTAAAGCCCATAGATTTGGCGTAGTCTTGGTAAAACGTATACGCTGCCTCGTGTGTGTCGAAGTCAATACCATCCCGTGGCTCAAGATCAAGAACGCCACTAAAGCCAAGAAGGTCTCCTGTTCTTAGATCATCAACAACAACTCCTACATCTCTGTTGTTACTGTGAGATTCAACCATATTTGCATCACTCATCTGAATGTTATTACTCTCTTGCAAATCCATCTTCAACTTCGCCACATCTGGATTCACCACAAACCTTAACACACTCGAAAGCAACTACTACCCCACCATGGACTCCCATGAAACAACAGTAAAAAAAAAAAACTAGAATTCCCAATAGATAACTTGCATTAGCACCTGAAAATGAAACAATCGAACTTCATAAGAACACGTACACTAGGCATGTATCCATCCACAAACATCAAACTTTTCCTTTAGCTAGCTTTTGAAACACACATAGCTTCTAGTAATAGACAAGTTCCGGTCCTAAGACAACAAAAAAATGTGCAGCAGCGAATGAAGAAGCTTACTTTCATTAGAATTAAGAATAAAAGATACAGACTTTATGTATCAAATGGCAAGAATCCACGAAATTTCAGGAATTTTAGACTTTGGATTTGCCCATTCTCTCGGGAGACACCAAGAGAAGTGAAAAGAGCAGAGGAAAGAAGACGAAGCAGGCGAGTGGCGAAGCAAAGCGAGTGAGGAACGCAAGGAGCGTGAGGGAGAGACAATCTAGGGTTCTTTTTGTTTGGAATTTTTTAGGGATCTTGAAATGTTTGGTTTTCTTACAACGCGATTTATTTTAGGCGCGTCTGGCGTTTTCAGCGCGTCGCTGCGTTTGGATTTTGATGTTCTTCTCCTTCGTTCGTCAAGTTGACTTTTGAACGCAGTCAAAGACATAAGTTCAACACTAACAGCTTGTTAGTAATCATTTTTTTTAGATTGGCCTTGTTTTGAGTGAGCATTGCATTCCTAATCAGCGAGAGTAGATATTAGGGTGTTTTGTGAACCGATTAAACTTGATCGTTAATGTACAACATCATGTTTTGAGCCAATCGATAGCTTAGGCTTGAAGTTGATCGATTAAAGGAGAGAGACTACAAAAGTGGGTCAATCTTACTTCGTATTCTGAGTTCTAAATTGGCATTAAAATGAATTTGAATAATTGTTTGGCTCGTGTTGATAATACTCAATTTAATCATCCCAGACTAGCTTCTTAATTAACCTGAAGACAACAACCAACCGTGTTATTTGTTCTTACGTTTCCTTAGTATTAAATCCTTCGATTATTTTAATTTGATATTGATTTCATAGAAATAGAAAGTAAACTGGACCTTTGAAATTGAATCTAAAATATTACAACAGCTATTGTTAACTTGCCAGTAGCATAGATCCAATTTTTAGTGTATCAAGTTTTGGCGTCGTTGCGACAGGGACCAGATTTTTACTTTTGCTTTTCAATTATATATTTAGTCTAAGACCTCTAACTTGCTTTACCTTTATGCAGCAGCTAATGTTACTGGTGCATGACCAGTAGACATACTCGGAGAAACGCACAAGGAGATTTAGTTACACTTAACAATCAGGAGCTAGCAAGGTTAGAAAGAACCAACCGACAACAACAAACGCCAAAGAACACCACTATGGGTGATCATGGCCAACCGGAGATCTCTCTCCTACGATGCGATAGATGCAACAGCAGATGATTTAGATGCAGCAAACCATCCAAGCTCACCAAGAAGTTGATAACTCGCTGCACAGCAACAACAACAACAACAACAACAACAGGAGCAAGCTGCTCCAATTGGGCAGAGAAACCTCCCGAGTAACTTCCCTATTACGTGCTCTGCTATTACCCCACCACCCTGCACACGACAAGACTTTGAGATCAAGCCAGCTTTTATCGCTTTGGTGCAGAGGAAAATGTTCCACTTCGAACAAGTCTGCAGTTTTACTCGTGCAAATGGAGTACCAGCTGACTACATCAAGTGCATGTTATTCCCATTCTCTTTTGATGGAAAAGCTGAACTATGGTTGAAGTCTCTCCCTCCCGGTTCTCTTACTCCGTGGGAACATGTCGGATCAGCGTTCCTAAGCAACATCTACACAAAGGAAAAGACCGCTTCGTAAAAGAACAAGATCTCCTCATTCATGAGCCCTTCTACGATGCATGGGAGCGCTTCAATGACTACCAAAGAGAATGGCCTTACCACAGATTTGATAATGATCACCTTCCAAGCATTTTCTATGATGGAGTTGACTGGAAATTATGTAATGCTCTGAACTCAGCGAGCAATGGAGACTTCACGCCCAGACAACTGATGGAGCATTCCAGATGATTGAGAATATGGTTGCCAGTTCAGCCAACAAGAACCAAGAGAATGATCGCTCCAAGAAGGTCAATAGATCGACACTCAGTGGAAAGATGATTTGATTGACAAGGTTGATATGCTTCTGAAGAATAACCAAGGACATATCTTTGTTATGGAAGAGACAAGTCAGAGCAAGCTACGCAAGAAGTTATAGCAAATGCAGAGAAGGGTGATGATATGAAGGAGGTTTGTTATGTGAATAAACAAAGGTACAATCAGAACAAATGGTATCACCAGAACATGTGATATAATCAAAATCCTGCCAAACAGAGCAACCAGACGCAAGGTGCTGGGTATCAAAAGGGCTTCCCGCAGAACTTCCACGGTAAAACATTCCTTCTTAGAGAGCAGAACAGTTACCAAAGGACGAACCAGTAAAGACCTCAGAATAACCAGCAGTCCCCTCATGCTTTTGGGAACAACTGACAAGATGAATTAAAGAACCTAAGTACCATGATGCATTAGCAGCTCCAGCATCAGCAAGGTCATGTGAAAACCCTGAACCAGGTTACCACATACATCAACACCAAGATGGACAACATGTTCACCAAACTGAATACGAAATATGATATTGTGACCAGCCACATGCGACAGATCGATATCCAGCATGCTCTGATACCAAAAAAAAATGCCCTACCGCCATATGAACTATGTTCTCCCTATCTCTAAAAGAAGGGTGCAGAATGTTCTTAACGCTACTAATCGCCACGGGAACCAAATTATTGTCCATGTCTCTACCAATCGCGTCATTGTTGTAGCTCGTACTACCATTCTCAAAAGCAGTGTTTTTACTCATGTAAGTCCTCTGCTTTGTTCTACTATCCGACTAGCCTTCATTTTGCGCAACAACATCCAAACTTCCCAGCGATGCAAAAACGTTGTTCACATTAGCGTGAACCACCATCATTGAGTTTGTTTCACAGGAGGTAAAGCATGCAAAGGCTCCACTGAGGTGGAATGACGCCTCTTCCTATGGCGTCTAACGGTTCCATCAATACACTGCTGCAAGAAGAGCCTGACATAGATAGGAACTTGGTCACATATAGTGCCTTGTCCCTTCTTACCAGCTAGATGTTCCTTAATCCTGGTAATACCGCCACCTTTGAACATTTTACGACAGTAGAGGCACCTCATATGAAGGTGGTCACCGTACTTGTAGATTTCACAGTGCTTCCATGCATTGTATTGCTTTTGAGGTGTAAAAGCTACAAGTTCCAACTCTGGCTCCATTCTAAATCATCGGACAAAACAACGAAAAGGCAGAGACTTTGTTAATAGCTGATAGGGTCTGATATTTACCACTTTTAGGTTATGATTGCCCTATTTAGAGTCTATTATATGTTTCTAGAGTTGTATTAGAATGTTTTCAGGTTCAGGTACATTATGGAGTACTCTGGTGATTCTGGAACTGTTTGAGATGCAGAACTGCCGAGATGCATCAGAAGTTTATATATGGATGGAGATCTTCCCATGGTTTGATTGAGCTGAGATTTTTTAAAAAGGTATATCTTTGAGTTTGCTTTTCAATGCCACTGGTTTGAGGTCCATATAATGGTTAGATCTAAAGTTATGCCTGATTTACTGATGAGTGGTTTGTCTGCCTCGCGAGAGGAAGTTGTCGAGAAGATGAATGAGTATCGATCGACGGCCCAGCCTTGGTGTCGATCGACGGTGATCCCAGAAGACAGGCCCGACTTTTTTTATGGCCAACTTAAGCCCAGAAGCCATCACAAATTACTAAAATATCCTTGCATAACTTTAACCCCTATTTATGTGTTTATATGCCATTGTTTAGACAACAAGCTTTATTATTTATTCATAGTTCTAGGTTAGGAGAGAAGAGAGTAACTCCTTCAGAGTTCTCCTGGAACTCCTTTGGTTTTATGTTTCTTTCTATTTTATATTTATTTAGTTTATGCTTACATTTATCATGTCTGAGTAGATCCATCTGTTAGGTTTTCTAGGGTTATGATGGATTAGCCAAACAGTAGAACCGCTAGGATGATTATTAGATCTATCAATAATATTGTTCTTAATGCTTGTTTCTAGAGTAATTAACTAGAAACATGATCATAGGATAGTTAGGCGCACGCGAGAGCATAGTCTATTACCTAAATATAATCCTGCTGAACGAGGTTGTTAGAAACAAATGAGAGTTGATCGAGGAACCTAGTGAACATATCGAATTAGGTCGTAATGCTTGACTCAAGTGACCATCGATCGATGCTAGTTCAATAACGTCGATCAACGGTCAATCTGATTTCAAAACGAGAGTTGGAACAAAGACTTAGTCAATAGATTAGACTCACATCGAGAGTTGGTCGTCTTTTATATTAGATATCGAGTTCTATGACTAATACTCTTAGCTTATATCCACTATTATCTTGATTACCTAAATGAAACCTTAAGTCTAGCAATCCTTCCTTCCATAAAAAACAAACTCCTTGATTACTCATACGCTATATATTATATGACCTAGCGTAGTCTAAAACTCAAGTCTATTGTGTGAGATATCGAGTCTTTGTGGATACGATTCTTAAGTATTGCAATCGATCTCTTATTTGAGACAGATGTTTTTGGGGTAATTTGAGCACATCAATCGGTAATGAAAATAAAAGAACATTGTTGATTCCACCTCTAATTGGCGACAAACAAATAAGACTTTACGATAAATATCGTGAAAACTATCTAAACCCCTCTCACATGCACCTTCCCACCAAAATCTTCGACAGGTTTACACAGTTTCGATTGAAACAACCCATTGTAAGAAAGAACAAAACAAACTTTTTTTGTTAGTTTACAAGTTGTGGCCGGTTACAGAGAATCAGTTTCGTGAAAATAGGTAAGACTCCAGTATGATTGCTTCGGTTCAAGGGGAAAGGAAGGTGGAATCAGGCGGAAATGAAGATACCGAAGGAGGAGATGCAATGTTTTGGGAAGATTGAGCCGGACCGTTTAGAGTTTGAAAGGAATAGGTTTGGCAGCTTTCAATGGATTACCCTAGAGATGTTAATGTAGGGTAAAATAACTCAGCCCAATCCAACCCACAAATAACCCAACCCAGTTTGTACCCAACCCGCAAAAATCCAGAAACATCAAAGTTTGAATCCAAACCCAGAAAATCATCCAATATGGTATAGGTTTACCCATGGGTACCCAAATTACTATTTTATTTGTTTTAAAAAAAAATCATATAGAATAATAATATCATTAACGTGAGCTTTAATAATTAAATCAGATTTTCCGGTTTTGATGGAAAACTCTTTTTTGCGGGAAATTAGTTCTATCGATTTTGGCGGAAAAAAATATTTTTTATTATTTTTCTAATTTTGGTGAGAAAACTCGTTTTGAAGTTTAGGCAAAAGAACTCTTTTTAATGGGAAACAAATGTTTCCAATTTTGGCGGGAAAACTCTATTTGTGGTTTTGGCAGAAAAACTCGTTTTCACAATTTTGGCGGGAAATTTTGTTTTCACGGTTTTGGCAAAAAAATCTATTTTTGCGATTTTGGCGAGAAAACTCATTTATGCGGTTTTGACGGGAAAATCCGTTTTTGCGGGAAAAGTCGTTTTTGCGATTTTAACGAAAAAACTTGTTTTGTGGTTTTGGCGGGAAACCCCGTTTCGCGTGGGAAAACTCATTTTTACGGTTTTGTTAGGAAACCCCGTTTTCACGATTTTGGTGGGAAACTCATTTTTGCGGTTTAGGCGGGAAAACCAGTTTTTGCAGTTTTGGCCGAAAAAACCGTTTTGATGGGAAAACCTGTTTTTGCGGCTTTGGCAGGAAAAAATGTTTTTACAATTTTGGGGGAAGACTCGTTTTTGCGGTTTTGGCGGGAAACCCCATTTTTTGGTTTTGGTGGGATAACCTGTTTTCGGTTTTGGCGGGATAACCCGTTTTCGGTTTTGGCAGGAAAACCTGTTTTGGCGGAAAAACCTGTTTTCGCGGGAAAACTCGTTTTTGCGGGAAACCCCATTTTTGTTGTTTTAGTGAGAAAACTCATTTTTGAGGTTTTGGGTGAAAAATCCGTTTTGGCGAGAAAATCCGTTTTTGCAGTATTGGCGAGAAAACTCATTTTGGTGGGAAACTCCATTTCACGGTTTTGGCGGGAAAACACGTTTTGCGGTTTTGACGGAAAAAACAATTTTTGCGGTTCTAGCGGGAAATCCCGTTTTGGCGGGAAAACTCATTTTTGCAGTTTTGGTGGAAAAACTCGTTTTTACGGTTTTGTCGAGAAAACCCGTTTATGCGGTTTTGGCGAGAAAACTCGTTTTTCCGGTTGTGGTGGGAAAACTCGTTTTTCTGGTTTTGGCGGGAAAACCCACTTTTACGGTTGTGGCGGGAAAACTCATTTTTGCGGGAAGTTCAGTTTTCTGGTTTTGACGAAAAAAACTCGTTTTTACGGTTTAGGCAAAAAAACTTTTTTTCAATTTTTGCAGGAAAACTAATTTTCCAATTTTGGCAGATAAATTTCGTTTTTATGGTTTGGGTCATAAATGATTTTGTGGTTTTATTTAGAAAATAAATAGTATATTTTAAGTGAAAGGGTTAAATAGTGAAAAACACAACTTTATATTATTTAAACCCGTAGATATCTATTACCCATTTACATGTACCAAATATAATATAGGTTTTAAATTTTTTAACCCATATTTGACCCAACTAAATTTAGATGGGTAAAAAACCAACCCCATTATTGATAATTTGAGAAAATACATGGGTAACTTTGGGAAAACGGGCTTTTAATTTCCCAAGTAATTGAAATCGGCAATTTTAATACTCAACTATTGCTCGCGCAAAATTATTCCCCAACTAATAGTTGACTGCGAAATTAGGACCGAAATAGTCAACCGTTAATTGTTTAACGAAAAGATAACTATTTCCGTCAAATTTTTAATGGTTGACTATTCTAATCTAATGTTGCGCAGTCAATGATTAGTTGAGGAATAAATATGCGCATATAATACTTGAGTATTTATTTTGCCTATTAGAAATACTTGAGGAATTAAAAAAATAATTTCTCTTAAAATAAAATCATAATTTAAAAGATTCTCAATTTAGATATAACCAATATAGAATATTTTTACTTTTAAGAAAAATATTTTAAGGTTTTACAACGACATGTACAATAATACAAATAATTGTAATTGCATTAATTGTAACTAAAATTATTTAAGATGATTTTTAAAATATATTGTAACTAAAAAAGTTCTCAATTTGAATAAATATACAAGACACTTAGGAGTGTATTCAACCGAGAGTTTTAGATGATTTGTATTAAAAATGAAAATTCCACTGTTATTCAACCATAAATTTTAAAAAGTCATTTAAAATCTTCTGTTATTAAACTTGACATTTTATATAATATTCTGAAATTCACTGTTATTGAAAATAACAAAAGAATATTGGGTTTTTACAAAAGAAAATAAAACAATATATGATAATTACATTGCATTCTATTGATGATGTACAATATGTGATTGTTTAAAGTTGAGATAACTACATATGATTGTCTAAAGTATATCTAATTTACAACATATGGTTCTTTAGAAATCATCTATAAGTGATTTTATAAACATGAAATACATCAACAATAAAACTAAATTATAATTATTTGTAATATTTTATATATCATTCTAAAAATTCAAAAATCTCCTTCAAAAAGTAAAAATCTTGTATATTAGTTATCACTAACTTGAGAATCTTTAAATTATGATTTCTTTTCTAAAAAGATTAATGTCTTTAATTCCCCAAGTATTTTTAATCGGAAAAATAAATATTCAAGTTTTATTTGCGCATATTTATTCCTCAATTAATAATTGACTATGCAAAATTATGATTAAAATAGTCAACTGTTAAAAAATTGACGAAAACCGTTATCTTTCCGTTAAACAATTAACGGTTGATTATTTTGGTCATAATTTCGCGCAGTCAACTATTAGTTAGGGAATAATTTTGCGCAAGCAATAGTTGAGTATTAAAATTGCAGATTTTAAATACTTGGGGAATTAAACGCCTATTTTCCCGGGTAACTATCCATATTAATATCCTAGTCATGTCCCTTATAATAACATCTCTAGATGACCCTTATAAATCGGCAGCTCCCTACCCAACTCTCCTTTTTGTTGTAAAACTTAGAGAGAGAGAGAAGGGAAATTCGTGTATTGCTTTGTATTATGTTATTCATAAAGTACAAGGGATTCCCTTTATATAAGTATTACAATAGACCGTCATATAGGTAAATGGAAAGAGTACAAATCCTATTGCAACTAGAAAATGGAAAACATCCAAAACCAATATGGAAAAGGTTTCTAGCCGCCAAATCCTAAACATATGTGGTCTAGGTTTAGTAAACTTCTATACAATAGCTTTATGGTCGGGCCGGTTATGAGATATCCACAATCTGGTTCATAACACTCCCCTTGGATGCCATAACCGTATAGAGCTTATAAAGTGCTTATTGTTGCCTCATTAAAACATTTACTCGGAAAACCCAATTGGGACAAAACCTGATGAAGAAAAAAGAGTACAACACACATTACTCCCCATGATTTGGACCTCATTGAAAATCCTTAATCATACGCATTCCAATCTGATGTATTAACTTCTTGAATGTCGAGGTTGGTAGTGACTTGGTGGAGAGGTCGGTTGAATTGTCACTGCAACGAACTTGGACCACTTGGACCTCTCTAGCTTTCTGTAACTTGCACATGATGGTTGGCCTCTTTACGCCCACGGACATCCCACAGTCCACACGGATGTATTTCTTTGTCGTTTACCATTGTATACTCTGATCGGATGTTATTGGTCATCCCGTCAACCATCCCATACTCTCAACAAAATACACACACGAATTTTGGCTGATGTTGTTGCGGTAGTTTGTTTCATGGATTGCCAAGATATTGCATAACCTGTCTGGGATCTAATAAATAACCTGCATTAGCAAAACCAATTAACCCTTCTTTGGACTGGTCAGTATAAAATAAAACTAAGTTGTTGAATACATGGACTGATTGGATCATTTTTATATTTCTCTTTTCACTAAGTATTCACTTAGCCTATTTTACCACATATGGCCCCTTTGTTCCAGTCCATAAATAGATTTGTTCAGCTTTATACAATGTTGTTCTTTGATAACTTTTTCTTATCTTTGAGCTAAATATCTTCTGATACTTTCATATATATCTTAATATTCAGTGGACTATATAAATATGCAGTTACTACATCCATTAGATGCAAATCTAATTTCTCTCTTATGCCCAGACTTATTAAAAATCAAAATATAGTAGCATCCACCAGAGGAGAGTATGTCTCCTCATAATCTATTCATAGTCTCTTGTGAGAATACTTATACAACAATATGGACTTTATATCTCACGATTTCTTTCCCTCATAAAGACCCATTTATATCCAATGGTTTAACATCATAAGGTGTCTTTATTTATTAGACCAAATACTTTTCTTTTCCTTAAAGAGTTTACCTCCATGTCTATAGCTTCTTTTCATTTAAGCCAATCTGATCTACGAGTGTACTCTATGGTTGACGTGGGTTCATGATCCTCGTTTATATCCATAAGTTCAAGTGCTACCTTGTATGCAAATAAATCATCTATGTCTGCATCTTTTTTTGTTCCAATGTATTCAAGACATGATATAATCGATTACAATCTCATTATTATCAGGACCATTAGTACCCTGAATCTTGGCGTCCCAAGCCTCAGTGTTTGGTACCTTAGAGCCGGCCGGCCTTATGTCCATGTCTGTGGTGTCCTTGACCTCATATTTGTTTTCATTCTCAGTATCTTTCTTTTGTTTCCGAGGATTCTTATCTTTGGAACCTATTGGTCTACCATGTTTCAAACGTTGTCTAGACTCTTGTATCAACTTGATTATGTCCCTCTTGGACTTCAATACGTATTGATGCATTACATGCTGGTATATATGACTTAGTCACTTTCTTTGGGTCAGCAAATGAGTATGGCAATCGATTAGCTAGCTTTTGTAAATGTATAATCTTTTGAATGTCTAAATCACATTCTTTAGTCCAAGGATCTTGCCAAGACAATGATGGTTTATTTTATTATATTTCTTTTACCAACTTATTATTTTCTCACTCTTATGTTGGATAGTCGGATTTATGACAATCTATGTACCTAGCCTTAAATAGATCATCCATGGTTGGCTTTAGATACTTAATAATCGTGGGAGATTCATATCCAACATATACCCCCATCCTCCTTTGAGGTCCCATCTTAGTTCTTTGTGGTGGAGCAAATGGTACATCCAAATTTCTGTAGATGGGATATGTCTGGCTCATGACCCATGATTTAATTGAGATGGGGAGTATCTATGCTCATTAGATGGCCTGATGCGTATCAACTCTGCTGCATGTAAAACTATATGTCCCCAAGCTTAGACTGGGAGTTTTGACCTCATGAGTAATGGTCTAGTAATGCGTTTAATAAGAGATTCGACCAAGCTGTTTTATGTATGGACATGCGCCACACTTATGTTCCACACTTGCCTCCATGGACATACTATAATCATCAAACGCTTGGGACATGGATTCACCAGCATATTCTAGATGTATCGTCTTTAAAGGAAAATCTGAAAATGGGCTCTTAGTCGTTTTACTGATGATGGCCTAATGAGTTTCCTTTGTGTACATGTTACACACGTGAGATTCTTCGGGATAGCTCTTCGTTCTTTCAATGTGTGCAATTTTGTATTACTTATCAATTCACGCATCATGTTTGGACCGGGATGGCCAAGTCGTTCATGCCATAAAGTGAAATTCTCAGTAAACCTTTTGTTTACTTCGGCATCTAGCCTCTATCATATTGATCTTGGCATAGTAAAGACCAATAGAGAATGTAGGTATTGTCTCGACCACTTTCTTATGGCCTTGGGCGTATTTCTATGTCTGAAGGAACTCTTTGTTTCCTTCGCCCATTGTTTCTATATAGAAACCATTCATTCTTATATCTTAGTAACTCAATGGGCTTCTCTGGGTGAATATAAAGCATCAAATATCTCTAGATGCATGCCCTTTAGGTAATAATATACATGCATGGTCGTGACCCTAAATTAAACTAGCTATACCCGCAATTTGTGTTTATATTGGTGTTCATCTTATTAAGTAAAATCAGACAAGGTAATAAAGTAAACTTAAAGAAATCATGAAGACAAAGAAAAACATAAAGCAAATCAAAGCATAAAAATAGTATGTCAAAATTAAATATTCTTTTAGACAATCTGATGTTTCATAATCCATAAGATCATCTTGATCATGGTCAAATTCACCATCGCCATCTTGGACCAAATGGGCTTCAAGATTCTTCCCTTCCATAGTCTCTTGGTAGAAGTCAACTAGATATTTGGGAGTCCTATAGGTCTTAGCCCAATGATTACACATTCCACATCTATGACACACTGATTTGGTCGAGTATTGTGGTTTAAGAGATATACCACGGCCTCCTCGCCCTCGACCATGGCCAAAATTGGGTCCACGACCACGGTTATAGTGGTTCCCTCGGCCACAGCTTGAGTTGTTACCTCGACCATATGTTGTAGTGGCCACGGCCACGACCATTCCATCCACCACTGCTATGGCCGTATGGTCTATTCTGGACATAGTTATTTTCTTTGGTTTTTTTTCTTTTCTTTTGTGGCCCTATTGGCTTCGGGTAATGGGATTGATCCTGGAGGTCTCAATTCACTGTTTCTCATTAACAACTCATTGTTTTGCTCAGGTAGCAATAGGCATGAGATCAAATCTGCATAAGTCTTGAAGCCCTTTTCACGATATTATTGTTGTAACAACACATTACTTGTGTGGAAGGTGGAAAATGTCTTTTCCAACATATCATTATCTATTATAACCTCACCACACATTTTTCATTAAAGAAACAATCTTAAATATGGCTGAGTTATACTCATCCACGGACTTGAAGTCTTGGGTTCTCAGATTCCTTCAATCAAATAGAGCCTTTGGTAATAACACCGTTATTTAGTGATCATATCTAATATTTAATTCGTTCCAAAGGTCTAAAGGATTCTCAATAGTCAGATACTGATCTTTGAGACTCTCAGCAAGATGATGGCGAATAATTAATATTGCCTTGTATATATCTTTCTCACTGGCATTGTTGCCTTATGTGATACATTCACCAAGTCCTTTTAACTTTAGGATAATATTTGTATCCAATGCCCATTGTAAGTAATTATCTCCAAAGAAATTGAGGGCTGCATAGTATAGATTGTTGAGTTTCGACATCTGAAATTATATATCAATCAATCTTTGGTTTCTAACTATATGATCATAAGGCAATCATGTCTCTCGACCAACAATCAAGTCATTCGACCAACATATTCCTAAGTGATTTCTATATGTGTATGCGGCCAAGGTGCAATAAGTTCATATGGATATGCAAGACAATCCTATAAATCAATGTCTATATGTTCAATAGGTTATATGGATGCTTATCAAACAATTTTAATGACCCAACAAGACAATCCAAGTCATATAGATCAAACAAGACAATTCTAAAGGATCAAACAAGTCATGCGGCCAAGTTGATAAAATGCTAACAAGCCACACAACCATATGAGATGATGCAACAATCCTAGCAATCATGATCTATATTTTCAAATAATATCAATCAAAACAATCAATAAGATTATGCCAAAAATCACAATCTATTCTAGGTGGTCGAGTTCTAAAACAAGGTGATCGAATTCCATCTTAAAAACATTCAATCAATGATTCGACCAAATTAGGGTTTCAATTTGACTAAATTAGGGTTTTAATTCGAGATTAGGTTTTATCACTCAATCTAGCATCCTAACTCTTAAATTATTCAATAAGATCAATCAATATAATCAATCAATGATCAGGTTTAAGAATTTAGGGATTAACCTATGTATATTAGGTTTATGTTTAGAATTAGGGTTAATTCTCTAATCAACCTAACATTCGATTAGGGTTAGATTATAAATCAAAACAATCAATCTAATCAACCTAACAGTCCGATCATAACCTCAAAACAATTGGATCAATCAACAAGAATCAAACATGTTTTAGGATTATGGTTTCATGTATGCGATTAGGGTTTTAGGGTTTTTTATCAACCGATTAGTTTTAGATCAAAAACAATCAATCATGTAAAAACAATCAATCTAGCCAGCAACCTAGCATACTTTCTAAGTTATCAAAACATTCAATCGGTTTTAGGGTTTTATTAGAACATTAGTATATTCGATTTAGGGTTTTGAAATATTAGGGTTCTTAGTATTTACCTTAACTTTCGATGGGTTGAATGGACCACCGAGAGAGAGAGAGAGAGAGAGAGAGAAAAAGAGAGAGAGAGAGAGAGAGAGAGAGAGTCGCGAGTCGTGTCCTTTGCGGCTTGGAACTTGGATCGTTTGGTGAAGCAAGCTTTGATTGTTGATTGTTGATTACGGATCAAAGGTATGAAGGTCGATGAAGGTTTCACGGATTAGGGTTCTTATCGACTGGGATTAGGGTTGATCGAAACTTTTAGCTTTTAGGGTTTAGAGAACAATCGTACTGATAACATGTTGTAAAACTTAGAGAGAGAGAGAAAGGAAATTCGTGTATTGCTTTGTATTGTGTTATTCATATAGTGCAATGGGTTCTCTTTATATATGGATTACAATAGAGCGTCATATAGATAAATGGAAAGAGTACAAATCATATTGCAACTATGAAAAAAAAAACATCCAAAACCAATATGGAAAAGGTTTCTAGCCGCCAAACCCTAAACCTATGTGGTCTAAGTTTAGTAAATATCTATGCAATAACTTTATTGTAAGTCCGATTATGAGATATCCACAATCTAGTTCATAACACTTTTTTTCACTGGATTTTCATTAAAATAGAAACAACCATATATATAGGGCTGGACACTAATACTTGTTACTCGATCAATACTTGCTACTTGACTCGTACTCGATTTGAAAAAGCAAGTACTTGGCGTTGTCAAGACAAGTAACAAGTCTGCAAAACTTACTACTTGCAAGTATAAGTCAAGTATCAAGTATCACAACTTTTTTTAATACTCGGCTCGTTACTTGTTTTATTACTTGTTATTGATTTTAAAAATTTGTAATACCACTTAAAATACTTGTTTTACTATTGATATTTTCATAAAAAAAATTTAAAAAGTATTAGCACTTTAAATATTTAATGTAATAGATACTTATTTTAAATGAATTATATACCTGCACTAAATCAAATAACTTGAACAAATTAAGTAAAGTAATAAGTATATGAAAAAATATTTTTATATGTTTTTGTACATTTAATTTTAAATAAACAAGTATCAAATATTATCAAGTATTATCAAGTAACTTATAAGTATTTAAAATATAGGCAAGTACTTGATTAACAAGTACTTGATCGAATCAAGTATAAGTACAAGTCAAAAATTCAAATACTTGAACAAGGCAAGTCAAGTAACGGGTAGGGCAAAAAACCCAAGTACCCGGCTTGCGCCCAGGCTTACATATGAGAGATTTAATGGTAGAAACATCTAAAGCCGACTAGTTTACAAAGAAACACTCAGAGACAAAAGCCAACGGACAAAGAACCGTCCTTGGAGCCAAAAGCTAGCAGATTGAGAATCAATCTCTAGAGAAATTAACAACTATAGCTACCTTAACTCAAACCGAAAACAGATCTTAAATCAAGAACAACAAACCACCAAAAGAACAGGAGCAAATAAAAAACACTTTTTTATTTTTTTGGTTAAATTTGCTTTCTGTTTCTTTTTTAATCCTTAAATTACTGAAACGGCGTCGTTTTCTTCTAGGGTATTTTCTGAGTAAGTGATGTGGTTTCCTCTTTCCTCCGATCGTCGTCTTCGGAAACTCAGGCTTTGATCTGGTTACTTGTAGAACAGCACTTTGGTTGAAGATGAGGTTTATGTTTACTTAAATCTCCAAGAAATTTCTAGGAGAGACACGTGTTTTGCTCTGAAACAGTAACAGAGGTTTGACCTACATTTTTGTTTTACTTTCGCTGAGGCATTTCGTCGAACACTTTTTAAACCTCTCTCTCTCGTGTTTTGTCTTGCAGGATCTTGCTTGTTTTTTTTTTTGTATTCATGGATAAGCTTCTTGAGAATCATCAGTTTGCTACGCATGCCATCGCGGCATCAGCCTCTGTCTCGGTAGGAACTGCTCTCGCTTACCCTCTTGATACCATCAAAACCATCATTCAGGTTGGTTCAGGACCCAGTAAGAAGCTAAGCCCTTCTCAAGTCGTGAACAGAGTTTTCCGCCTCTCTGGCTATTCAGGTCAGCACTCTTTCGGTTTTCATTGAGTTTCTGATTGTACCATCAAGCAAGATGATACTTTGTTTCATTTGTGTTGAACACAAATTCAGGTCTGTACAGTGGTCTTGGATGGTTAACTGTGGGAAGAATCTCAGGTGTTGGTGCAAGGTTCGGAGTCTATGAGATTCTTACAGCTTTCTACAAAGGTGCTACTCAGATTCTCCTTTCATGATTTGGTATTAGGGTTTGCCATCCATTATAGAGTATTTCCATTGTTTCATAGATTATGTTATGTAGCAGTAGTCAAATTCGTTCATGGCTTTTACACTTAGAGTTGGTTGCTTTCCTTTTTCGGACAATACATAGTATGAATTTGTTTGCTTCCATTACTGTATGATATTTTACAGCTTTCTACAAAGGTATTAGGCAGACCCATGTCTCCTTTCTGCTTACTTTGTGAGATTCAAGATTAGGTTTTGCATCTATTCTAGCTCTTCCCACTTAACATCAGTTGATTTGCACCTTATTGCCATTGTTTCATTGATTAAGTTAAGAGTATGTACAAGTAGTCGAATTTATTCATGGGTTTTACATTCAAAGTTGGTTCCTTTCATTATTAGGACAAGACGTGATGGTAGTAGGGATTTACCTGTTTTTGCTCAAGCGAAACCTTTGTCTTGAAGAATCTAAAGAGTAGTTGTTATATGAAATACTTTTGTTCCAGATGGTCGACATGGTAACTATGTACAAGTCAGTGAAGCTGTTCTAGCTGGGATGGTTGGAGGTGCGGCAGAAACAGTGATGGCTTCTCCATTCGAGCTTATCAAAGTCCGACAACAAGTGACTGCTGCATCACGGGCTACAAACGCTACTAATGCTGCAGAAACCGCGCCAGTGGTTTCACCAATGATCACAAAACTGCTAAGAAGATACACTCTTGATGCAAAGTCATTGACACAAACTGTCAGTCTCTTGTCCGTGTTGAACCATAAACACCCAAACATGGCAGCCGCATTGCAAGAGTACCCGTGGATGATGACTGGTTCAGGAAACCCACCATCAGCCATGGATGTAAAGAGACCTCTCGATGTTGCATCACTTGAAGGAGTGAGCGCGTTATGGAGAAATCTTCGTTCAGGTCTTATAAGAGATTGTCTTTACGGAGGAGTGTTCTTCGGAACATGGCAGTTTCTTCACGAGGCAATGATCGGTTGGAAAGCAGTCGGAATGAATCCTCTGCCAAGGTACTTAAAACTCTCAATTTGATCAAAAGTGTAGTGATTGTTTAATGATTCTGCTAAGCTTGATGAGTTCAGTTCTGAAGAAGAGGTTGGACCTTTATCTCCTGTGGCTATTAGCATTGCCGCTGGATTTTCCGGTGCCATTGCAGCTGCAGCATCCCATAGCTTTGACACAGCAAGAACACGTGCTCAGTGTGTAATATTGCCAAAGGTAAAAGAAAAAAAGTGTTGGATCGTCTTACAAGAAATATGAAAACTCATTTAGTTTGGCTTATGTTGATTTTACAGTATATCGCGAAAGAGAGAAAGTTTCTGAAGTGGAATAAACCAGGAAAGAGATTAGAGAGATGGACAGGTATCCATCCTACAGACAGAACTCTCTTGTTCAGAGGAATTGGGACAAGGATGGCTCGAAGCTCTGTTGCATCCACTGTTATTGTTGGAAGCTATTACTTAGCTGTCGATCTATTGGTTCCAAATTGATAAAGAGGATTTATACGTCACACACAATCTGCGAATCTGCTTTGAATTGATCAGACAACCAACATTTCAGTTTTGCCTCAGTTATAGTCTCCTGAGCTATATGTATGTGGCATTACCAATCAAAATAATTGGTTGTATTGTATACATTCTCAGCGTTAATAGATGTAAACATAAATTTGCTAGTTCTATTACAGAACCAAGCATGCTAAGAACCAAAATGTCAATCAAATTTCATTTACAAAATTCTGTCGGAAATCTGTTAGGATTTTACCACTTTTTTTTGTTGAAGAAAGCAAAAATGATTAATTTTCTAACCACGTTTTTGATTAATCTCTACTTAGAAATGCAATCTAGAAAACAGAATGATCATTTTCCATCGAGATTCTGAACAAGGTTGATCTAAAGATGTGACAACGATGATACTAAACTCAACAATTCGTAAAACATAAGTAGATCATCCAAAGGAAAACGGACGAGTAGGTAAACCAAAATGCATTAAAAATAGAGAAAACCCAGAATCGAAATTTCAACAAAACACAAGGATCCAAAAAATGAACCCTAGAAACTAAAATAAAGCTGTAAACCACCTCAGAACCTGAGCTTGGTAAAGAACCACCTGTTCTTGCCGGTCTTGAAACGCTCCTCAAGCTTCGCCTTAGCCTCCTTGAGAGCAGCCACCTTCTTGTCCTTGGACGAAAGAGCCTCGAGGGTCGCGACTTCCTTGAGATCCACGTCGAGGGTGTAACGAGTAGGCATCAGATGCTGGTAGTTAACGACCTTGATGAAACACTTAACCCTAGATTTCTTCGCCGTCTTCTTGGCCGAGTCCTTGCGGATGACCTTGCTCGGGTACTTCTTGAGTCCGGCCACGAGGCAGTGTCCGTAAGGACGATCACGGTTTCCGTCGTCGAAGGAACGGATGATCACCGCCTTCTTTCCGGCGTATCGGCCTTGAAGGAGGATCACGGCCTTGTTCTGCTTCAAGGACTTCACCATTGTTTCTTCTCTAGATCCCTCTTCTCTAACGCCGCTATTAAAAAAAAAAAAACAACTAATTGGCGGAATCAATGAGCATTCTAGGTTTAATAGTGGAGAGGAGAAAACTAAAAACAAACCCTAGTCCACTACAAACGTCTCATTTTGGGCCGTTAAGCTATACCCATTTAAGTTGGTCTTTTACTTTGTTTTGTTGCCCAAGAAAATGCCAACTCCGATCTTCTTCTTCTTTTTTGTAAGTATTTTTATTTTATACTATTGAAAAATTTAATTTACTTTTTTAGTTTTCTTTTATTTTTACAAATCAGATTAGATACAATTTTATTTAAGAGGTTATTTATGAATTAACAAAAAATATCATAATTAGATTTTTAAAAAGTAGAGAGAGATATAGGAAAAGAAAAGATACGAAAGAAAATATGACTTGGTGAATTTGATTTTCTTATATTACATGCAATTTTTGTTATTTTAAATATTATATTGAGTTGTCATTTCTTATACCCATATAAGTTTAAGAAAAAAATTGTATTTCAGATAGTACTATAAACTAGGTTCCAGCGTGAGGTATTTATGATACTAAAGCTGAGAACTTACCAACAACAATCCTTGCATCCTTGTAAAAGACTTCAAGCAGTAGTGTGAGAGAAAGGTGTAAGTGCAAAGATGACACCACAATTAAGTAATGCAGAAAGTAAACCAGAGATAAAATAACACAAACAATTACTATGCTTTATTAGAATCTTTTTTTAAACAATTTTTACAAGACTTGCTTAATTAGCCTTACACAGTCTGTTAACACCCTAACAACTGATACTGAAAGATTTCTAAGCTACCCGCTTGTATCTCTCCTCCGTTACGTACTTTGGCAACTGCTTCAGCACGACCAAAAACACACCAACAGCTTCTCTCTCTATAAAAATCATTCTATGTGTCTATGTCTAATTACAGATGACCCCATAACTATTTTATAGTTATTCTCCAAGTTTTCGAAACCCACCACAATATGGACATCTTCCATATCAATAAGTGCAACTTTCCTTTTCTTAGAATGCACTTATTCTTCTTCCTTTAAGTCATAAACTTGCTCCCCAAGTTTATTCCTCTTGCCTTTTCTCTAAGATACACACTTGCTCTCCAATTCTACACGACTCCAGCTCAGCATCTTGACTCCACATGGTCTTCACCACTCAACACGTCGTCTGCGTCAGCATCTACATCAGCGACTACTTCAGGGCAGACATCTTGCATCTTCAATCTCCCCCTTTTAGCTTTGTGTGCCGACCAAGCACAACATTCTTCTGGTTCAACAACCACGTTCCCCACCTGTAAACTTCTATGCTAATTATGCTTTTCTCCCCCACGAGATGTGCACCACACCATGCTTTTCTCCCCCATGAGATATGCATTCTTCTCTTGACCAGAACATCACCATTCTCCCCCAGCTTGATTGCATACTAAGCTAAAACATATGCTTAGATGTCAAACCTTACAGACAAACCCGTCTGCTTCTTCATGTGTAATCATGATACAACCTCTGCTGCAGCGGAATAGATTACAAGAACTGCATCATGCTCTAACGCACCTGTCAAACTACCTTTCGACCAGCTTCTTTTGAGGACTTGGCTTCCTTCATGGGTCGTCTTCTTGACCATGAGCCCTTCCTTATCCACACCGAGTGCATTATGCACTCGTTGCTACTGTCTTGGAGTGATTTCACTATCACCCTCCTGAAGATCACCTCGCATCACTTCCTGACACACTTCGATCTCCTTCCCCTTTGTGCCATGAACAACTCTTTGTTCTGACTCCAGACTTGATGCTTTCTGATCTTCCTCAAGATCATTCCTAACCGAGCTGCATCCTTCTTCTGATGTCTCTTCCTTGATCTCATCAAGTAAGCCACTTTTGGCTAACACCACTTTTTCAACCCACTTGAGTTTAGTGAACGTCTTGTTCACCTTCTTTGCCATGTTTCTGCTCTTCTCACGAGCAAAACACTCCACCTTCTTGTGTCCAACCTTCCCACAAAACCAACAGCACATCCGATGTTGCTTCTTGTTTGGCATGACACAGTTGCTGATGCACCAATCAACCTCCTTCCTTGTACCAGCTGCAGAACCATGCTTCAGAACCTCCTGTCCGACCTTCATGTTGTTGCACTGATGTACAACCTTTGGCTTGCTACTCACAGCTTCATGCTTTAGAACTTCCTGTCGTACTCTCTGATGTACGTCCCGACGTACTTCCCGACGTACTTCCAGACGAACTTCTTTGGCTCCACTTTTTGATGTGCTTCCCTGCACGAAGTGTGACAGCCCCTTCTGTTGTACTTCCGTAGTACTCTCAGAACCTCGATATCCCAGTCCCCAGTTCACCTTGGCTGGTTGACCCATTGTTAGGATTTGATCCAAGTTCTTGGATCCACTGTTGAGCATCCTGATTTGCTTGTGATTCTCAGCCAAATCACGTTCCAGCATCCTTGCTCTCTCTTGTTCACCAGTAGCAACTTCCCTCAGCTTGCTATCTTCGTGCTCAAGAAACTTATTCTTCTCTGTTACAGCCGTAAGTTCTTCAACCAACTTGCTTTGCTTCTGAGCCACATCCTGCTCACGACTCTGCACCAGATCGTGTTGCAATCTTAGATTCTCATCCTTGAGATTCAACCACTTATCATACAGCACGTGATACTCCTCAGTGTCTGTACCACTATCTGAATCAGAAGATTCACTAGACCCATCCTTGTAAGCACAAAAGTAACAAGATTCTTCATCACCTTTCCATCTTATTCAGATTCTGAATCATCAGATGACTCCAATGAAACTCCTTTTCCCTTCTTTAAGTTCGGACATTCACGCCGTGCGTGTCCAACACTTTTACACTCAAGACAATTGAGTTCCTTTCGTTGTGCAAGAGGACAGTCAGCCTTCACATGACCTACACCTTCACACTCGTAGCACTTGAGACCTTCTCTTCTTTTGTCACGCCAACTTCTTTGTCAACCATACTGATTCTTCCCACCAGAAGAATTCATCATCTTACCAAGATTTCTAGCCAACATACCCATGGCATCTTCAAGATTCGCAGATTTATCACCATCTTTATCAACTACATGTGTTATGCTCTTTGAGGTACCACCTGACGTAGAGACCGAGCTACTGTATGTCTCCATCTCTTCTGCCTTCAACATACCCACAAGCTTGTCAAACTTGAGCTCATCCGTGTTTGTAGTCATATTCAAGACCGCCTTATGAGCTCCAAACTTCGCTGGAAGACAGCGTAGCAACTTCTTTACCAGCTTCTTCTCTTTGTACTTCTTTCCAAGTACAAATGCTTCATGCGCCATAGCACTAAGTTTGGCACTGAAGCTCGCCACAGAATCATTATCAGACCACCTGAGATTCTCAAACTGCGACCCAAGATGATCCAGACGTGTCCTCTTGACACTATCATCTCCTTCAAACGAATTCAGCATGATCTCCCACGCCTCTTTAGCTAAAGTACTCCCCTGAATCAGCTGGAACTGCTCTGCTTCAACAGCTCCAAAGATCACCGACAACGCCTTTGCATTAAACTTTGATGCATTGCGCTCTACCTCTGTCCAGTCTTCTTTTGGCTTGGGTTTCTTCCCATCATCCGTGACTATGGTAGGCTCCTCCCACCCAGTCTCCACAGCAGTCCACGCATCTTCATTGATTCCTCGAATCAACTGCTTCATGTGAGCCTTCCAATAACCATACTGGTCCGCATTTAACATGATCATTTTCTGCATAGAAACAATCGTGTCCATCTTCACCTTCAGGATTACACCGATAACTTAGGTGCCCCGCTCTGATACCAATTGTAAGTGCAAAGATGACACCACAATTAAGTAATGTAGAAAGTAAACCAAAGACAAAACAACACAAGCAACCACTATGCTTTATTAGAATCTCCTTTTAAACAATATTTACAAGACTTGCTTAATCATCCTTACACAGTCTGTTAACACCCTAACAACTGGTACTGAAAGATTCCTAAGCTACCCGCTTGTATCTCTCCTCCGTCACGTACTTTGGCAACTGCTTCAGCACGACCAAGAACACACCAAGAGCTTCTCTCTCTATAAAATCATTATATGTGTCTTTGTCTAATTACAGGCGACCCCATAACTATTTTATAGTTATTCTCCAAGTTCTCGAAACCCTAGTCTCCAAGGAACCACAATATGGATATCTTCCATATCAATAAGTGCAACTTTCTTTTTCTTGGAATGCACTTATTATTCTTCCTTTAAGTCATAAACTTGCTCCTCAAGTTTATTCCTCTTGCCTTTTCTCCAAGATACACACTTGCTCTCCAATTCTACACGACTCCAGCTCAGCATCTTGACTCCACATGGTCTTCAACACTCAACACGTCGTCTGCGTCAGCATCTACATCAACGACTACTTCAGGGCAGACATCTTGCATCTTCAAAAGGGATCAGAGAGACAAGGGTGAGACTTGATCTACAACACATATAGTGATAGCCATAAAAGAGAGATGAGATGGAGGCAATGGCTCTGATGGTGGTTCCTCTCCATCTCTTTGCCATAGTTAAGTGCATGGAAAACAGATGCAAATATGACGGTGACAACTGCTACAATGAGAGTAGCTCGACTAGGTTCTAACATATACAAAAGAGCGTCCAGAAAAATAATTTATTTTTATTATTTTTATTACCAACACCTCGTACTTGAGATAACATTCCAACAAATGTATACCAACAAAAGATGGGACAACCACAAAATCTTTATAACAATGTTCGAGTTCAATCTCCCTACACACTACTCATCGTTCCGAAGAGTTTTCGATGGGCTTAGATTAAGAATGCCACATGATTGCACGAAGATAAAATAGCGATAAAAGTGATATTGTTTGGTTTTAAACATTCATAAACCATCTCTGAGACCTCTCTCCAAAGCATCATTTCCAAAACCTTGGACGCTTAAACCCAAGATCATGAACCTACATCTTTATTGGAAGTAGCTCTATACACTTCAAGAGCTTTATCAATTATCCCGCACTTCGAATAATATCCACAAGATTTGTTACTAAAAACCCATTTTGTCAATATAAACATGTACCCATTCACCTTGACTTAATAATCCAAGATAAGCACATGAGATAAGACACTGGGCCTGGGCATTTTAACTGGACCCAAAAATTCGAATTGGAACCAACCCGAAAATATCCGACCTAAAACATAACTGAAAATTTACAAGTGTCTAATTGGGTCCAAAATTCTTTTACTCAAAATAACTGGAATCCAAAAGAACCAACCCGAAGAGACTCAGACTCGAAAAGAATTGATCCGAATAAATATGGCCTGAAAATAACCAATTCATACTTAAAAACATGAATATACAAAACTATAATTTTTGTGTTCTATTTTTCAAGTAATATGGAGCTTTAAATGCAAAAATTAGAGTTCACATAAACCCTAAACCCTATACTTCCTATGTATACTCACCTATATAACAAAGAAAGACGAGCATAATTGTGCTTTTTTGGTGGAGAAAATGTGGAAATACAAAAAGTACACACTGTATTCTTTGGATAAATTATGTCAAGATAAAACATAAAGAGATTAGGATTTCGCGATATCTACAATTTTAAGATTGCACTATTAGCAAAGCAATTGTAGTGGCTTCTTGAAAATCCAGAATCATTATTTGCACGGATCTTCAAAGACATATATGATCGGAAATCGGATCCTTATAAATCCAGTAAAGTCACACTCATTCTCATATGGTCGGAGGAGTATTACTCCAGTTCGATCTCTGGTTAAAAAGGCTAATAAAAAAGTGGCCACATGAGATTTTATTTAAGTGTAGTATGACCGTTGGATTCATGCTCCTCACTCGAGGTCAACGTTACCAAAACATCAAAACCAATTTTTAAATAATTCCCTTAAAGTGGAGCACTTGATAAATACATCGGATCATTGAAATATGGATTTAATGAAGGCATACATACATCTGAAAGATGTAGAAAGTATCAAGAATATGGTGGTGAGTTGCTATTCAAAACCGGATACATATGGATGGTACTTTACAGTATCCTAAAATTATATTGTGAAATTAGGTTACAAAACGGAAAATTATATGATGATAAGGGTTTAGGGATGAACTTTTCTGGACAAGAGGAGACCTCTTTTATTGTGTTCCTCGGAGCTAAAATGTTTCCCCAAAATTAAGTTACTTTTTTGGCAAGTAATCTTGGAATTTTTACCTTTTACAAAAATCTAAGGTCACTTGGTATTCAATGTGAGACACAATGTTATATATGTGGAGCGGATGAAGAATCAATAAATCATGCTATCTTTGAATGTCTACTTGCACTTCAAACGTAGGCCCTATCAAAGATTTCGTCTAATTTAAGAGTCTTCAGACGTCATGTGTGTCTCAAATATGTATTATTTTTTCTGG
The DNA here is from genome assembly GCA_905132765.1 of Moricandia arvensis. Classification (NCBI taxonomy): domain Eukaryota; kingdom Viridiplantae; phylum Streptophyta; class Magnoliopsida; order Brassicales; family Brassicaceae; genus Moricandia; species Moricandia arvensis. Next base: position 90,454 of record CAJHQP010000399.1, on the reverse strand, counting down.
ATACTTCCAAGAGATCATCAGTTTAGTTATTTTCATGGATTATGAGATACATTTTGAAGAATAAGAATAACTATATTTAAAAAGAAAATAGAAACCCAAAGGAGATTTCTAGGGTTGGCAGGAATAAAAGGTAAAATTTGGGCAGAAGCAAAAAATCATAGAGTTAGCAATTCTGAAGTATAACTATTCCACACAAAGAACACATCCTCTGGAGGTAAAAATGGTGATTCATTGATGGAATATTGAAGGAAGAAGATCAATTTTCAAGTCAAAGTTGGTTTTAGAGCAATGAAACTCAGAAAATCAGGTTACATGGGTCATAAATATCTGACAAAGACTGTTACCATTATATACAAAATATGAGGTTTCGATCAGGGCAATGAAGTGTATAAAGACTCTTTTGATATCAGAAGTAGTGCTTGCAATAAATTACTTCCAATTTGTCAAGATGGTGTTTACACTAAATGAGGAAAAAATTTGAACGATGAAAGAGTTTTTTCCAACTTTGCAGTTCAACATATACCATCAGAACATAGCATAATGGTGGAAAAATTTGCATGTGATGCTCGGAATCTATCCTTAGTTGTGGTATATGTTAATTAAGTGCCATCAATTATGTTATCCGAATCGGATTCTCTTTAATAATATGTATAAATGGTACAAGTTTTAGAAGTAAATTAAAACGCCATTATAGAAAAGAATAGATAAACAAGAGAGGATTGAACAAGTGAGTGCTCATTCAAATACAATTGGATTAACCAATCTGACCAAACAAATATGTTTTTATTTAAATTTTATAAAATGTGGTCCTTAAACGTCATACATAGTTTGTGGCTTAAAGAAATTTCTTTGCTTCCTTTATAGAAAGGCCGGCCAAGTGTACAAATATTCAATATAATCAGTCAAAACAATGAACTCATATCTTTAAGATACATAAGCTTAGCAAACAAACATGCAAAATACCAAGAAAACAAACACTTAGGTTCCTTATGAAATCGAATAACATAGGTCTATCTAAGTGGTGAAGGAATCTTTCAACGGCATCACCGCATCAGAAGGCAACACAACACGTCATATAAATAATAACTTTAGCTCTCAGTCCATCTAAGTTGTGAATAAATAAAATGATCAGATGAGATCATAAACTGAACCGACCGGACGAAATGCGTTCCCATGGACCACACAACTGTTTATTTATTTTTAGTTAACCTTTGTTAGTTTCAAACAAGTCATGACATAAAGTTTAGTGGAAAACAAAAAAAAATCATGGAACTCAAATATAAAAAGATCTTTAGGGGTTGGTACTCAGTAGTTAGTGGATGAGGTATGGACCTATAAATTACAAAAAAAAAAACCTAAAAGTTATCCTAAACGGTTGCATAAGTAAAAAATAGTGTTACATTACAGAGATGACATACACATCCAGTTGGCTTGTAACACATACATTTAAGTGACAAGTAGACATATATGATACCTAATTTTATCAACGTGAATATATATATATATATATACACATATATATATGTGTATAATTAAAAGTTATCCTAAACGGTTGCATAAGTAAGAAAAATAACGTTAAATTATAGACATGACATACAGATTTACTGGGCTTCTAAACATACACTACGAGTTTTTCATCACCGCAGAAATAATAATTTTAATTATAATAAATTTTTATTCAAAAGAAAATTTTAGTCTATATTGGGACATTCTTGCTTTTCTATTTTAATTTTACCGATTTAGAAAATAATAAAACCATAAATATATTTTTATTTTTATTTCTTTAATTTAGTTTAACAATTTCATTCTGATTTTATTTAAATTTCAATAGAATTAATATTGTATTTTATAAAAATATAACATTAAATTATATAATATTATATTTAAACATTTTTATTTTAAATATGCTTATCACCTAATTTTAAATATGTATATATATATTTAGATATATAAAATCTAATAATTTAATATTCTTTTACTTTTTTTAAAATAGCATACTTTTGGACATTATTATTTTATATTTTAATTTTATTAGTTTGCAAAACAAAATTTAATATAATATTATTTTACTTAAAAATAGTTTACATTTCGAAACTGTTATCTTTATATTCTATATTCATTGATTTGAAAAGAAATAAAGCCATAAATGTATTCTTTTGTAGTCTTATTTTTTTTAATTTGGTTTAACTATTTTACTATTATTTATTTAAATTTCAAGAGTTAAGAAACATTTATAAAAATAATTTTTAATTTATAATATATTTTATTTAATATTTATTTATTTTAATTATGTTTTCTACCAGATAGTTTTAAATATGTCTATATTTAAATAGATAAATTTTAACAAACTTCGGATTTTGTTTCTTTTAGTTCAAATATGATTAAATTTACTAATAATATAATAACTAAATAAATTTAAGTAAACTTTTAATCATTTAACTATCAAAAAATATATTTATTTGATTAGTATTTTTCTTTAATTTTGTATTGTCGATGCACACTTACAACTAATTTTGATAATATATATACACAATATCATATACATAAGTTGTTGTGAAATGTATTTGTAATTATATTTAATTTGTTCTTATAATGTGACATATATTAATTCAATAGTGATATATGAGTTACAAATTATTAATATATTTAAATAATTTTGCTAAAATAAATATTTATACAAAACTACATTAATGGTAATATATAATTAATATATATTTCCAAAAATCATAAATTTTTGTAAGAAAAATTGAACATGCTATAATTATGTTAATGTCATGTAATCATTTTCCGGAAGTCAATTTATATTTTTGCTAAAATTAAATGTGGTGAAAACACATGTCTAAATCAATTTTCAAATACATAATGTCTAAGAGATTCAAGTGACCAGTAAACATACTATAGAAACTCTATAAACTAATATTTAATAAATTAATAAGTATGATAAATTAATAAATATTTTTTTAGGTCTGATTGGACTAATTCAAAATATGATATAAATACATAAAATAATCAGATAATATTTTTTATATAAATTTTTTATATAAACATATAGTCCCATTGAAATTATAAATTAATAGTTTATACATACAAAGTTTATATAACTACAAACAAAACATTGCATTATTTTTTTATATTTAATGAAATTTATCTCTATTTTTTCAACTCTTCAATATATTTTAATAAAATTAATTAAAAATATATTAAAACATTTAAAATTTATGATACATATTTTTTATATACCAAATAATATAAAAATAAAATTTCTAAAATATTATTAATATATATATATGACAAAATCAACAATTTTCCTTATTTTATAAATAAATATTTTAAAAATAAATAAATTGAAAAAAAAATTTTTGTAAACTAATAATTCTATAGTTCAAAAAAATTTCATAGCTTCAACGTTACTAATTTATAGCTAGATTTTGAACCATGCATCCGCATAGATGTTTGTTTTACTTTTCTTATAAATAAATATTTATTTGTAATATTTATTTTAAAATTTACCCATTTAAATAATTATTTAATATAAAATTTCTAAACACAATAATTGTATAGTTTATATCGAATAATTTTACTATATCTTGTAAACCATCAATTGTATATTTTTTAGAATATGATACGTATATTTGCACAAATGTATTTTTTATGGATCAATTTTTTTTAATAATGTATAATAAAAATTTTGAATATAGTATTTAAAATATATGATGATATATATTTTATATTTTTCAGCATTTATCATACTGAAATTACATTGAACTATTATTTATATGAAAATATACGTAACATAATATATCTACATAGTAATCTACATATTATAGAAATGATTCTTTTTATGTGACTTTTATTTTAGTAATTACTAATAAATAATAGGAAAAATATTTATACAGATATTAAAACAACTTTTATAAATTTATTAATTAAACAAAAAGAAAAAAAAATCCTAAAAGTATATTAATTAACAACTTCAGTTGCATGCCATTGTAAGTAAATTGAAAAAACTAAAGAGTATTTTATTTTTGTACTTCTCTTTAATAATATAGATGTTTTACTGTATATGTATATGATACCTAATTTCATTAACGTATATATATATAAGAGCAATCTACTGGATAGTACAAAAATATGACAAAATAGCACATAAAATAAAAATCCTAAATTTAAATGGTAAGTTACATTATTTCAAATCCTTACGTTTAACCACAAGTGTTTTATAACCCAATGCATAATCTAAGGTTTGATTTTGATCTTACAAATGTTTTCATACGTTTAAAACTAAGATCTACTTTTAAATTTATTTTTGGAACAAAATTTAAATAAAAAATAATTTTAGGTTGGAAAGCATGTAAAAATTGCTGTAGGGATTTGTCTTTGTACAGCCTTCACACAGACGTAAATTTCTAAAGTGGCTGTGAACTTATGAAAATTAACTAAGTATGATTGATGTAGATTTAAGGCTATAGACATAAATATTGCTCTGGACAGCACCTCCAGCAAGTATCAGTATTTCCTGCAATTCGTTAATCTAGGATTATAATTTTTTTATGTATATTAATAAAATATATTAAATTTAATTATAAATATATCACTTAATTGTAATAAACAAGCTCTTTCATTTTTAATAAATAAAAATAATAAAATAATTACTTTTTCGAAGTTATACTTTATAATTATTATCTAAAGACACTGAAATTTAAAGAGGTAAAATTTAAAATATTTTTTTAAAAACATAAATTAGTTTTAAATAGAAGAAGTGTTAAATTGTAACCTTTAGCTATTTCAAATAGCAATAAATATCTTTATTCTTATTTAATATTATTTTGTCTTTTATATGCTATTGTTAAAGTAAAAAGTGTTTAGTGTTATATCATGATATTTCTATAGATATTATATAATATTAATAAAAATTTAAGAAAGAAAATCAAATTAAAGTAGCTAAGGATAGGTGTGGCTGAATGAAACAGAAAAAGATTAATTTTTAGGATTAAGAAATAATGTGAGACGGCTGTCTCCAATATACTCGAAATTGGATGAGTTCATATCACTACAAGAAAACATATTAATTACAAGGACGATTTTCCTTGTTAATTCGTTGTAATAAGAGAATTACAACGAATTAACAATGAAGCGTGTTTCGTTGTAAAATGGCCGTCATAATGAAATATTCATCGTAATTTCTTCATAACAATAATGACGAAATGAATTTGTCGTAAAAGCGAAGGAAACGTATTCGTTGTAATATCGTTTTTAGGTTCTTGTACATTTTACGAGAAATTGACAAGGAAGTCATTGTAAAGTCCTCGTAATATTTTACAACCAATTTACAAGTTTTTCATGTAAACTCCTTGTAAATATTACAAAGAATTTACAAGTACTTCCATGTAGATTCCTTGTAAATGTTACGAGGAATTAACATCACATTGTTGTATTTCATTTTGTATTATAAAAAATATTTAAATTATAAAATAAAAATATTCAAAATTTTTAAAAAATATGAAAGCTATATATAAATATCATAAAATAATATTCAGTTTTATAATACAAAAAAATAATTTAAAAAACAAAAAAAACTAACGAAAGACGTTGGGGCGACTCGTTCCTGAAATCTTACATGATCCGTGGAATTGGGGAAGGATGTTGCGTCCCGAGATGATGTCGTCTCGTCCAACGCTCTCTGCAAAAGCGGATGCAGATAGAGGCACAAGAAAATCCGGATCATTTTAAATACTACAACATAATCTTTGAATATAATTATGTTACCTAAACTAGCTACCTAAACTAACTACCTAAGTTAACCACCTAAACTAGTTACCTAAAACTACCTAAACTAATATTGAAAAACATACTTTGAGAGGAGGAGGGGAGGAGTGGGTAAAGAGGAATGAACTATGCTTCCTCATTCATGTTGCGCGTTTATATAAGGAAACAACATTCCTCGTAAAGTCCTCGTAATGTTACGAGGAATCTACCAGGCCCGTGTTTTAAATTACAACGAATTTACCAAGCCTGCATTTTTACTGTTGCAATGAATCTACGTACTAGGTCCTCGTTTTAGAGTTACAACAAATTTACAAGGAAGCATTACAACGTATTTACAAGGAAATCATTACAACGAATTTACAAGAACACATATATTACGAGGAATCTTCTACTACACCGTGTTTTACATTACGACGAATTTACAAGGACTATATCAGAATCCCTGAAAATCAAGTCCATAAACCCGAAAGTCCATTACCTATAACATCATATCCCTTTTACACCATCCTCCCATTTATCTCATTTTCCTTTAAACCCTAAACTCCAATTAAATCTTTAAAACCCTTAAGCGATAATTATTATAATCAAACAACATATACATGCACTAAATCTTAAACTGATTTATATATTAAAATCAATATTTTAAGCATATATTACATCATTCTGAATCATTGGAGTTTTCATCAATATCAGTACAATGATCCTCATCGCTTGTGTCGAACTCGTCTTCACCTGCTTCATCAGTCATATCGTCGGGTAGATCTTCATATTGACATTTATCCGAATCAATAAGAAGGATGTCATCAGTTTTTTAAGATATCTCGACTTCAATGATACACTTTTCTTCTTGCAAATGTGTTTTTTCAGAGTAACTATTCGTCCACGAGGTGAAACTTTGATAACAGTTAACCAAGTTATTCCAGAATCTCTAAAGCAAGTGTATGGAATGAACCTAACTTGCTTGGCTTGAGAACGCGTACAATGAAATCAGTTTGGTAAAGCACGCTTAAAACACCTTTTCACCACAAAATAATGGTAAAATGTTTTGTCATAAAAGCCATGTAAAGTTACAACAATTTTTCAAGGAAAGTATTACAATGAATTTACAAGGACATGTGTATTATGAGGAGTCTACAAGACCCACATTTTTAGAGTTACAACGAATTTACAAGGAAGCATTACAATGAATTTACAAGAACACGTATATTACGAGAAATCTACCAGACCCTTGTTTTCCATTACGACGAACTTACAAGGACTATATCTGAATCCATGAAAATCAAATCTCTAAACCCTTTTTCCCTTAGCTATAACATCATATCCCTTTTACCCCATCATGTCTTGTATCTCATTTTCCTTAAACCCTAAATTCCAATTAAATCTGTAAAACCCAAAGAATAAGTATTATAATCAAGATAATGGTAACATGTTTCACTGTAAAAGCCTTGCAAAGTTACAAGGACTTTAGGGCGAATTTTATTTTTCTTCGTATAATCGACGTAAATTTACATGTAAATTACGACAACATTTTTTTCTTGTAATTTTACTACGAATTTACGATGAAATCCAGTTTCATCATAAAGTCCTAGTATTTTACTCATAAATTTACTTGTAAATTTACGAGAAATATATTTCCTCGTAACTTTTCCTTGTTACAGACATGTTTTTTTTGGTAGTGTATGAGCGATGGAGAACATGTCCCAACATACTTTATGCCAATCCTTTGAAAATGACTGCAATGATGTAATTTTGATGATAAAAGATCCAAGCGCATGGCCAACCCTCTCCACGAAAATGGCAGAATTCGAAATTATAAAAAACGCTACCATGATTTCAAGATCTTCTAAGTACCAAAGGCCTAAAACAAGACGATGGATTGCGAGAACTTTTTATAAAGATTTATTGTTTATTGGTTATTTTGTCATTATCTAGATTTCAACCAACTCTAGTTTAAAAGTTGATAGAATAACTTCAAAAAAAAAAAATTGGAAAAGAGAATATTTACCTTAATTTTTGCCAAGAAAAGATAATTTTTATTTGAGGATAAAGTTGTAAATAAAATTTGCGAATATATTTTTATTTAATGAAAAAAGGTGGAAAAGGAAAAAGAAAAGATGTGTTCGAACAAGGTCATGCGTCAATGTTCAGCACGGAAGAAATATAAAAACACTATTCTCTCTTTCTCTATCCTCTAATCTCTTCCTTCTTCTCCTTCTCGAGGGAGAGATGTTTCCTCCGACTTTCCTATGAAGCCTTGTTTAATTTTTCTTCAATTTCCCCGGAAAATCAGGAACCCTAGAGATTTGAGCTGACTTTTACTTTCCTTAAACTTTTAATTTTGTTTAGCTGTCATCTTGTTTGACAAGCATCCCCAACTATAGAGCTAGTTTCGCTGCTTTTGTTAAGCGGTCTTTCTTTTGCTTTCTGAAACATTTTGTTTTTTTTTTTGTTTTTGATTTCTTAATTGTGTTGATCATGGAGAGTTCTGATTCTAGAGATTCCTACAACTTAGCTCGGACTTCATCAGGTCAGTTCCTTTTTCTTTCTCGCTCTATCTGTGTTTCATTCTAATCAGGTTAGGTGTTTTGTGTTTCTAAGTTTTGTCTTCTTAAGATCCGAGATGTTAATGGACTTGATCTGCTTGGAAAAATTTATCATATTTTCTTTTGTCATGAAACCAGATCTTATTGTCTTGTGCAGATAATGACAGTAAAAGTACACTCTTTGACGCATCTCAGTATGAGTTCTTTGGTCAAAGTCTTGAAGAAGTTGAATTGGGAGGTTTTGATGACTATGCTGCTGCCGCTGTTGCCAATGATGATGATGGGTATCTTTTGTTTGATAAAAGAGAAGTAAGTAAATGTGTGTTTCCAGTTTTGGACTGAGTTCTTAGATTATTATAGATGATAGAATGATGACAAGAATTCTCTTACTATGTCTTGTTTTAGGGTGCAGGTTTAGGATCATTATCTGACATGGATGATCTTGCCACAACCTTTGCAAAGGTTAGCATTTTTTTTTGTTATTTACAATCTGACATGAAAACGAAAGTTAGCTAGTTCCCTATGATTAGAAACTTAAGAGCAAGCCTCTGTAAGAAAGATATCTTTTCTGATCTTCTTGTTCTTTGCTTTACTTAATTTTGTTGTTGGTTTGATCTTTTGCAGCTGAACCGGGATGTTACCGGCCCCAAACACCCTGGAGTCATTGGTGACAGAGGATCAGGTTCCTTTTCAAGGGAAAGTGAGTTTAATATCTAACTCTTTTTACTCTTTACTTTCATTGCCAGCTTTGTCTTCAGATTTTCTGTTTTATAATATTTCCGTTACCAGCTTTGTCTAACCGTACTTTTCACTTCCAGGTTCTTCTGCTACAGATTGGACTCAGGATAATGAGCTCACTAGTTGGTTGGACCAGCACATGCATGAAGAGCAAGCTCAGGAAGCTAGCTGGTCTTCACAGCGACACTCATCAGCTAACTCAAACTCTTTGTACAGGACATCTTCATATCCTGAGCAGCATACACAGCTGCACCACTACAGTAGCGAACCCATTATTGTACCTGAATCATCGTTTACCTCTTTTCCTGCGCCTGGAAATAGATCTCAACTGTCTTCGCCGAGCCATATTCATCGTGCTCCTTCTCTTCCTGGTGGTAGTCAGTTAAACTTCTCTGCTTCAAATGGCTCTTCTCTGTCAAACTCTATGTTCCATCACTCAGGATTGTCACACGGACCGCCACATTATGGTAGTAACTTAGCTAGATATGCCTCATGTGGTCCTACTCTTGGTAACATGGTGCAACCTCCTCACTGGGTTACCGACCCTGGCCTTCTGCACGGTGATCATTCCGGGTTGTTACACAGTCTCGTGCAACAGCAGCAACTGCAACGGCCTCCTAGGAATGGCTTTGCTTCACAGCAGTTAATTTCCCTTCAACAGAGACAATCTTTAGCTCAACTTGCCGTGTTACAGTCTCAGCTGCATAGTTCCTATCCGTCGCCGTCGCACAAAGTTCCTTTTGGGGTTGGTGAAGCAAGAGAACATAAACCTAAGTCTAGAAGTCGAAAAAACAGAGGCGGAGGCCTCTCTCAACAGGCATCGGATTTGTCTAGCCAGAAAAGTGAAACCGGGTTGCAGTTTAGATCAAAGTACATGGCTTCAGAGGAGATAGAGAGTATTCTCAAGATGCAGCATTCCAATTCACATAGCAGCGACCCTTACGTGAATGATTATTACCACCAAGCTCGGCTTGCGAAAAAGTCAGCTGGTTGTAGAGCAAAGCCTCAGTTCTATCCTTCCCATCTGAAGGACCACCACTCTCGGTCCCGTAATAGTAACTCAGACCAGCAGCCACAAGTTCACGTGGATGCTCTTGGAAAGATTACTCTTCCTTCTGTTTGTAGGCCACGAGCTCTACTAGAGGTTGACTCTCCTCCTAGCTCTGGTGGTGATGGAAGGTTTAATCATAAGGGATCTGAAAAGCATCTGGAGCAGGAACCTCTTGTTGCAGCTAGGGTCACCATTGAGGATGCTTTTGGTGTTCTTATCGATATAGTTGACGTTGATAGGACCCTTCAATTCAACAGACCACAAGACGGTGGTTCTCAGCTAAGGAGAAAGCGGCAGATTCTCCTAGAAGGATTAGCAATGTCACTTCAGCTTGTTGATCCCTTCAGCAAAACCGGCCAGAGGACCGGATTGACAACCAAGGATGATATTGTCTTTGTACGCATAGCGACTCTTCCCAAGGGTCGGAAACTGCTCACACAGTATCTACAGCTTCTTGTCCCCGGTACTGAGATCGCTCGGGTTGTCTGTATGGCTGTATTTCGCCACCTCAGGTTTCTATTCGGTGGCCTACCATCAGATACCGTTGCAGCAGATACAATAGCTAATCTTGCTAAAGCGGTTACGGGTTGCGTTCAAGCAATGGATCTCCGAGCACTGAGTGCTTGTCTTGCAGCTGTTGTTTGTTCTTCAGAACAGACACCTCTCCGTCCAATAGGAAGTCCTTCTGGGGATGGAGCTTCAGTTGTCTTGGTGGCTCTTCTTGAGAGAGCTGCTGAAGTTGTGGGGTTTCCACGTGTCAACAACTCGAATGATGGACTCTGGAGAGCCTCGTTTGATGAGTTCTTCTCACTTCTTACCAAATATTGCAGGAGTAAGTATGAGACGATTCATGGTCAGAACCAGGACAATGCAGCTGATGTGTTGGACCTAGCTATAAAGAGGGAAATGCCTGCTGAGCTTTTGCGTGCGAGCCTTCGTCATACAAATGAAGAACAACGGAACTTTTTACTAAACTTTGGTCATAAAGCATCACCAGGGAGCGAGTCGACAACAACCCGTGCAAGGGGTGGTCAGATTAACTCTGAATCTGTGAGGGGCTAAGTTTTAACCATATAAATAACAAACTTTGAGAACATGGGTTGTGCCATAAGGCTGAGTAGTAAAGAGTCCGGGCACAGAAAACTTGGGAGTAGCTGGTGTAGTGACAGGGTTCAGCCGTTCAGGTGATGAATGTATTTTTTTTTTTTAAGATTGTGCGTTTTATATCTCTTTAAACTTTAAGTTCCTGCTTATGGCTGTGTATGAAAGCTGGGGAATGAAAGATTGAAAGTGGGAGTTGGTAAAACCTGGATAATAGTGAAAATCCGGGAGAGCTGTGTTTTTGGTGCTCTGTGATGGAAACTCCTATTCGTAGGACTCATTATGGTTTTAGGAGTTTGGAAAAGGGACTAGTTTTTGTGTCTTTGTACAGACTGATGAATGAATGGTGATGCCTTGATGATGATGGTAGTGATTGATGGTTATGACGCAAGATGATGATGATTTGATATGTGCTGGAGCTAAGAGGCTTTTTATTGTCTTAGCATCTTGTATGCCTGTTTAAATGTGTGCATTTCTATTACTAAAGAACGCATAACCTTTTTCCTTTTATATGTTTGTTTCTGTTGGATAATGTTTCGAAACTCCGGTTTGCTCGTCGTATGAATCTGGATAGAGGCTATTTGGATTAACAGCCTTTAGTGTATACTTCTGTTTTTGTAAGTTGGAAAATCTGAAATAGAAAATTGGCCTGCATACCACAAAACGGACCATATTTAGCAAAGTAGCGATTTTACCCCTAATTCCATTTCTTAGCATTGCCATCATAACTTCAGATCAAGGACACACTTTCTTCTTCTTATTTTAATTTGTTTTTCTATTTTCTTCTCTCATCTCTTCTCCTTTCATTTATTCTAAACAATCTTTTTTACTTTTTTTATCTTGTTTTTTTCATGTTTTTTTTTCTATACTTTCTATAATTATGATCTTCATCAAATTAAATTATATTTTTAACATTCTATTTGTTATAGATTACACAATTTTATTATCTATCCTCAACAATATTCGTTAATAACTAACACATCTTTTACATGTACTAGATTTTCAACTCGCGCTACGCGCGAGTTTATTTGAATAATTATTTTTATTTAATTTTACTTTTCTAATAATAAAAGATAAATTTTTATATAGATTTATATCAATTTGTCTTCAAAAAATAATTTATTATTATTTTATTTAAATTACATACAATTATACTTTTAAAATAACTATTATTTAAATATTTCTATGTTTGTATATGTAAATGAGTAAGTGTATTTATAAACATATTTATATTGTTTATTTATCATAATTTAAAATATATATAGAACATTTAGAATATTTGATGCATATTAACTATTTCTACATTTTTATGCATATTTTATTTTATATTTTTATTTTCTATTTGAGTGATATAAAACATTTTCTCATTTGCACAATATCTTACCTTGTTTTGTATGTACCAAATTTTTACAAGAAAATATAGTTATTATATACTTATTGTGTACATATATGTATTTGAAATACTCTTATTTACTTTTCAAATGCATATCTGATAGTATAATATTTAAGTTTGAATCCTAATAAACATTTTGATGAATTTAAATACTGTTAAAGTTTTTTTAGATATAAAAAAAAGGAAATAAATCTATAGAATTTTAACTAAATTTAAATAATAAATTTTGATAAAATAATATATAAAAATTCTAAGATTATATATATATATATATATCTACTTGATCTAGTTACATTATAAATTAATGTTGGGACTATGTTGTTTTATTAGTTCACATATATTTTTTTAATTGTTAAAAATGTGTCAAATTTCATTGTTTTTAGTTTATTAATTAATTTTCTTAGATAATATAGTTTTGAATTGACTAATTTATAATGAATATTCTCCAAATCTTTGTTTATTTTTTCACCGAGACTATACTATAGTGTCATTATTATTTGTAAGTAGTACTAAATTTCAACAAATTTATTGTGAAATTTTGGATATTTTTATGTTTTCATATATTTTGTTAATGTGAAATTAGGATGCTGATCTAGTATATTATTAATGTTATATTTAAATTCTATGTGATCCGTTTAAATAATATATAACCTAAATTTTGAAATCACGTATTTTTAGATTCATACTTTCTTTATTCGAAAGTTTTGTGTTCTTTAAAATTTTTCGCTAGTTAATTTTATGTTAATCTTTCAACTATTTAATTTATATATTAAACTATTTTTTGTTATTATTCGTTTTTTACCAAAATTAATATTGATTTCCATGTTATTTTAAAATAATATATTTTTAAAAATCTTCAATTTTTTTAAATAATAATAAATTAATGATTTATAGTTTTTGGTGCTTTTAAATAATATGTGAACACTCTTGATGATTTATAGGATCAAATTATATATATTAAATGGAATTTGTGAATATTTTGAATAGCATATAACATAAACTTTAAAAATCACATGTAAAAAAATTTATATAGTTAAAATTGTTTGAAATTATTGCATTTTAATATTAATTATCATTGTTGTTAGCTATGTTTATGATTATTTTCAAAAATCTATAATATATTAAGTTAAAATTGTATATCATTTTTTTTAAGTTTACCATATTTGATATTGATTTATATTTTATCTTGAAAGAAATGATTTTGGTAATATTGCCAATTTTAGAAATAGAGATATAAATATTTTAGTTCTTATGCGGATAACCTCAATGGTTTATAACCTCAATTTTTATATAACAAGAACAGTCTTAATAATTTATAGCATCAAATTATATATAGTAGATGTAATTTTTGAATATTTCATATAACCTAAACTTTGAAACCACATGTTTAAAATGTATATAGTTAAATTTGTTGGAAACTATTGCATTTTAAAAATAATTATCATTGTTGTTAGTTATTTTTATGATTATTTTCGAAAATCTATAGTGTATTAAGTTAAATTATATATAATTTTGTTTTGCAAGTTTACCATATTTTATATTGATTTATATTTTATTTAAAATGGACGCTTTTGGTAATATTGACATTTTTAAAAATAGTAAATTAAAAAAAGTAATTTATCATAATATGATTGATTGTTTTAAATTATATGTGGACAATCTCAATGGCTTATAGCCTCAACTTTTATATAGTATAGAACACTCTTAATGATTAATAGCAACAATTTATGTATAGTAAATGTAATTTATGAATATTTTCATTAGCATATAACCTAAACTTACTTGTTTTAAATATATATAGTTAAAATTGTTAGAAATTATTGCATTTTAAAAATAATTATCATTGTTGTTAATTATTTTATGATTATTTTCAAAAATCTATAAGTTAAATTATATATAATGTTTTTATTTTTGTAAATTTAACATATTTGATATAGATTTATATTATATTTGAAATAAACGATTTTGGTAATGTTTACATTTTTAGAAATAGCAAATTAAAAAAGTAATTTATCATAATATAATTGATTGTTTTAAATCATATGTGTTAACTTCAATGATTTATAGGCTCAACTTTTATAAAGTATAGAACATTCGTAATGATTTATAGAATCAAATTATATATAGTAAATGTAATTTTTGAATATTTCAATAGTATATAACCCTAAACTTTAAAAACCACATGTTTTAAATTTATATAGCTAAAATTGATGGAAATTATTGTATTTTCAAAATAATTACCATTGTTTTTAACTATTTTGTGATTATTTTTGAATATATAATATATTAAGTTAAATTATATATAATATTTTTGTTTTTGTAATCTTACCATATTTGATATTGATTTATATTTTATATTGAAATAAATGATTTTGGTAATATTAACATTTTTAAAAATAGTAAATTAAAAAAATAAATTGTCATATTTTAATTGGTCGTTTAACATCCTACGTGGATACCCTCAATGGCTTATAGCCTCAACTTTTATATAGTATAGATTGTTACATCTACAATATTCGTTAACAACTAACACCTCTGTTAACACCTCTGGTATATGTTTTTGTTAACAACTAACACATCTGTTAATATCTTTAATAATTGTTAACAGCTAACATCTTTATTATCTCTTCTGACATATGTATTTGTTAACAGATAACACATCTGTTAATATCTACAATATTTATTAAAAGCTAATGCCTCTGGTATATGTATTTGTTAATAAATAACACTTTTATCAATATACATTGTATGTATAAGTGTTATACTATTTATGTTAGTCATCTATATTTATCTTGACATATATTGTACTTGTATTATATAACAAATTTGAGTAAATTCGCTTCTATGGTTTATTATTCAATTTTTTCATATTTTTTATCGTTAAATCAAAAAAAAATATGTGTGGTAGAGAATCACCCAAATAAGATGAAGGGAGTGTCAGGAGAGAAAAAGAGTGTTAGGAGAGAAAGAGAGTGTCAAATGAGGGAAATAGGATGTCGGAAGGGAAGTAGACGATCAAAGGGTATAAAAGTCAAACTGAAGCAAAAATGGTAAGGCAAATTGCCTCTGTGTCAACTCATGAGTATTTCCCTAATATGAACCTCTCGTATGTATATTTGACTAAAACTCTCAATCTGAAATGTATTAGGTGATCTCCAAACAGGTTCAACATTTTCAATTTAACTTTCATGTCCTATGCTTAATTAAATTTTTATGTTCTTATTGATTTATGTAAATTTTGTTAGTGTCTTATATTCAACTAAAATTTTTGATTTTCGCTTAAAATAATGATGTCCTAAGCGATAGATTCTCTTACCTATGTTTCAGACTGGTCTTGTCTCTAAAACAAGTATTTTATACGTATCTCATCTATCAAAAAAAGAATTCAAAATCTTTATACTAGATTTTTTTATTTATTTTTCTAATGTGCCATGTCAACAAATAGGTGAAGAAGAAAATGATATATCAACTAACATTCTTAAAAAGTTATAAAATTTTCATATCTTTTTTTGGACAACCATAACTTTTGTTTTAAATCAAATATTTTTACAAATATTAAATAATTTATAAATATATTTCTTAACAATTAGACCAAATATTTTAAAACTATATTATACAGTTCATAAATATGTTTTTACGTTTTCAACCAAGACTAATTGTTAATTTTAAAATCATAAATTAATTTTTTGAAGTTTTTACTAACAATTAAAAGAAATAACTATAGTAATAACAATATATTTGGTATTTTTAAATTAAAAATTAGAAAGAAAGAAAACAAAATTTTAACACTAAATCAAGTAGTTCATAAATAATTTTATACACAGTGGTACATTTTGAACATAAAATACTTTTTTATCAACTGAATACAAAATAGTAATTTTAGAAATCATGAATAAAATTTAACACAATTTTATAAAAATAAAAATTTATAAATCTGGGTATATACATATATACTTATTATTTTCCACATTTTAGAAAGAAAGATAAAGTCGCTAACAAATAGCATATAGATGCCATATTATTCTATCATTTTTAATAATTTAAATATTTATAAAATTGGTTTCAAATAAGTATAAAATGTTATTATCATTTTTTATAATTTACATAGACGTAAATAATTTAAAAGGGATATAAAAATATTTAACATTGTACATCGTTAAAAACTAAAGTATAATTTATCTAAACTAACAAAATTAATAAATTTAGATATATTAATATATTTGTACTAAATTTATAATTTATACTTAAAATATATTCGATGACTAAATGTCACTCATTCTAAATGTATAGTAATTTCAAACATTTCTATATAAATAACTAATTTTAAATAAAATTAGAATATTTAATAATAAAATAAATAGTTATTTACTAATAAGATATAGCTAGTTTTAACAACTAAAATAATTAATTATATATAATAAATTTAGTGTAAATCAAATTTAATATTAATCAGTATCATTTATTTTGAAAAACACTAATCAATTATTCACTTTACATGATTTATTTGGATTTCCAATATAATAATTATTATATTCAAATAAATATATATATTTTTAAAGGAATAGTTTTATTAGGTTTTACTTTACTCATCTAATTTTAAGTCATTTGTTTTTAATAAATAAGCTATTTTCGTATTGTGTAACTTAACAAGTTGAAGAAAAAGTCATAAAAATGTTACTTAATTCAAAATATAAATATAATATTTAATTCATGTTTTATGTCTTGAAAATAATCGAATACAATTTTAAATTTACTATCAAAACTAAAATATAATAGATATTGAGAAAACAATAAAATAATGTTCGCTTCATAACTTTTTGATGAAACATCTATATATTTTTAATAATAATTTAAATAAAAAGTGTAAAATAGAAAAAGTTTTTTATTGAAAATAAATTATGTATTAAAGTTATTATATTAAAATTTAAAATTTTATTTAATTTGTTTTGTTTATTTACTTACCTATCCGTAAGGCGGATTGAACGGTAGTAGAAGTATGTTCATTTCATAGAAAGTAGAAAAAGATAAAAAAGAAAAAAAGATAAAATTAGAAGAGAGGAAGAAAGAACTCTCAAAAAGTTATGAAAATTTTGAGAACGTCTGTTATTTTGTTAGTACTATCGTTTTTTTTTCATCACTATCCAAGTTCAATTAAATAATTAATCATGCTATATTCACCTCGTGGACCTAAGACTAAGCATCGTAGATCATCAGTTATCCCGTCTAACTCATTAATCTCAATTTTTTGTTTGATCCATTTTGCAAAGTTAAGATGCACTTCTCGGTCAATGTCGATAGCACGACTCCTCTTTCTCTGATGAGACTACTTCCTCAACAACTCATTTTATACTTCCTAAATACACAATTAAAAGAAAATGTACATTAGAAACCTTCAACTAAACATAATTAAAATAGTTGTTCTTGAGCGAGAAACACTTACTCTCTTAAGTGATCAAGTAGTTGACAATCGACCAAAATATGTCGATGTGCTTGTTGCCTCTCTACATGATTAAGAGTATAAACATGACCGGCTCCAACAAATCTTCCATGGTTGGCGAAAATAAGTGGAAGTTCTGAATTTGATCTTATGCTAGTCTCAGCGAGCGGTCGATCATCTACACGTCCAATCCGAGTAAATCGTGTCTCTATATCATTGAGATACATTAAAAAAAATATTTCACATTCATCAGCTAAATATTGCTCACATATAAAACCTTCAGGCTTAGCGTGATTCCGAACATAAGATTTGAAGTGTCCTAAAGTCCTGGAGATAATTGAAACAAGCAAGTTTTCAATTCTGAGTATATATATATATATATATATATAAATAAATAAAATTATAATGAAAAAAAGTATACCTCTCAATCGGATACATCCAACGAAAGGGAACTGGTCCACCCAATTTTGACTCTTCTGTGAGATGTACTATTAAATGTACCATTACTGTAAAAAATGATGGAGGAAAAAACATCTCCATACGACATAAAGTCACCACAATACGGTCTTGTAATTTATCAAGCTTATCAATAACAAGGACCTTTGCAGATATATCTCTAAAAAATAACAAAGCTCGACAATGGCTGATGACACATCTGTTGGGAGCAGATTCCGAATTGCAACTGAAAATAAATCTCTCATTATCACGTGACAATCATGGCTTTTTAAGCCTGATAGCTTTCGACCATCAACTTCAACACAACTTGATAAGTTCGAAGCATAACCATCTGATAGTCTTACATTCTTTAAGACACTTAAAAATGTCTTTCCCATGGCTGTTAAGAGAAAAGGATGTAGCTTGATACTTTTCATTATCATCAGGCCATAAGTCAGAACGTATACCTAGCTCCCAAAGATCTCTTCTAGCATTCAGATTATCTTTTGATTTTTTTTGTCACCCAATAATGTGTAGGCTAGATTGTCAAACACATTTTTCTCTATATGCATGACATCCAAATTGTGTCGCAGCATTGCAAATTCCCAATAAGGCAACTAAAAAAATATACTTTTTTTTCTTCCATTGTTGAGTACTAGATCTTCCACCATCACTTCGATCTCTCTTCCTTCCAACTCCCACCAAAACATTTTTCTTACCAAGAGTAACATTAACTTGTTCCAATTGTTGAATAATTGTAGAACCTGTCAATGTGGCTGGTGGAGCTCTAGTTTCTATTTTTCCGTCAAAATCTGTTCCATTCTGACGAAAATCATGATCTAAAGGAAGAAAATGCCGATGACCAATAAAATATTTTTTTTCCATGGAGTAAACGTTGTCCGATACCATCATAGTTACAACTTGGACAAGCTGATGATGTATACGTATTCCAACCAGAAAAATTTCCTAGACCAGAAAAATCACTAATTGTCCACATGATAGCTGCTCACATATCAAATGTTTGCTTTGTGGAAGCATCTAGTGTTTCAATCTCATCAAACCATAACTCCTTCAACTCTTTGATAAGTGGCTGCAAGTAAACATCAATATCATTACCAGACATGTGTTTTCCAGGGATAACCATAAAAATGATCATTGATGTCTGCTTCATTGACATCCATGGTGGAAAGTTGTAAGGAAATAATATCACTGGCCAGATGCTATAACTACTACTCATTGTACCAAATGGGTTAAAACAATTAGTCGTCAAGCCTAGTCTGACATTTCTTGGATCAGATGCAAATTCTGGATACTTTTGATCGAATTCCTTCCAAGCCCTTCCGTCTCTTGGATGGTGAAGCTTACCATCATTATTACTACCAGAGGCGTGCCATTTATGTGAGTAGCAGTTTTTGATAACATGAATAAACGCTGCAGTCGTGGCTTTAGAGGGAAATAACGCAAAACTTTGTCAAGAGCTTTACTTTTTTCGTGCTCTGATCCAGAAACAATGCTCTTCGTAGAAATAATATTTTTCCAACGAGAGGCTTCACAAACTTTACAGATCTCCCTTTCTGCATCGGTTTCCCAATATAACATACAATCATTTGGACATGCATGAATTGATTCATAAGTCATTTTTAATTTGCGAATAATTTTTTTCATGTCATTAAATGAATCTGACAATTTTGCATGTGTAAAAGCTTCTTTCATCAGCTCAAGCACTATAGATATCCCCTTGTCACTAATCCCACACAAACATTTGATATGGTACAACTTCAGTATAAAAGACAACTTCGTGAACTTAGTGCATCCTAAATATAGCTCTTGATTATAGTCAACAAACAACTCATCAAAACCTTCTCCTTTTCCATAATTTCCACTTGAAGTTGATGGTCTTTCAATGTCCATAGGTTGCTCAGACGATCCTAGTCCATGTTCAGCATGCATATTCGTACTATTGTCAGGAAAAATATATTCCAAGAGATTCAAAGTTGAATCTGTTTCAACCTGAGCAGTACCAGAATGTATAGTTGTATTCTTTGTAACACATGTATCCTCCCTGTGTAATGTCCAGCTTGTGTAAGAATTTAAGAAACCAAAGCATATCAAATCACCTTCGATTTCTTATTTCTTCTCTTGTTTTAGATTTAGCTAGAGTGCAATGGTTACATGGACATTTCACCATGTTTGCATTAGATTTACTGAAGGCAAATTCCAAAAAAAATTTCACTCCTAATTTTTAATCTTGAGATAGACGTGATTTGTTTATCCATCAAAATCTGAAAATACAAATTTCTATAATTAGACAACCATTATACGGCAAACCCAAAAAGTATAATAGAAAAGATACGTCAATTAATCATGGAATCGAGTTACTTTATTGTATGCAATTTTGATTATTTGAAATTTTTCACCGATGGTTTTTGAAGCTTTTTTTCTGAGAAAGAGATAGAAACTCTTTAAAGTGCGAAGAAACGATTTTAATTTGATTGCCATTTGTATAAGAGACTTACCTCTTAATTATCTGTCTATTTTATCGAAGTTTTAACTTTTTATCGAAAGTAGTCTTGGTGATAAACGCTGCAAGTTTGTTCGTGATTATGCTACGGCAGACGTACGCTAACCCTATTTTACTTTTTGACCCATTTTTTTTAGATAAGTTTCAATTTATCCTTTTATCTCATGTATACTTTAATTAATACAAAAATATTTTATGATATCTACGTTTATGTATTAGCATCAGTCTTTATTGATGCAAATTTTATATCATTTAATAAGTGATGGTAACAAATAAATCTATCGTTTTAATCAAATGATGTAAAATAAATTAATAAACAAATCACTTTTTTATAACTGATACTAAATTATATATATTTGTATCATTTAGAAATAAATAATTTAAAAGAGAGTCACTTAATTTTGTGATACAATTTAAGTGATCTAATAAACTTCTTTTTTGTAGTGACATAATGTGGTTTTTCGTTGTTTTTCCTTTTTGTCCCAGTTATAGCCCCTGTGGTAGAAGATGTTAATATGTTCTTAATGAGGTGCAGAACTTTACATCTGACATTCCTTGGACTTCCCTCTGTTGTTAATTTTATATTACTTACATTTTTTTTTAATTTTTGTTACACTTACGCAAAAAAGCATAATCTCCTATATTATTTCTGAAGAAAAAATTTCTATATGTTATTTTCTTTCTAGTTTTCTTACTACTTCATTATAAATAAAATAGCTTTTATGGGTCAGGAAAACAGCTTTTACTCCCCCCCCCTCCAAAATGGAATATTTGTGTGTTTTATATTTGGGTTAGAAGATTATTTACAGTGGAGCTAAGACCATTTTTCTTGATTGTCTCTATCTTTTACTTTTAAAATAAAAAACTTTATAAATAGAGAAAATTTTGCTTCAATAATTATCTATACCTTTACTTTAAAAAAATTATTTTACGGATATTTATTATTTATTAGTTTATTATATGATCTATAAGTTTTAAATTTTACCATTTTAGTGTATTCTATAATAATTTACTATCACACAATTACACTATTTATACAATTAAATGATTATTATTAAATAGAATTTTTATTACAACACATAATCAAAAACAAATGATATATTAAACATAGTATCTAATTATGAAAAGTTATATTATACAGTATAATTTTATTTTGGTGAAAAAAATGAAAATATATAAAAGGAAAATCTCCTAAAAAATCGTAAAATGAGTTTTTTTTTTCTTACCAAAAGAGCACACCAAAAAAAATGATCAAAAGAAATTTCATTAAAGAGGTAAAATATCCTTACTTTATAAATATAGAAACATAAATGAATATTTTTTTTGAAAAAAATTTTGAATCAAACATTTCCGATTTTACTTCAAAAAATATTTCAAACTTTTTTTTGCAAAATTTTATTTAGAAATACGAAAATTTGTTTTAAAACTATTTAAAATTTAAATATTATTTTAGAAAACCATAAATCCTAAACCGTATCCCAACACCCCACCAACACCCCACCAACACGAGTCCACAACTACTAAATGCCTTAATCCAAAATTAAAATATTCATCTTTTTTTTTTTTTTTTTAAATATTTACTATTATTAAAACCCGATAAACGGGGATCACAGTGTCAATTACAAGCTTAAATCGACCAAAAAAATTTCTAAATCAAACCTAGCTAGACAAACTTCGCTCGCTCACTAAACTGACGCCATCCGCAAGCTAGTTCAGAAATCCTTAGAAAAGTCAAACTCCGTTCTCAGCCGATGATGTTAACCACTCGAATGTGAGGTTTACCTTGTTGCCTCGGATGCCGGTCTTCTCATGACATCACCGGAGTAGCTAGATTTTGACGGTCTCTTCAAGCCAGTAATTTAAACCGGTCAAAGAAGCGCGACACTACGGACGAAGAATAGAGCAAACCTTGAGGGGGCAGCCTAGTCTCAGAGCCGCTACCGATGGAGGAGTGAAACGCCTGAGCCGAGGGACTACCCGGCACAACCAGACGACCAACTCGCTCCCGACAAGACGAGTTGTAGAGGAGGCATCACACGATGCAATTACTTCAAGCCCTGCAAAAAAGATGGAGGTTAGTCTACGTAGAAGACCAAAGGGCCTCCTCCGCACTCGGATGACCTCGCTCCGCTCAGGCCTCCACGCCATCCACTGCCCGATGACTCATACGAGCAAGAAAATGACGACCTGAACCGAACTTAGAGAACCTAAGGCGATCTTCCTTGAGCTGCTCGGAAACTCCACGCTGGAGACACAATGGAGCTCTTCTAGTCTCTCTGTGCAACGGACTCGTCCCCTAAAATATTCATCTTATCAGATGGGTGATTTAAAAAAAAAATAATGGAAAAATTTAGTCGTAAAAAAATTAAAACAATTTCAGTGTCTTAATGCTTTCGTAGCGGGTCGACCCTACACTCTACCTGTCAAATCTAAATCGTAAATGTAGATTACTTATTCCTAGAGATATAAATGTCCTTTTACTATTTAATAAAATATTTGGATATTTTAATCCTCTTTATTATTTTTATGATAAAAAACAAATTTAGTTATATCTTAGAGAATTTCTTTATATAAAATGAGACACTTGTAAAGAAAATTTTTACTTTAAAATAGAGTATTAAACAGTGTTATTCTAT
This sequence comes from Moricandia arvensis, assembly GCA_905132765.1. Lineage (NCBI taxonomy): Eukaryota > Viridiplantae > Streptophyta > Magnoliopsida > Brassicales > Brassicaceae > Moricandia > Moricandia arvensis. Next base: position 66,833 of record CAJHQP010000399.1, on the reverse strand, counting down.
AGTTAGCGTACTACTGTACATTTTTTATATTTAGTATAACATTTGGTGTATCATTGGAAATGTTCTAAGGTTTAGACATGGTTAAAGAAAGTGCTAGGGTTTAAGACTCGTGAAGCATGCCTTTTCAAGTTTTGCAAGTGCTCACATGGCACATGCACTTTAGCTGTGCATTTTCCTTTTTCTTTCTTCTTTTAATACCCCAGCCGGGATCTGCGGTCTGCATAATGATTGTCTGATCTTTTTCCCTGACTTTACTTGAACTTTGATAAAATGTATTTTTACCTAACACGACTCTTTGTACTTTCTTTTTCATCGTGACACACTACTCTCATCAATCATTACAATTTACCAATGTACTGTTTTTTTGTTTCCGTGAGCTACCAGTTATGCTCTTCTTGACATTTTGTTTTTTTTGACCGACTCACATCTTTTCAGGAAGGTTCCATTCTTCATTTATTTTTACCAAACGGGTTCATCTTTGTCTTTAGAAAAGGCCTTAGTTGTTGATAGTCTAATTTGGTCATTGGTCAAAGACTAAGAACTACGTAAATTTTGTAGTATCAAGTTTGTGCAAAACCCTATTCAAATTTTCTAAGTTTTCAACTAGGGACATGACCAGTACCCTTGTAAATCTAGTGCAGTTATTTTTAGCGAAAACTGGAAATATAAATAAAAAACCATGTTTGTTCTAATAGAATAATATCAACCTAACTTTATTTTCCGAGGATAATTCTTCTAATACTGAATGGTGGATATCCTTAATTTCTAGATATGTCACGTTTTTTTATAAATCAACCAATCATGAAGGTTTAATTCACCACATCATATGTGTTTTAGTTTATATATACAGATCTTTCATTTAGTATTTGTTTGCAATTATTGGACAGCTCAATTCAAACCCATCTCACCTTTAATGTTTAAAGCATAAAATTTTGTTATTCCCCGAGTATTCATATTCGCTATCATTGATCCAATTCTCAGTCAGCACTTGGCCGTTACCATAACCCACTCTTCATCAATATGTTATGCTCTTTAATCTTGCTCTAATGGTTTTGTTCCATCTCCCTCGTCTTTCTCCTTCTATAAAGCTCTCCATCTCCTCTTCATTCCAACCCTAATCAAAACTTTGCAGAAATAACTACATATACCACCGTGAATCCACCAGAAAGTCTCCCCTCGCCATTTCTCTCTCCAGTTGAAAATGACAGGCTCAGAGAATAACAAGGAGGATCATCTTTGATAAGGAGGAGATGAAGAATCTATTCCTCCATATGATATCCAAGAAGCAATGTTAACTGACAGGTCTCAGTATTTACCACTTTTACGCCATGTTATAGGCCCTATTTGGAGTTTACTATATGTGTATAGGATGTGTTTTAGAGTCTTTTCAGGTCCATATACATTTTGGAGCATTGTAGAGATTGTGAGCCTTTTTGGAGCTTAGAGAGAGTGTTGTAGGCACAGGGGGGGTTAACCTATGATTTGGTTGGAGGTTGGAACCAAGCTACAACCTGAAATCAAAAGAATATATTTTTATGAGTTTTATGATGCAAACAAGAATAAAATGGAAAAACGAATGAGATGATGATGATACTGAATAATGAAAATAAGAACAATAAAGATAAGGGATAGATTGATGGAGATGGTATCTAGATGCTGGACTGGAGTCTCTCTCAGCTAGATCAATGGATGGAAGATGAATGAAGATGGAACCGGTCTTGCTGGACTGAAGTCTCTCTCAAGATCGATTGGTGGGTGGAGATGGGTTGATGGACGCCACAAAGATATATGGAAGGAATCCTTGATAAGTCAGGATGCTCTGGAGCTGCTTCACACACACTCAAAAGACTTAGAACAATAGTTTTAAGTAAACTAGAAAACTGATTTTTCCATTAATAAAAGTTCAAGGGTGATTTACAATGAGGCAAATGAACTGAGATTTATAGGCTCGACATAAGACTGTTCTAACAGTCATAAAATGATAAAAGGAAACTGAATAACTCGAAAATAAAGTCTTGGCAGCAATGGTATTGATGGCTCCAAGAATATGGTCTTTTAGCATGATTTGGTGCACCATCAATGGAAACTTGGGAGCCTTGTATCTTGAAAGCTTCTGGACGTGGCCATGGTTTAATAACCTTCCTGATATGCTTGATAAGTTCCTTGAATGAGAATATAGCCGTTGGTCCTTGTCTCCTTTGGTTTGAAGAGTTTCAATAAAACATGTCGGTTTGGCCAATTTGAGCAAACCGGGTCTATCCTCTGGTCTGATTGGATTCGGCTTGATCTGATGGGTGCTGGTGCATATTTGGACTCCTGGATAAGCTATAAAGAACTCCAAAACGTGGTAGTTTTGATGGCTGGTTCGTCCATGAGTTATTGCATCAAATCTGCAAGCATCCAAATAAGGCAAGTTGTGGTAAATGAGGATCCTCCTGATCCTATGCTGGCTGGTGCATGGTAGGAACTTGTAGAACTCTTCTGGACCATTGATTATTTCTTCTGGGGGTCTTGGTATGATCAGATAATCGTCTGGTCGGAATTGGTTGGCTAAAAAGTGATTGAACCGAAAGATTGTCCAATCTTTCCTTAAACTGCTCGGTTTGACCGGTTTAGGGAAAATGAGCATATCTTCCAATTCCCTTGTCCAAATATCGTGATCTTGGGCTTTATGGAAAGCTGAGAAATTCATCTTGAATCCTATGATGGGTTTTGGGTCAGGCCGTGTCTTCATTGGGTTTGGATTCTCTTCCAAAGCCGAATACTCGCGGATGAATGGGCTGGCAAACCTCCGTTTTGTAAAATCCATAACTCCTGGGCCAGTGAATATCTTGGTCCGCTTCAAAATGGGTTGGACTCATTCTTGAGTGTAGAATCCATGAAAATTGGTGTCACTCCAAAATCTCTTCTGGTTGTCAAGGTATCTTCCTTTTACTGAACATGTACCACTGGAACCTCCAAAGTGGTTGGTATAAGCAGCTTGGTGAGACTCTGGTTGAACCATGGATTTCGTGCCCTCAACATCCCCTCCCTCTTGATAAAGTGTCGATCTCGAAACTGTATAACCTGCACCAAGATAGAGCAAGTCAGGTTTCATTCTCTTTTGGGAGTCTAGAGTCTTACCTTGATAAAAATTTGGTTTGGTGATGCATGGTGCATCTGGTGGCTCTTCTTTGAAGAGATGGGACAAGATCACGCCTCTGTCCTGGACATATTCAGTGCATCTCTTCTGGACTGGATGGTCCTTCACTCTGTTGGTAACCTTCTTTCTGACCATCTTTTGGGTTGATCCTCCTAGCAACAAAAGATTATCCGGTGGGATTTCTTTGAAGCTTTCTTTTTGGCAACCTGAAATAATCTCAACATTCTGGGCAAAAACCAAGTGAATTATATCTGTTACTGGAGTATTATGAACAGAATGTGTCAGGGTCGAATTTACCATGGGTGCAACAGCATGCTGAAGAATGATATTCTTCTCTGGACAAGTTTGGTTAGATGGCTGCCTCTCTTGCAACTTCTTACCTTGGTTGGTATGATCAGCCTCTTGTGATACATCAGTTCGGTTGTTATGTTCTTCTTGGCTTATCCCTGGATAAAAACATCTCGGCAAAGACAAGTGTATTATATCAAAGTAAAGGGATTTATAAACTGATAAAAACATAGAACAATTAACCTTTGTGACAGTAATAACATCTAGTCCTTTGTTTGCCTTTTGCTCACATGGGTTTCCTATACCAATTTCACCTTTTTTTGGACAAGAAAAGTGCATTAATCTTGTCATGGAATTAATAATATCATGATGATCTAAAGTAAAAGTTACCTCATGTTTTGTCACTTGAACAATCCTTTGTTCAGATTTCGGTTTCCACTTGTGGTGTGGATTTTGATTGAGCTCATGTTCTGGTTCTGTCCTTGGAACATCAGTAAGCATATGGCTCTCATATGGTATCCCTGTACATGGAATACACACGTTTAAACCAGTATCTAAAGGTGATGTTAAACACTTACCTTTGGTTGATACTTTGGTTACTGGTTTTGCTTCTTTAAGCAACATGAATGGCACCATGTCTTGGGATTTCTTCAGGTCCATAGTATGGACTAAGTTTGGTGGTTCCTCTCCCTTGATTTTCTGTGCCACAGTGCCTGTTACATAACCTTTTGACAAAGACAAATGCATGACACTAGAATTGGGAACCAATAAATCAGTTTGAAATAAACTGTCACTGATTTTAGATAATTCAGTTTTATGTTCTTGTGAAGTTTCTTTCAATACTTTTTTATTAGGAAAAATCACAGAAAAGTTTTCTTTCTCTTGGCATATATAAGTAGGCTCATTATCAGAGTAAGAAGACTTACCTTGGACAGTGCTGGCCGGATTGGACAGCATGTATGTTTCAGCATTGTTCTCTTGAAGCAACTTGGATTGCTTTGTGCGTTGAACTTCTTTCTGGTCCATTGGAAAGTATGTACCTGGTGACTGGTCTCCGTGGGTTGTGCGCTCCTTAGGACCTGTACTAGTACTCTTGGACAAAGACAAGTGACTCATACCAGTGGGAAATGATTTATAACCCAATGTATCAAGTTTAGGACTTACCATAGCCTTTACTTGCATAGTACCTTGTTCTGGTTTTTCTTTGGTACTGACCAAAGTGTTTTGGCCGACACTTTTACTCATCTCCATGGCCTCTGGGATGTCTCTCTTCTGGTCTAAGCAATGGGAAATGTTATGGCCTTTGTTTGGCCGCATCCTGCCTTGTGAAGGCAAGCCTCTTTGACCTTCTTGTGCTACCACTTTTCTTGCTTCTTTGGAACCATGAGTTGGATATCTTCTTGGAAAGAGTTCTTGGATTTCAGAACTTGAATAATCAGGTGCAAAATCGTATCTCATGGCTTCTTTAAGAGCTCCCCACGTTTTGATAGTTGGCTCCTTGTAAAACCATCTATCACCTACTTCTTGTACCCACCATTTAAATGCATCATCTCTAAGTTGATCAATGGCATAAGTTAACCTCTCCTTTTTCTTGATATTGTTGTAGTGAAACCATTCATCAAGGTTCCTCTCCCATCTTAGATAACCTCTTTTACCTGAAAAGGTAAGGAGCTTAACTTTATCAGCAACATATTTATAATCAAACCGAGAATTAATAATATGTGGGTTGCGGGTGTTAGAAATTGGAGGCTGGTTGATCCTGGAATGATCTGGTGGCTTGAGCTCGACATAGACAGCCTCTGGTGCATCTCCAAATCTTCTTTTTCCATGTTGGGGACGTTGGCCTCGTGCCTTGTTTCTTTTCCCCAATTGAGCAAGCCGATCTTGTATTTTCTCTAATGCTGCTAGTTGCTCGCTTGGTGTGGATAGTAGAGCTTGGTTTTCTTCTTTCTGTCCCATTTATTCCTGCAAGCAATCTCAAAGATCAAGTAAAGTATAGAGGAAGTTCTGGTCGTACCAAAATAAATCAAATGCAACAATGCAATTTTATGGTAAACCAAGAATCATGCAAATATGTGACCAAAAATGAATTAAACTATGCAAAATGATTTTTTTTTCTATTTTTTTTATGCAAGCACGAAATTAAAACTATATGAAAGGCTAATAACACTAACAGAAAGAAAATATGGAAACAAACTAAGATGCAATATATCTTTTTTTGAATTTTCTTGTAAGAAATGCAATAAACCAAAACTATGCTAAATGATAAAAACTAAACTCAAAAATTTATTTTCTTTTTCTTTTCTGATGCAAGGACGACATGAACAATTAAAAATGTTCTAATGAATAACTAGGATGATTTTTTTTTTTGATTTTATACTTGCTTGATATGCAATGCAAATGAAAAAAGAAAGAATTCAAAAGCAGATTTCTTTATGGTATTTTTTTTTAAATGAATGCACACAATCTAAATATGGTAAATGGAGCTGGGGAATGAATGCAAACACAATATGAGTTTTCTTTTCAAAATTTTCGTGGATCAAATGCAAGAAAATTATCTCTTTTGTTTTTCTTTTCTCATGAACTCAAAATGCAGAAACTGTTTTTATGGCTTTTTCAATTTATGAATGCAAACAAATGAAAACAAAATATGATGCAAGGATAGATTCGACCTGATTCAGGAGCTTTTAGCTCTGATACCAAAATTTTGTAGGCACAGGGGGGGTTAACCTATGATTTGGTTGGAGGTTGGAACCAAGCTACAACCTGAAATCAAAAGAATATATTTTTATGAGTTTTATGATGCAAACAAGAATAAAATGGAAAAACGAATGAGATGATGATGATACTGAATAATGAAAATAAGAACAATAAAGATAAGGGATAGATTGATGGAGATGGTATCTAGATGCTGGACTGGAGTCTCTCTCAGCTAGATCAATGGATGGAAGATGAATGAAGATGGAACCGGTCTTGTTGGACTGAAGTCTCTCTCAAGATCGATTGGTGGGTGGAGATGGGTTGATGGACGCCACAAAGATATATGGAAGGAATCCTTGATAAGTCAGGATGCTCTGGAGCTGCTTCACACACACTCAAAAGACTTAGAACAATAGTTTTAAGTAAACTAGAAAACTGATTTTTCCATTAATAAAAGTTCAAGGGTGATTTACAATGAGGCAAATGAACTGAGATTTATAGGCTCGACATAAGACTGTTCTAACAGTCATAAAATGATAAAAGGAAACTGAATAACTCGAAAATAAAGTCTTGGCAGCAATGGTATTGATGGCTCCAAGAATATGGTCTTTTAGCATGATTTGGTGCACCATCAATGGAAACTTGGGAGCCTTGTATCTTGAAAGCTTCTGGACGTGGCCATGGTTTAATAACCTTCCTGATATGCTTGATAAGTTCCTTGAATGAGAATATAGCCGTTGGTCCTTGTCTCCTTTGGTTTGAAGAGTTTCAATAAAACATGTCGGTTTGGCCAATTTGAGCAAACCGGGTCTATCCTCTGGTCTGATTGGATTCGGCTTGATCTGATGGGTGCTGGTGCATATTTGGACTCCTGGATAAGCTATAAAGAACTCCAAAACGTGGTAGTTTTGATGGCTGGTTCGTCCATGAGTTATTGCATCAAATCTGCAAGCATCCAAATAAGGCAAGTTGTGGTAAATGAGGATCCTCCTGATCCTATGCTGGCTGGTGCATGGTAGGAACTTGTAGAACTCTTCTGGACCATTGATTATTTCTTCTGGGGGTCTTGGTATGATCAGATAATCGTCTGGTCGGAATTGGTTGGCTAAAAAGTGATTGAACCGAAAGATTGTCCAATCTTTCCTTAAACTGCTCGGTTTGACCGGTTTAGGGAAAATGAGCATATCTTCCAATTCCCTTGTCCAAATATCGTGATCTTGGGCTTTATGGAAAGCTGAGAAATTCATCTTGAATCCTATGATGGGTTTTGGGTCAGGCCGTGTCTTCATTGGGTTTGGATTCTCTTCCAAAGCCGAATACTCGCGGATGAATGGGCTGGCAAACCTCCGTTTTGTAAAATCCATAACTCCTGGGCCAGTGAATATCTTGGTCCGCTTCAAAATGGGTTGGACTCCTTCTTGAGTGTAGAATCCATGAAAATTGGTTTCACTCCAAAATATCTTCTGGTTGTCAAGGTATCTTCCTTTTACTGAACATGTACCACTGGAACCTCCAAAGTGGTTGGTATAAGCAGCTTGGTGAGACTCTGGTTGAACCATGGATTTCGTGCCCTCAACAGAGAGGAACCCCGTAGCTGGTCAAATTCAGCAAAGTACGAGTCGAGACAGAGTATCACGTCGATCGACGATGCAATCTTGCCGTCGATAGACGGTTGACGCGTAGAAGCCCAATTCACAAAATAGTCGACTTGAAGCCCAAGACACAGAAATTACAAGATTGCCCCTAGACATGTTTTACCTAGTTTATATGGTCTTTGCTAGTGTTTTATCTTTTTGCAAGCTTTGAGACTTTTCATAACAACATAGTAAGATTTTTGGGTAGAAGATCAAGAATACTTCGAACTTTGTATAGGAACCACATTTTCTATCCCTATTCTTTATCTTATGCATTATTTCATGTTTATGATTATGTTCTGCTTAGCTATGTCTGAGTAGTCACCTTGTTAAATTTAAGGTTTATTAATGGTTCTGATGGATTATCCAAATTATAGAATTGCTGGTGATTATTAGATCTATCAATAGAATTGTACTTATTGCTTGTGTTATAGAGTAGCTACCTAAAACCCTGATCTTATGATAATTAACATTGCGAGAGTAGGATTGTTACCTGAATAAATCATGTTGAGCTTACATTACTAGGGATAATCGAGAGAATGGCCTAGTGATTCTAAGTGAACCAATCAAATCTGGTCGTTTAATGCTTGACTAAGAAAGCCATCGATCGATGCCGTTTGCATACCATCGATCGGCGGTCATTCTGAATTTGCACAAGAAAGTTCTGAGCTTAGCCATATGACAGATATAACTTATAATATCTTTACTAATTGAATTTGTGTTCCATGATTGGAAACCCCCTGGTTTCTATCCATTATAATTCACTACCTAAAAATCCTAGATCTAGTTATTTTCCTTACTTGTTTACAAACCAACCATTTCCTCATTCACTTATTTTAAAGTCTTATTAATTGCCTAGCTTAACTAAGCTGATTATCAAATCTATTGTGTGCCCTCGTTCTTTGTGAATTCGATCCCTAAGTACTACAACTGAACCTCTTATTTGAGAGAGTAATCAGTAGATCTAGGGTAATTTAAGCACATATCAAATTTGGCGCCGTTGCTAGGGATTAAACCTGGGTCACTCGCGTGACATGCAGGAATGCTTACCACTATACTAAATTTGGTGCCGTTGCCGGTGAGCAAGGATCACCATTAGATTTGTTTTGCAAGTTTTGTCTAGGTTTTCTTTTTTAGTTTACCTACATTTTTTTTCTTTTGTCTCTCAGGTGCATGCCCAACAGTACCAGAAACAACAAGGAAAAATACCTAATTTTCTCATACCCAATAGCCATCGAACATAGCATCCGCAAGGAGAAGCAAAAATCATCAATCGACACCAACACTTCTTCGTCGATCGACACTCATCTACCGGAATCGATCGACACTAATATTGAGATATCGATCGACGGTGATTCCCGAGCAGAGATGGTTGCTATGCTGATCGTAACTAAGAATGAGAGAGGGGACATGTATGACCTTGATGGTCATCTGCGTAATGTAACATGTCAGAGAATTGATGATCGGGGGATTGTAATCTCTAAACCAAAAGAAGCTGCTATAGTTCAAGCTAGAACTGAAGCCCATGCTGTTCAAACCATAACGTTGGTTGACTACAATCGTCCAGATGAATTCTATGCCAACAAATATGCTATTCATCCTCCATATTTCCAGAGGAAAGATTTCACACTTGTGGCACAGATACCATTTCATGGTCATTCTCATAAGCACCCTATGGATCATTTGGAGCGATACGAAGATCATGTGTCTGCCATCAATTTTAATGGAGTTCCTGAAGACTACCTTCTATGCAAACTCTTATAGTATCGCTTGTTGGAGATGCTTTGTACTGGCTTAAGAAGCTACAACCATGATTTCTTACATCCTGGATAGACATCAAAACATCTTCCTGTGTAATTTTTTTGATGATGCCAAAGCTAAGGAATTGAGAAGCATAACTGCTACATTCACACATGAGCCTGCATAGTCTTTCAGAAACTCATGGATCAAATTCAAATCCTACCAAAGAGATTGTCCACTCAATGAAGTGCAAATTCTAGGGACTTTCTTCAACGGTATGAGCTGTCATACCAGATGGCTTTAGACACATCCAGTGAGGGAAACTTCTGCACTAGGAGTCTAGAAGAGACTAACAGATTGATCGAAAATTTGGCAGCTAGCAACAACACCAAGAACAATGATCATGAGAGGAAGAAATCAGTCCCTACATTGACCAAAGATCAGATGGAAGAAGTAAAAGCCAAGTTGGACAGTGTTCAAAGGTTTCTAAAGAAGCAAGTTTGCTTCGCAGAAGATGTAGAAGCTAGAGGATGTGACAATGAGAAAGGTGAAGAAGAGGATGTGAAATTTGTTGGTGGAAATGGATTCCAGAGATACGGGAACCAGAGCAACAAAAAATCTTATGGCACTAGTCAGAGGAGTAGCTACAACCAAGGATCACAACACCAGAGACCCTACAACAAGGTTATGGAGCCTCTTACTATCAGAACACTCCATTAGATTTCCCATGAGCACAAGGTTGAAGTCATGATTGACAAGGTTCTAGAGGGACAACAGAAGATGACAGTGGATTTCAATGGAAAGATTGATGCTGTCTTTGCCAACCACAACATTAAATTTGAAGCTCTCAACACCCATGTGAAGAAGATAGAGAGTCAAGTTGTTCAGACCAGTGAAGCTGTGAGGAGACAAGAAGCCTTGATCAAGGAAAATATTGAGGTTGGACAGAAGCACCACGTCAGTGCCATCATAGATGATGATTTTTGGCAAGTAGTGGAAGAAGTTAAGCACCAAGAGGAAGAAACTCGTGAGAATACCCTGCCATGTTCGGACTGCCTGTTAGACTCCACATCGACGCATTCGACTTCTCCTCCTTCTTTATCTTCTTCAATAGGAGGAAGATCTCCCGGGTTCTTCTGTGTTGACGCGGGGATCACTTAGTCAGGATTTTGTCCAAACAGTTTGCCCTGCGCGTTGCCGGACCAAAGGTGTTGTGAAGTCGAGTCTTCTTCCGCGGATTTGGGTTATTCCACGCAGAAAAATGGTCTTGTTCCTCGCTGTAAGGGTTTCAACCTGATTAACGAGGGAATTCATGACCTTATCATATTCCGCCGACTTCTTTTCGAAAGTCAATAACATCTTTTTCACCTCCTTGAACGCTGCGGTGTTTGCGTTGGCGTTGACCGCAGTGACGTTCATCGGTGAAGTGTTTTTAACATTTTTGTAGACGATGTTGTCGTCACGACGCTGTTGGTTGTTGAGATCTGACATGCTTTGATTGAGCGTTGATGGCTGAGAGTTAGATTGATCTGTACCCCCTCCTTCTAGCGCCAAACTGTGGGAACTGAAACTCGCATGTCGATTGCCATTGATTTAGGAAGGCAAGGTAAACCTAACTTTCCCAGAGGTCCTAGATTTCTGCTAAGCCAAAAACGTCAAGCAACCAAACAGTGAGAACATCAATATAACGATGAATTAGTAAAGACAGAAAGAGAGCAAAGACGATCTTATTCTGAATATGTGGTTTGAGCGTTACAACATGTAAAGCCTTAGCGGAAAGAGCCGTCAGCGAGTTCCTAGTTCTAACCTCGTAAGATCTGAATAAACTAGTTGAGTCGTAGCTCGATAACAGTAAAACAAAATATGCCTAATTGCCCTAAGTTCCATGTTTGCTTTGAGTAAGATTTTTCGTGTCTCCCTTGCATCCTCAACCTTGAGGTCCTTATATACTCCTCCAGAGGCGGTTTTCTCTTTTCCCTTCTGCCATTGGTCGAATTTATCACTTCGTGGAAATATTCCGTTTTTTCCTCGTTCTTCATGATTATCTTTGGAAACTTAACATTTATCTTCCGATCTTGACATTTATCTTTCGAACTTAACATTTATCCTTTCCTGCAAAATAAAAGATAATCCGTCACAAAGATTGAGCTCAATTTCGGATAAAATCGCGAGTGGGCCTTTAGTCGAGTTTTAGACCTTCTGGGGCTGATCTTTGACTTAAGCGTTTTTGCGATTTTATTGATAGATCATTCCTGAGACGATATCGTCTGAGAGTTAGGATCTTTCGTATATGGTATGCGACTCCATGTGTTTAGTTAACCATTATCGTTTTACACGATCGATCCGATCTTACACATGGGAACGAGTTCTTTCGGTAAAGTTCCAACGTCAACCTTAATCGAGACAAAACAAATATAAATTAGATCATCTTTCAAAGGAGAGAGTTACGAGGATGAGACGAAAATGGATTGATTGATCCAACTCGCCGAACGGGCGAGTTGGATTGCTTGTGCTACCTAACTCACCTGTTTAGCGAGTTGGGCTTGTCCAACTTGCCGAACGGGCGAGTTAGTTCTCTTGTTCGATCCAACTCGCCTGTTTGGCTAGTTGGGCTTTTTCAACTCACCGAACGGGCGAGTTGGTCGTCCCACGCTGCCCAACTCGTCAAACATGCGAGGTTGTCGGCCCATGATGTCCAACTCACCGAACGGGCAAGTTGGTCGGCCCACGCAGGCCAACTCGCCGAACGGGTGAATTGGTTGGCCTACGCTGCCCAACTCGCCTGTTCGGTGAGTTGGTCGGCCTGCATTACCCAACTCACCCATTCGGCTAGTTGGTTGGTTCTTGTGGTTTGATTTGTCCGTTCGATGAGTTGGACGTCTTGCTCGGCCAACTTCTCCGTCCGATGAGTTGGATGATCGAGTCCTTTAGTCGTTTCGTCGTGTTGATGCTCGGGGATACTTTGACCCGAGGTCTAGGACAAACTCTTCTTGATGGCTCACTATGCAGACCATTCCTTCGTGGTCTGCCGAGACTTGACTTTGATTTTCCCGTTCCTTTTTTTTTGAGATATTATCTCTTTTTTACAAATGGCGCATTTCCTGTAGGTTTCTGACGTCGATTCTATTGTGACCGATTTTGACCCCAACAATAATGACAAGATCATTGAGGTCGAGGCCAAAACCGATTCAGTACATGAAGTCTCGTTGGTGGAACATGCTACAGAAGAGGATGAGAATCATATATATGAAATCAGTTTTCAGGGCCATATTCAGAGGATGGAATCTATGATGGAAAGAGTCATAGAAATTCAGCAGATGACAAGTGCATACTTAAATCCGAGGTTGGATTTTATCCACAAAAAGCTGAATTGAAAATTTGAAGCCTTGGACGTTCATGTCATGATGCTAGACACCCAGGTTTTTCAGACAGTAGAATCTGTGAAGAAGCAAGAAGCTCTGGTTAAAGAGAATTCTAAGGAGAGCAAGAGGCATCAGGTTGATGGCATCTTAGATAATAAATTTGGGGAAGTAAGCGAGCATGAAAAGCTGGAAGAAGGTGCGTTTCTAGTTGAAAGTTCTTTGTTTGTGTCCTTTGGCAGATCCCACTGGTGTACATCGACACCATCAAATGAGCATCGATTGACACCATCAGCTGAGTATCGATTGACACCCATTGAAGAGTGCGTAGGAACAGTAAGAATTCAGAGCCACTCAGACTTCGCCACACGAAACCCGCATCCTCCAGCCTGTACTGTGTTAAAACACACGCCATCGACGACACCAATAGGACGACATCGATCAACATCAACAAATGTCCAACAATCGATAACAGCAGCCAAGCATCGATTGACACCCGCCCATGGCAAGAACTAATGCACACCGCTCATCAGAAAGGACAACAGTGAACACCAATCAGCATGATGTAGATGCACCAGAACAAGGGCAACTGATCCCAACTAAAACCTCTTTCATTGACAGTGTCGGTCAACGGTACACACCATATATCGATCGACACCAGCTGAACAAACATGAATCTGTCATGGAAAAGCATGCAGCGAAAGAAAGAAGTCCAAAGAAGAGAGTCAATTCTTGAGAACCCTATGTTCCCATATACCTCAGGAGAGAAGCTAACAAGGCTGAACTTGATGGATTTCAAAAGAGAGTGAAAATGGTTCCTATGGATATGTCTTTCGAGGATGCATATTACTAGTACAGACTTGGTAATTTCTTCCGAGAGAGCAAAGAGACAGATAAGAACATTGAGCTGCTGTTTAATATGGTCATCCGTAAATCCAAGAAGACACTGAAGAAGGAACAAGATCCTGGGAAGTTTCTGATTCCATGCTGTATACATGACACCAGTTTCCCATATGCTCTCTGTGATACTGGATCTGTAGTCTGCATTATGGCCAAGGACAGTGCCCAACTGTTAGGATTAAAGGTGGAACCTTCTCAAGATAGTGTCACCTTCGCGGATAACTCAAGGTAAACTTAGCAGGCATGATCAAGAATGTTAAAGTAGAGATAGGTGAATGCACTGTCCCTGTGGACTTTCATGTTTTGGGAATAAAATCAGGTTGAGAATCTTCTCTTCACTTTGGAAGAGCCTTTATGGCTACAATAGGGGGAATTTGTGATCTCAAGAAGAATAAGATGTGCCTTACTAATGTTGATGAAAATGTCTTCTACGATCCTGTGGGAAAGACCAAAAGTGAGGGGTTTATTTCATGGGTAGAGCCGTCTGAAGATCCAGCAACTGCATCTGATTCAAACCGCGAAACCACAGAACCAGCATCAGCGTTGATCGACACTCGCCTAATAGCGTCGATCGATACTCTCCAGATTTTAGAGCGACCTGTGATTGAAAAGCCGAAGTCTAGGGGAAGGACCATGAAGAAGAAAAAGAAAGTAGATTCAGATTTCTAGTCACTGGTTCCTTCGCGATGTTATGAGGGAAGTCTTGAGTATAGGATGTGCTGCAAAGGAAGTCTGCAACCTTTTACCAAGGTCAGAGTGCTATGTGATACAGAGCTGAAAGACAAAGGGGAAGCTTCTGCTAGAGCTTTAATCAACAACATCAACAAAATGAGGAGGATGGACACTGAGAGCTGTTCTGGAGAAAGTTCTCCTTCCCATCTAGAGTAAATCAGATCTCCAGAAGTCAAGCTAATGACTATACCCAATCGCTGAGTGAGAGGCAACCCACTGTTCAGTAAGTTTTAATTAGTTTTTACTTATGCTATTTTTAATTTCGGATTTGGTTTTAGTTTTGAAGGTTTTAAAGAGAAGGAGTAGACTGTCCGAGAACACCATCGTTCGACAACATCAGCTCACCATCGGTCGTCACTCACAACACACCATCGGTAGACACTTCTTTCGGAGTAGGGTATACTTGACTTTCTCTACAACTTTTACTTATGATTTAGTTATTCCTAAACCACACCAGGACGGGATTATACTAGGGACAATGTAATTTAAGTCTAGGGGAGGTTCACTGATGCTATTTATTGTTTTGAGCTTTTATTTTCTATATCTATATAAGTTTTTCAAAATTTTTATTGAGTCAAGAAGGAGATTATGATCAGATTTATATTTTTACTTGTTCACTAAACCACTCTATAGCACCATTCTTAGTCTTGTTGCTTGCAGAGAGTACTACATATACCAAAGTGGATCATCCTGCCACTATATCAAACTTGCTTTTAAGTTTGAAGGAACCGAAGCTAACCTCCAGCTTAATACTGACATATTTGCTTGCTTTGGGGTTTGACATACATTGGATCGGATTCCTGCTGCAGGACTGGAAGGTAAAAGTCTATGTGCTTCTGATTTCCTTCTCTCACTCTCTTCGGCATCTAAAAAAAGGAAAGAAAAGATTGAGATGATTCATGAGATGCAGAGGTGTAGGTAAATTACCGATGACCCCACTATTCTAATTCAAAGGAATGATCATACATCTTTGAAAGCGAGGGGTACATACATTACCGATGACCCCACTATTCACCTACACTTTGTCAAAAAAAAGAAACTGAAAATAATATGGCAAGATGGATTGTATCAGCATCATTTTCCATTGGGTTTGAGATAAAAAAAGATTCAGAGAAGAGAGAAAAGAGGGAAGAAAGGGATCATATAAGACTACTACCTGTGTGTTCAGAGTACTTTCAGGGGTAAGAATCCATGTGTACTTTGATCGATACTCCCAAGGTAAAGCCTACACGTTTATTTTATGCAAGAAATGAGGTTAGTAGAGTGGTGAGTCCGACTAGTATTCGCTAAGTTGTTGGTAGAATGAATTTGGTTGCTATACTAGGATAAGGTATATAAAGTTTCTCTAAAATTAGCATGTATTTGATGTGGTTCAACATAGTAGAGGTGATAGGGATGAGTTAGAGATATTGTGAGTCCCCACATTTTCAAACCTCTTTCACAGGTTTACCCTTCTTTTGCTTGAGGATAAGCAAAATGATAAGTCTTGGGGAGTTGATAGGGTATGATATATACCATTTTAGGCCATGATATAAGCCCTATTTAGAGTCTATTATATGTTTCAGGAGTTTTATTAGAGTGTTTTCAGGTTGAGGTACGTTCTGGAGTACTCTGGTGATTCTGGAGCTGTTTGAGATGAAGAACTGCGCATATACGTCAAAAGTTGATCTACGGATGGATATTTTTCCATGGTGCGATTGAGCTCATATTTTTTAACAAGACATATATTTGAGTTAGCTTTCCAATGCCATGTGTTTTAGGTCCATCTGACGGTTAGATCTAAAGTAATGCCCAATTTACTGAAGTGTGATCTGTCTGCCTTGCGAGAGGAAGCTGTCGAGAAAATGAATGAGTGTCGATCGACCGTTCAGCCTTGGTGTCGATCGACAGTGATCCCAGAATACAGGCCCGGTTTTTTTGTGTGGCCGACTCAAGGCCATAAGCCACCACAATTTACAAGAATACCTAAGGACGAGTTTAGACCTAATTTATATAGTTTTCTAAGCCATTGTTGACAGCTAAGCATTATTTTATTAATTGTCTTAAGTTTAGGAGAGAAGATTAATACTCCTTATTCAGAGATTGATTGAAACTTTTTGGTTTTATAGTGATTTCTCTATCAAGTACTCCCTTTGTTTCATAATAAGTGTCACTTTAGGTTTTTAATTTTGTTTCAAAAAAAGTGTCACTCTACAATTCCAATGCAATTTTGTACATTAAATCTAATTTTTACCCTTTTGAATAGCCAATAGATTTTTATTTAAATCATTCTCATTTAATTAATGATACATTAAATAAGGATATATTAGTCTATTATACATACTTCT
The DNA here is from genome assembly GCA_905132765.1 of Moricandia arvensis. Taxonomy (NCBI): domain Eukaryota; kingdom Viridiplantae; phylum Streptophyta; class Magnoliopsida; order Brassicales; family Brassicaceae; genus Moricandia; species Moricandia arvensis. Next base: position 50,011 of record CAJHQP010000399.1, on the reverse strand, counting down.
TAATCTCCGTGAAAAGTGTCAAAGTGACACTTATTCAGAAACGGAGGGAGTATTTATTCAGACTATGATTTGTGTTATTGCTTCCATGTTTGAGTAATCATCTTGTTAGGTATAGGGATTTCATGTTCTTAATGTCAAACTGATAGTCATAGGATTTCTAGGTTATCTATAGATCTATACATCAGGGTGTCTTGTAATACTAGGATCTAGAGTAATGGAATAGCACGAGAGTGTGACTGATTACTTGAACCTAGAATCATAGGACAATTGAGAGGCACGAAAGTTTAATTAATTAATGGAACCCGAGCCCTGTGTGGATTAGATATCTAGGCGCATACGAGAGTTTTTCTAGAATCTAGTTGAACCTTATCGATATTTGTATTAATGCTTGTTTGAGGTAGCATCGATGATACATAAGCATTGATATCGATCAACGCTTGATCCTTGTTTGCATGTGAGAGCTGGAATATAAAACTTAGGCATCTGATTAGTAATTGCATGCGAGAGCTTGATTTGTGTTTTGAATATATTGATTGATAAATCCCTAGATATACTATTTTATCTTATTGTTATCAAACCTATCACCTGATTATTTGTCCACTATTACTTCTTTAATAAATTGTTTGCCTAGCTTAATCTAAAAATCTATAGTCTATTGTGTGTCCACGCTCTATGTGGATTCGATCCCTAAGTACTACAATTGAACTTCTTATTTGAGAGAGTAAAAGTTGCTTATACGGTTAATTTGAGAGTGCATGATTAAAGTTAGATCATATACCACGCCCAAAAGCAAGCAAAGTAGTTAGTATTAGGTTGGAGATCAGTTTTGGTTCCCTCAAACTTTCTTAGTAAGTTTGATCTAATGGCATGATGATCCACTTTACCATCTCTAGTAATCTATGAAATCAACATGTCCAAGAATCGTGCTATAGTGTGGTTAGTCAATTAATAAGTTCTGATCTAATCCTCTTTTTGACTCTATAAAAACTTGTAACGACTCTGACCCAGGTTTCATATTTTAAACCGGTTTGAGTTGCAATTTATTATAATTTTATTCGTTTAACCAAACCGTTTCTTTTAACCAGACTATATATTCGTATACATCACCTCTTTCCCATAACCTAAAATAATAAAAAGGTGTAGTGAGCAGCCGCCATATTCCTCGTGCTTCTCATTTGATCTCCATCACGATCTCTTGTATCTTCTTCTTCCTCATCTCCTTTTTAATCTCTCCTATGGTAATCTCTCTCTCGCTCTCTCTTGGTTGCTCTCTTATGTTTCTCTTTTTATTCATGGTGCTTATGCCATTCTTATCTTTGACGTTGCTGTGTTTCCGTTTTGTGCCGGAACCACCATGTCTCCATCACCGCCGATTATGGATCTGTACCGCTGTAAGCTGTGTGTCAGAGGAGGTGTAGCCGATGTCGTCTGAGTTGTGGTTCCATCAAGCCGACATGGTCTCAAGTATGTTAAGCGATATCATGCTTGTTTCTTGCGCAGCAAGCAAGTCACCATAGGTTTGATAGCCTCATCACTTTGTTGTTAAAGGTCACGTGATCTCATTTTATTGTTCAAAAGTAATGCCTTTGTAGATTTCTTAATAGATTTATTTTTTTTATATTATTCTGATATGGTGTGCCGTGGATGGGGAGTCAAACATTATGGTGGAACCCTAAGTTTCCTTGGCGATCAAGTCATTTCATTTGTTTGCGATTCGTTTCTGGTTCTCCGTTATGGCTAAGGTGAGGGTCTATTCCGTAAATCCCGTTACTAGTGTAGAATTCTTTAAATCGTAAGTTTAGTGTCGAAACATGTTCCGTCTGCTTGAACCGAGTCTTGCTTGATAGTTAGGATATTGATTGTAAACGAAAATTAGAGGTCTAGAGGATTCAACCTTGTTTGGATTGTATGATGTTAATTGATGATAAATATATAAATATATATATATATAGATATAAAGTAGGGACTATGTGGAGGGCGGGGGTTTGGGGATGCCCGGGCTATCGATGCAGATGTGGAGTGCGGGGGTTTAGAGGCGTCTGGACTATCGACACAGATTGTTTGGTGCGTGGTGCAGAGACGTTTGCATTCGACGCAGATATGGTGTGCAGGGGTACATAGACATAATGTACTTAATCGACGCAGAGTATGTATATCCTTATGAGGAGATGCGGGGTGTACTGACTAGCTATATGCTATCATCGCATTGTGTGTTTTGTGTGATGCTCTAGGCGTCGTGATTGTTCATGTTAGAGCTAAACTTCCATAGTGGGAGTTCTATTTACTTAGTCAGTGGTTTGCGTGTCTAGCATCCCATACCTCACTGAGTGACTCCCCTGTTACTCATCCCTCTTTCGTTACCCCTTTCAGGTGAGACTGATGATCAGGAGTGATCATTTCAAGCCGAAGCTTTTTGGGTGTTCTTTTCTTTTTTTTTAGACTTATAGATTTTTGCTATTATTGATATTTATTCGGACTATTTATTTTATTGTTGGATTTATGGTGTTGAGGTTGACGTTGAAATTTAATAAATGGAGTTTTCAGAGATTATTATTTATGTTATTATTTATGAAAATACGGGTTTCACAAAACTATTTGAAAAACTTAATATATAAAAGTACCAGTGAACCTCCCCCATAATTGAATAACATTGTCCCCAATGATAGCACGTCGGGATTGGTTAATAAAAACTAAAGCATAAGTAAAAGGTTGAGAGAAAGTTGATGTTACCAAACTCCTTAACGAGTATCGACCGATGGTGAGTGTTGAGTGTCAACCATAGGTGAACCATCCAAGCCATCGACCGATGGTGAGGTGTTGGTGTCGACCAATGGTGGTTTTGAAATGTTCTACTCATCCTTTGAAAACCTAAAGTAATTAAATCAAAATAGTAATTAATAACTAAATAATGAAAAATAAAAAAACTTACTACACAGTGGGTTGCATCCCACTCAGCGCTTGGTTATAGTCGTAAGCTCGACATTTTGACTTTTGGACTAGGAAGGTAGTTCATCAAACCAATGTGGAAAGCAAGTATCCACATACTCTCTTCTCGTCTCAAACCATAAGCCTCTTACAGCCTCAATTGCTCTGGTTTTATAATTTTCCATCTTCCTCTGAGCAAACGCCAATCTGGTCATCCTTTCTTCGAGTGCTTGAATTCATCCCATGAACATGTTAAGTCTGAAATTTGTGGGCTCTGAAATATTATTCAAACTCTGGTTGATACTATCCCTCATCAAGTCATGTGAAAAGTAAACTCCATAAAGCTTGTCTTGTAATAAATCCTCTGTTATTACCCTCTACCTAGATTCTGCGTGGTGAATTTCAATCGATGACCAATTGTTGCTGTTGATAGACGCTGAACTGACTGCCCCAATCAATGTTTTTTTTTCTGAAGAGATTACCTGATCCGTTGGCCATAGCCAATATGTTTGCGATATCGTCCTTGGACACATTGAAAATCCTTCCATCCATTGCCCGTGCATATCCATCTGGGTCCCTCATAATTTCAAACTCATCTGGTATGAGGTAGCCATATTCGTCATCGCATCCTGTCGGGTTGTTGTTGATCGATGGTATTGAGCCACCGTCGATCGATGTTGCATTCCAGCTTCCATAGGATCCTCTGAAATTTCCAGTCTCTTCGAGTGCAAAAGCATGGTACTCGACTACTTCTTCTTCAAGGTAAGAATCATCGTACTCTAGGTTGTTGGTTTCTGGAATTCTCTCATGGTATTGCTGCCCAATGTAGACTATGTATTCTTAACTGTCTTCGTCGCTCTGATTAGTGGAAAAACGTCGACCGATGGTGGAGAGTGAGTATCAATCGAGGCCGAAGAGTGGGATTTGTGCAGGTTTTGGTTGAAGCTACCGTCGACCGATGCCAAGGGTCGGGTGTCGATCGTATTTTCAGAAGCATGTAGCAATCAAACCTAGATCATTACCCAATTCTATCTGAGTAGCCTTGTTCTTTACTTTAACAGGTTCATAAAAGTTGTATGGATCAATCAAGGATATATACAACCTGTTTGTCTTCATGTCGCATATAGCTCCCACTGTTGCCATGAATGCTCTTCAAATGAGTAAGGAAGAGTTCCAATCAATCTATATATCCATCACATGGAAGTCTGCTGGAACTAAGGCGTTGCAAATCTGCACTGGGACGTCTCTGGCTATCCCTCCTTAATTCACGTTGGAGCAATCACTAGAATGCTACCCTTTCAAGCTTAGCTTTTCTGCCATCACTCTAGGCATGATGCTAACTGCTGATCCAGTATCGTAGAGGGCGTTCGGATACTCATGACCTTTGACAAAACATGGAATCACTAATTTCCCAAGGTCACTTTTCTTCTTGAGAGCAGTCCTCTGCTTCATCTTCTCTCTGAGGTCATTGAACATGTGCTCTATGTCTTTTTCTATTTTCTTGGATTCCCTGAAAAACATCCACAATCTATGAGTATTATACGCTTCATTAAATTGAGTATATAAAGGAATTTTAAAAACTCTTTTGGCAAAGCCATCCATCTCTTTGTTAGTTGCTTCTCTGCGAAAATGCTTGGGAATTTTCTGCTTCCTTCTGGAGTGCCTTTATGTTGTCATGGGATCAGATGTATCGGCTTTCTATTTTTGAGTCTCCATCCCCGAAGGTCTGAAAATAGGTCGACACTCAGACTTGGTAACCAAATTGGTTCTATTGTTGGGGACTGTCGATCGACGTTAGAAGATTCACACGAGGAAACCGATTCTGCAGGTTATGTTGATCAATGTTCCGGTTCGGGTGTCGATCGACACCAATGCGAACTAGCGAAGGACATGACACCTTCTACACATAAATCTACTTCTTGGAGCTGTTCTCTCTTCACTTCTTTCCAAAAATCTTCACTATCAATGCATTGACATGGTGCTTCTGATTAGCTTCCCCTTTCTCCTTAATCAGGGTCTCATGTCTCTGAATGTCCTCACTTGTTTGGACCACTTGATTCTCCAACTTCTTGACATGAGTGTTGAGAGTCTCAAACTTTGTGTTGAGGTTGATGTACAAGGAATCTATCTTCCCATTGAATTTTGCAGTCATCTGCTGCTAATGCTGCTCTAGTATTCTATCAACCATAGCATATAACTTGCTCTGATGAGGCTTTTGCTGCTGTGAATTCTAATTGTAGTTACTCCTGTTGCCAGCATAGAAGTATCTGTTGTAGCCTGGATTTACCGGTCTCTGGTAACCGTTTCCACCAACAAAATTCACATCCTCTTCCTCATCTTCGTCTTCAATTGCTTTCACTTCTTGCTTCTTGAGAAATTTCTGAACACTGTCCAGATTTGCCTTGATTTCATCTATCTGCTCCTTGCTCAAAGATGGAGCTGATTTCTTTCTCTCATAGTAAGTATTCTTGGTGCTATTGATGAATGCCAAGTTCCCAATAGCCTTGTTGCTTCTTCTAGACTCCTAGTGCTGAAGTTCCTTTCATTAGCTGTATCTAAGGCCATCTGGTATTGCAGATCAATACCTCTAAGGAAAGTGCTAAGTAGCTCTGCTCACTGGTAATTTGTTTGCATCCACCTGTGCCTTGAACGAATTTATGGTTAAGACTTGTTGTGAATTTGTTTGCATCCACCAGAAATCACCTAGAGTTAAATCTGATTATTGTGAATCTGTTTTGAAGCTTGATATTTTGTGTGTTGAAACTGATAGACCTTGGCATGTGTTGGTATCATTGCTTGATAATTGTAATGTTGTGAGCTTTGGTCTTATTTTGGTTCACAACACATTCTTTGAAAAACATATTAAGCTTTTGTTAAGTGTTCCTCAATTTGAACTTACTCTTTTGTGTTCTGGTTTTGAGAAGGATAGACACGTTTTGAATATGCTCAATACTATTTCATGCCTTGATATCATTCTGGTTTGTAATGTTTACTTTGATGTGCATTTTGAAAGGCTGAAATGTGTTATACATGTTCTTGGGAAAGAGACTTTGATATCTGAGTTGATCAAGCACATGTCTTGCACATATGATCCTGGTATTTTAATGTTTTTTGAGTGTCCAGGATAAACAGGTTCAGACTCAGAAAATAGAAAGCATTGACCGTGCTTCTCAGCCTGAGATTTGGTGACGCATGTACGCAAAGAAAATGGCATCAATACTCCAAGGAAGTTTCTTTCCAAAATTTCCCTTCACTAAATTTTACATGTTCTTTAGATTCTTATTGCCTGATTCGTTTCCTTTTAATACATGTAAAATAGATTTGAGGTCAAATCCATTTCAAGAGGAAGGGAATGATGCGCCCTTGGATATCACACCGGGAAAAACAGACATGCATGGCTTGATTATGGGAAGCAATAAAGATATATGTTCATTGTTTGCCTCATATCTTCCGAACCACGAGGCTTCTACTCATGAAATCACTTGGAGAATGTTTTCAACTCAATTATGGAACTACTTGAAGAAGAATCAGATCAAACGGAGTTCAGATGTGGGAGTTATGTCATTTACAAACCAGGTGATCTTTAGTTTTCGCGAATTCAGACATGTGCGCATTCAGGTGAGCTGAACCGACACTGCCTTGGAGCTGGATGAGCTAATTGACACTATATTGGATGATCTGAATACTCAAGTGAGCTGGATTGACACTCATTTGGACGAGCTGAGCGAGCTAGTTCGATCTTCCAAGCTGATTCGACCACCCGAGAAATTGAAAATGGCTAACCTTATTTCTGATGAACCATCGACCAATTCAATCGTGCCAAAGAAGATTATTCATGATTTAAATGTCCAAGAAAGCATTGGGCTTGATGGTTTTCAAAAATATTCAAAAACAAACTTGTTTGGACCAAATGGAGAAACATATAAAATATTGACTAAGGAAAATATGGATTTCGACCAGGCCTCAAAGGGATATGTCTTGGCCCATATCAGGAGCATATTCTTCACTTTTCAAAGTCTTGGTCGTGGCTATATCAAGAGGTAGTCAAGTTTTAGTCAAAGACTTTATTTAGTCAAGTCTTTGTTTCTATTTTCTATGCCTTGTTTTTAGCACATTCTTCTTTAGATTTCTACAACTTGTAATCCTATAAATAGAGCCTAAGAGCCACAAAATAAATCATTGAGTTTTCCTTTTTTATTTGAGTTCATTCTCTTTGTTATTTGTTTAGTACATTTCTGTTTCTTGGTGAGGTTATCTCCGAGCAAACAAACCTTCGTTCGTTGGACTTATGCGTCACATCAAGCAACGACGAAACTCTGGTAGTATCAAGAGACATTTCCGCACCTCTTGTGTCACCCCTCAATCCATCAGTTCTCCCTTTGGCGGTTCATATCCCCTCAGACCATTTGAGTGATCCTGTCCAATCCAAGGACGTATCAGCAAGTCCCCGGGTTGTGAGTCTTCGTCAGACAAAGTGTCGGGTCCGGCGAGGATAACTTGGATCCTTATTTTGTTTTTTGTTGCCCGTTGATATAGCCTATTTATTACCAGTTTTAGGCCATGTTCTAGGCTCTATCAGGGTCTATTATGTGTGTATAAGATATGTTTTAGAGTATTTACAGGTCCATGGACGTTTTGGAGATAAATGGAGATACTTGGAGCTTTTGGAACATTTAGAGGAGAAGAATCCGTAGCTTGCTATTGGAGGAGTCAAAGTACAAGCCTGTCTTCGATCGACAACATAACCTTGGAATCGACCGATGATGAAAGACTAAGGTCGATCGATGTTACACACATTCCATTGATCGATGCCCAACTCGAAGACAGCAGACTGAAAAGCTCAAGTTTAGAAGAAAAATGACGAGAATGCCCTAGACGAGTTTTGACCTAAGTTTTAGGGTTTTTATATTTATGCTTATGAATTGAGAGCATGGAAAGTGTGCATGTTAGACTAAGAAAAGTTTTCTTATAGTTTTAGGTCTTTAGGGGAGAAGATTCATAACTTCTTAGGAAGATTTGTATTGGAACCCCATTATTTTATCTATGCATTTTATTCAGACTATTGTTCTTTCTTTGATTATGTATGAGTACAGTTGCATGATAACAATCATGGATTAGGCCAAAAGTAGGATTGCTAGTTAAGTTAATATCTATCAATTGAGTTGTGCTTAATGCTTGCATTCTAGAGTAGCTAACTAGGTTCTCGAAAGTAGGACATAAACGACTAGGAGAGTAGGTTCTGTGCGAAAATAAACTCCATTGAACTAGGTTGTTAGGCGCATGCGAGAGCTGGTCTAATAATTCTGGTGGACTTATCAAATCTCGTTCACACTTTCTTCTGATTTCACCATCGAACGACATCAGGCCTTAGCCGTTGATTGATGGTCTTTCCTTTTGCTCGCATACGAGAGTTGGAGTTAAAAGGGTCAGAATAGTTAATATTCGAGTTCTAGTATATTTACATATATGTGCATCATATCCACTATAATCGATTTGGCTTGAAACTCTTGATCTATCATATTTACATTTGCATCAAGTTAGTTTATTAGAATATTACCATATTTGCACTATTTCTATATTTGCATTATTAGCATATTTCCATATTGCATATATACTTCTTAATAAGGAATATTTCATTAACTAATTGTTTGCCACCAATATATATATTCACCTAGATTAATCTTTAGAAATATGAAATATATTGTGGTCATTGCTCTTTGTGTATTCGATCCCTAAGTGCTACAACTGATCTCTTTTGGCAAGAGTACTATCTATGTGTTAAGACTATGGTTAATTTGACAATTATATGTTTAGGATATTTATACCCTGCTAGAACAATAAAAACATGCATGTCAAATTTGGCGCTGTTGCCGGGGAGCATTGATCGCCATTAGATTTATTTTCTAGGATTTAGTCTAGGTTTGTTACTACTTTCAAGTTACTAAATTTTTCTTTACCTTGTTTTCAGGTGCATGAAAAGACACACCAGGAGCAATAAAAGACAACAACTACTATTCTCTGACCCCCGGTAAACTCGAACGTACGATCCGCAAAGAAATACGACAAGCATCGATCGACAGCACCAACACCGCGTTGACCAACACTTCTTTACGGACAGCATTGACCAACATCAGAACTCGAGCATTAACCAAAACTGATCACATAGCAACGATCGACAACAGCTTACCCGTATCGATCGACAGAAGCAGATGAGTTCAGATGGTTGCAACTTTAATATTGGTTCAAGATGAGGATGGGAACCTGCATGACCAAGATGTCATCTGTGTAATGCAACATGTCAAAATATAGACCATCAAGGGGCCATAATCCCTGATACAGAAGCAAAAGCAAACACTGCAGCAGCTCAACCTGAAGCTAATGCCCAAGCTGCTCAGAGAACATTGGCTGACTACAACCGTACATACCAGTTCTACACCAACAAATCTGTCATTCGTCCTCTAGCTTTTCAGAGGAATGATTTTGAAATCGAACCCGCCTTCTTCGGACTTGTAGCACATATACCTTACCATGGGTTACGAGAAGAGCACCCTATGGATCTTCTGGAGAGATTTGAGGATCTAGTGACTGCTATCAAAGTCAATGGAGTCCCTGAGGACTATCTCTTTTGTAAGATTTTCAAGTACTTACTTGCTGGAGAAGCTTCATATTGGCTTAAGCAGTTACCACCAGGATCCCTGACATCTTGGAATGACATCAAGAATGCTTTCTTGCGTAACTTCTTTGATGACGCCAGAGGAGAAGATCTGAGGAGTAGATTGCAACTTTTTTCACAAGTCAGAATCTTTCAGAAACTCCTAGATGAGATTCAAATCATACCAAAGAGATTGTCCACATCATGGGTTCAACAAATTGCAAATTCTCACCACTTTATTTAGAGGTATTGGATTACAATACCAAATGGCTTTGGACACAGCTAGTGAGGAAAATTTCAACACTAAGAATCCTGAAGAAGCTACAAGGTTGATTGAGAATCTGGCATCCAGCAGCGGCACCAAGAACACAAACTTTGAAAGAAAGAGATCAACTCCAACTATGCGTAAGATCAGATTGCAGAGGTCAAGGAAAAAACTGGATAGTGTTCAGAAATTCTTAAGGAAACATGTCACTTTAGCAGAAGTAGAAGCAATAGAGTCTAGAGATGATGAGATTGAAGAAGAGGATGTGAACTACATTGATGGGAATGGTTTCCAGAGACAAGGGAATCTAGGTTTCAACAGGAACTCCTGTGGGAATGGTCAAAAGAGTAGCTTTAATCAGGGTTCACAATGAAAGCCCTTCAACAACAACAAAACTTATGGATCATCTTACTACCCAATTCTGCATCCAGAGACTCAAGAAAGCAAGATTGAAGCAATAGTTGACAAAATTTTAGAGGGACAACAGAAGATGACTGTAGATTTCAATGGAAAGATAGATGGATTGTACCTCAACCTCAACACCAAGTTCGAAAATCTCATCACCCATGTGAAGAAGCTGGAGAATTAAGTGCTACAAACAAGTGAAACAATTAACAGGCATGAGAGCCTAATCAAGAAGAAAATGGAGCATGTACAGAAGCACCACGTCAATGCATTGATTGATGATGATTTTTGGCAGGAAGTTAAGAGAGAAAGGCTCCAAGAAGGAGATTTTGTGTGGAAAGTTTGATGTCATTTGGCAGTTCGCATTGGTGTCGATCGATGCCAGTTTGTCTGCTCCAATCGCATGCTGTCTCTGAACAATATTCAAAACTTGCTTCATCTCATCCATGCAGGAAGTCAAATTGGCAAGGCAGTTGTTTATAAGATATTAGACATCATCCAATCTCTTGTAGAAATCATTAAGTGACATCTCTTGAGCTCTATAGATCTCATGCACAATATCATCAATCTCTGCTCTGATGTATGTATGTTGATCCTTCCTAGACATAACAATCTTTGCTGCATGATCTGGTAAACATATGTATCTTTTCTCAAACAAATTAGCTCTCTCTAGAACTTCTCTTTTGTCTTCAGCTTGCACATTCACTACCCTTTCGTCTGTAGCTCGTTCGTTACCATTCTCATCTCTGTAGATGTCATACTCATCTTTCTTTTCTCAGCGGAAAATTCTGTTGCCCTCAGTATCAAAAGCTCTCGTACCTTGCTCGAAACACCAATCGATCGATCACCTGATGTTGCTATCGATCGATGGTGGCAAGTTGTAGGCATTAGAAGGACGAAATTTGTGTACCTCTAGAAAGGGTCTGTTGATTGATGCTCGGTGGATGCCATCGATCGATCCATGATACCTGGGAATGTATGGAATATTACGGATCAGCTCGTTCTTCTGCTCCTCAATATCGATCAATGTTGTATGATGTGCATCGATCGATACATCGATTGATCGACTTAAGCATCGATCGATGCACATCATACAACATTGATCGATATTGAGGAGTAGAAGAACGAGCTGATCCGTAATATTCCATACATTCCCAAGTATCATGGATCGATCGATGGCACCCACCGAGCATCAATCAACCGATCCTTTCCAGAGGTACAAAAATTTCGTCCTTTTGATGCCTACAATGTCCCACCATCGATCGATAGCAACATCAGATCATCAATCGATTGGCATTTCGAGCAAGGTACGAGAGATTTTGATACTGAGGGCAACAAACTTTTCCGCTGGGAAAAGAAAGATGAGAATGGCATCTACAGAGATGAGAATGGTAACGCACGAGCTATAGATGAAAGGGTAGTGAATGTGCAAGCTGAAGACATCTGAGAAGTTCTAGAGAGAGCTAATTTGTGTGAGCAAAGCTACATATGTTTACCATATCATGCAACAAAGTTTTTTATGTCTAGGAAGGATCAACAGACATACATCAGAGCAGAGATTGATGATATTGTGCATGAGATCTACAGAGCTCAAGAGATGTCACTTAATGATTTCTACAAGAGGTTGGATGATGTGTACTATCCTATAGACAACCACCTCACCAATTTGACTGCCTGCATGGATGATATGAAGCAAGATTTGAATACTGTTCAGAGACAACATGCGATTGGGGCAGACAGACTAGCATTGATCGACGGCAACATCAGGCCATCGATCGACATTGAAGCCAACGAACATAAGATGGCAGAAGAAATAAAATTAAAAGATAGGTTCTATGAGATTGTTTTTTCTTAGAGCCTGATGAAGGAAGATATTTCTCAGCAATTGGAAGATTTATCAGAGACTATGGCTTCCAGACTTAGAATGCTACAGTGCAGTATTGAGAAACTACAAGTAGGAATGCATTCAATGGAGTTTGCTAGAGTGGTTACAGGGAATGAGAAAACCAGAGGAGATGAGGCAATAAGGAACTTCATTAGTACATGGTTTCAGAAGAGCAAAGAGGATGTAGACGCTTGTCTTCCAAGTGTTAGTCCAACTTCATACTAGTCAGAGAGTTCAAAACTTCGAGCTTAAGACTATAACTAAGCGCTGAGTGGGAGGCAACCCACTTTTCAGTAAGTTTTTATTTCGTTTTTACTTATACTACTACTTATTTCGAGTTTTACTCTGTTTTATAGACTGTTTAACTCCACCATCGATCGACACCATAGAGGCACCATCACTCGACATTGGATCATGACCATCGATCGACCATACATGCCTACCATCGATCGATACTCTTTTGCAGAGTCTGGTATCGAGTTTTCTACTTAATCTATTTACTTATGATTTATTTTTTCTTAACCAATCCGAAGCGGGTTACACTAGGGACAGTGTAATATAAGTATGGGGGAGGTTCGCTAATGCTATTTTATTTTTTTGAGCTTTATTTACTATATATATATAAAAGTTTTTCAAAAACTTTTATTGAGTCAAGAAGGGGATTATGATTAAAACTTATTATTGACTAACCACACTTAGCACCATTTTTAGAAGGTTGTTGCAGAGATTACTAGAGATACCAAAGTGGATCATCCTGCCACAATATCACACTTGCTTATAAAGTTTGAAGGAACCGAAGCTGATTTCCAACACTAATCCTGACATTATATACTTGCTTTGAGGCTTGGTAGACATTGGATCAGATTCCTTCTGCAGGTCTGTAGGTACAAGTCATTGCACCTTCGGTTCCCTTCGCTCTTTATCTTCAGCATCTACCTAACAGCTTAAAATATTGAAATAACTTCCCGAGATGCAGAGGGGTACGTAAATAGCCTATGACCCCACTATTCTAATTCGGAGGAACGATCACACATCAAAAATGAGATGGAAAGTTGGACTGTATCAGCATCATTGTCCATTAAGTTTGAGATCTAAAAATATCCAGAGAGAAAAGGGGGAAGAAAGCAATCAGAGAAGACTTTGTGCCTAGTTGTTCAGATACTTGCAATGGTAGAGAGACTTTGTGCCTAGTTGTTCAGATACTTCGATCGATGCTGCACACTTGCGATCGATCGACACCCAACTCGCATACAACCGATTGAAAAGCCCAAGTTTAGAAGACAAATGACGAGAATGCCTTGGACGAGTTTTGACCTAGGTTTTAGGGTTTTTATATTTATGATTATATTGAGAGCATGGAAGGTGTGCATGTTAGATAAAGAAAATTTTTATTATAGTTTTAGGTTTTTAGGGGAGAAGATTCATAACTCCTTATGGAGATTTGTATTGGAACCCCCAGTATTTTAAATATCTATTCAGACTATTGTTCTTTCTTTGATTATGTCTCAGTAGTCATCAACTAGATTTAGGGTTGCATGATAACAATCATGGAATAACCCAAAATTAGGATTGCTAGTTAAGTTAATATCCATCAATTGAGTTTTGCTTAATGCTTGCATTCTAGAGTAGCTAACTAGGATCTCGAAAGTAGGACATGGACGACTACGAGAGTAGGTTTTGTGCCAGAATATACTTCATTGAACTAGGATATTAGACGCATGTGAGAGCTGGTCTAATAAGTCTGGTGGACTAATCAAATCTTGTTCACACATCCTTTTGATTTCACTGTCGATCGACATCAGACCTTAGCCATCGATCGACATCAGACCTTAGCCGTCGATCGATGGTCTTTCCTTTTGCTCGCATACGAGAGTTGAAGTTAAAAGGATCAGAATAGTTAATATTTGAATTCTAGTATATTTACATATATGTGCATCCTATCCACTATAATCCATTAGGCTTGAAACACTAGATCTAACATATTTACATTTGCATCAAGTTAGTTTATTAGAATATTTTCAAATTTGCATTATTTCCATTTTTGCATTATTAGCATATTTTCATATTGCATCTCCACTTCTTGATAAGGAATATTTCCTTAACTGATTGTTTGCCACCAATATATATATATTCACCTAGCTTAATCTTTAGAAATAAGAAATATATTGTGTGTCATTATTCTCTTTGGATTCGATCCCTAAGTACTACACCTGATATCTTTTGTCAAGAGTACTATTTGTGTGTTAAGACTAAGGTTAATTTGATAGTTATTTGTTTAGGATATTTATACTCTGTTAGAACAATAAAAACACGCATGTCATGTTCTATCCTGGGCCTCTTACGACAATGGTCTTCTCGGTTGCTCCTCGTCGACGGTGTAAACGAAGCTCTTCTTCGGGTTTGGTTGGCTGTAAGACGAATGTTTCCGTGGTTCTTGGTCGGCTTCTATGGCTTTCATCGCATTTGATTTGGAAGCGTTCTGCTTCCCGAGGATTGCTTTTTTTGTCTTCCCCTAGCCGGATAAAGTTGTTAGATCGGGTGATTACGTTTTGTAGCATGATCTGCGGATTTGTGTATAAATCCTCGTGGAATTTGGAGTGCACATAGAGCCCATGCTGGAAGGCTTCGATGGCAGTTTGATCGGGTAGGCGAACCTTGGAGGCTATTGCTTTAAACTTTCCATGAAGTCTCGGAGGGATTTTATATGTCCTAGATTCGGACAGGATCACTCAAACGGACTTAGGGGTATGAACTCGCCAAAAGGGATAACTGGTTGATTGAAGGGTCGCACAACAGTCGCAGAAGGCTGTTGATATTCCCGATCTTCGATTGTTGCTTGATATGACGCACAAGTCCAACAAAATAAGGGTTTCTAATTGTTGTTTTATATGACTCACAAGTCCAACGAAATTAGAGGTTGTTTACTTGGACGAAACTCAACAAGAAACAAGAAGTGTTCTACAAAGAACAAAGGAGATAAACTCACAAAAAGGGTGAAAATCGATTGCATTATTCCTTGGATGTGATTACATATTTATACTACAATGAGACAAAGAGAGACTTAAGAGTTTTGTGGAAAATCACACCTAGAAAATTAAAACAAAGACCAGAAAATATTAAAGAGAGTCAAAGACTCTTGGTTTCTAGATCTGGACAAAATTGACTCTTCAGATACTGTTCAGGTTCATTCTGGTTGTGCAGGTCCAAGGTGGGAAGGATAAGGACGCACGCGAGATGATCTACACACCCGTCGGATGTTCCACATGACCCGCCGGGTGATCCACATGACCAAACTGTGTACTGTGAGACAAGTGTTTAGATGGCCTGAGATTCCTTCCTAAGTGATATATCTTAGTGATAAGTCCACCAAAAGGTCGAACACTAAAGCAAGAACGTTAGTACAGCCTTCGAGACATGCGGTGTGCACAAAAAGGGCCATAAGGGAGAATATGCTGCCATTTTGGATTCTTCTCGTTCCAAGTGGATTCTGGCTTGACTACCATTCTTAGAATGTTGAATGGGTTGGGAAAGAAGTGATTTGTGTCGATCAATTCCATCTCTAGGTCGTGGTTGTAGTCTGAGCTCCATTACGGACGTCCTTGAGTCAATACGGTGGACAGCACGTGCAGTACAGCCGGGGTGATCGGATGGGACGGTATGGTAGTCTGACAGCACGATCCGATGGGAGAATATGGATGGTATGGATGGAATGACCGGATGGGATGACACTGGCAGTACGTTCAGCACAAACTGATGGGAAAACCTCGGTTGGGTCGAGCTGGTTGACTAGATTGCCACTATGGGTTGTGTCCATGATCCAAGCAGGTCGGTTCTTGAACCGGGGCGCATCATTCCCTCCCTCTTCAAAAGGATTTGACCTTAAATCCATTTTACCTGAATCAAAAGAAAATGAATCAGACAAAACAAATTTTAAAATCATGTAAAATTCAATGAAGGACAATTATGGACAGAAACTTCTTTGGAATTTTGAAAGTACTTCCAGTTCCAAGTTCCTGAGACATAAGACCTTTGTCGATCTCTTGTGCTTGCTCCTCTTGGGATATGACCATGCTTATCATGTGCTTTCGAAACAACTAGAGAAACCACATCAAATCTGCAAAAGAAACAATCAAATGGTATCTCTATCCTTAAGACATCAAAACAGGATCCAAGCTCTTAGGATAATCATCAAGCACGTGAGTAAATATCAATAAATTAAACTGAGTGCAAATCATTAGTTTACTTTTTTAAAATCAAATAAAGCTGTGAAACCGATAGGAAAAGAATGAGAAAGTGCCAACTTTGAAAACTTCTCAACATGAATGAAATCAAATTGATTCTCTGGGCTAAGCATTTTTGGTTCATGCTATTTCTAAATCCAAATTTCTTCCAATGCACAGTTCAATGAAAATAAATCATGAAAATGTTTAAGCAAAACATTTTTGTACCAAGTATAGATCTATTTTTGCATAGAAATTTTAGTGTTCAAAACGTTTTCATGATGAACAGAGACAATCAACTCATGATCCTTACAGTGCTTTTGGCTTTGACAAGGGATTGGCTGAGGAAACGCCTTTGGTTCAATGCTGGCCGATTGCTCTAACAGTTTCTCTGGTGCCGAACTCTTTGGTGCCTTTTCTGTTTGGTTTTCTTTCAATTCATCAGAATGAAAAGAAGGAAGAAAACATTTGAGCTCCATGAGCACTTCCTTGATATCATGGTTCTTTCCATGACAATTAACAGATTCATCAGCACAAATAAAATTAGAAGTTTTCGAATTACCTCTGGTTTCTTGGCTAAGTGATGAAAGATGTTCTGTCTTTGGTTTAGCCAGTTTCTCCTTAGAATAAATTGGCTTTTGGCTCATTGCTTCAGATCTTGAGAATTGTGATGTGTGTGCGCTCTTTCTGTAGCTATCCTCCACGGCCTAAAGTGATGGTAACAATTTTCTCGCAGTCATAATGCTGGTTTCGATTGAACCGATCATCAAGCTTTCTAGGCCGTTGGGAAACTTCTGTAATCATCACGCCTACAACCATGATCTTCTTCATCCCTCAAGTACATGCATCTCCAAATCTCAGGTTGATGATCACGGTCAATGCTTTCACCTTTCTGAGGCTGAACCTGTTTATCCTGGACACTCAAAACAAACATTAAAATACCAGGATCATATGTGAAAGATATGTGCTTGTTCAAATCAGATATCAAAGTCTGTTTCCCAAGAACATGTAGCACACATTTCATCCTTTCAAAATGCACATCAAATTAGACATTAAAGACCATGGTATCAAGGCATGAAATAATATTGAGCATCTTCAAAACGTGCCTATCCTTCTCAAAACCAAAACACAAAAGAGTAAGTTCAGATTGAGAAACACTTAACAAAAGCTCAATATGTTTTTCAAAGAATGTGTTGTAAACCAAAATAACATCAATGCTCAAAGTGACAGAATTCTTAAGCAATGATCTCAACACAAGCCAAGGTCTATCAGTTTCAACACAGAAGATATCAAGCTTCAAAACACATTCACAAAAATCGGATTTAACTCTAGGTGATTTCTGTTCCAGCAAAGACTTAAGCATGAATTCGTTCAAGACACAAAAGGATACAAACAAATTACCAGTGATCATGCATGTCTATAAGAACTCAGTTTAAAGCCATTTTCATTAAAGACAATGAATCAAACGATTTTCTAACACAGAAAATAGGCTGTTGCAAATCAAGCTCTAATGACTTTTCAAGATGATCAAAAACTTTGCTATGTTTCAAAAACTGATCGAAACTCAAAAACAAGACCAGAATTGATGTCATTGCCAGGTTGAAAACGTTTTTGATCCAAAATTCATTAGGTTCAAACACTTTAAGAGAATTAAACATGTTTTCAAAAACTGAGTTTTAAACACAAAATTCTTTTACTTTGTCAAAACCAAAACGTTTCACATCTTGAGAACTGATCTTGACAGACGTTTTAGGCAGATAATTAATCAAATCAAGTTCCTCAAAATTCTCTTGAATGTTTGTGGGGAAAGGCGTATGAGTTGTGCATGGATCAAAGCAAAGATGATTCTTCATTTTGATGGACGTTATGCTTGGTGCCTCCTCTTCAAAGATTGGACCAACTTCGTCTTCCTCATCAAATATGGGACCTAGATCATTGTCCAAAGTTATCCTAGTGCCAAGAAGCGGTCCTTGATGTGGGTAATCGAATGGCTCTTCATCAAAATCTTGTGAAACTAGAACAAGACTACTCGAATGCTCTGGTTCAAAACAGGTTAGTCAATTAGTCTCTTCATCATCAAACATAAAATCAGATTTGTATAAGAAAGATCACATTCATCCTCACAAATGATCAAACTTTCCATTAGCTCTTCGTCATATTCATCAAAAATAGGTAAAGAATCTGAAAAATCTTTTAGCTCTTCAAGATTGTTTTCAGATTTACTTTTGGGTTCTTCACCGATTAATATTGAAGGTCCAGCTACAGGTGAACGTGTGGTTGTGCTCTTCTTTTGGATCTTGCTGACGTTCTTGAGTGCTTTCAACATCTTCTTCTCAAAGTTGTCACAAAACTCTTGGACATCAAACTGAAGGAAACGCCTCCTTTGATTAGCTTCATCTCTGGACGTTTTGAACTGCTCTTTGCACCTTTTGTTTGGCATCTTATGTGGTCTTCTTAAGGTTGAGATTTCCTGCACAGTAACAAACTCATCAAAAATATTGAACAAATTTCGAGATGAAGATTTAAAGATAACTTGCTGTTGGGATTGTTTGTTGCTACTCCTTTAAAGTCCAGGCGTCCTAACCTGAAAATTCTCAACACAAAAGGTTAACAGATAAAAATAATCTTCACACTCTCAAGTGTTATCCTCACCCAAACACGTGTTTCTCTCGGATTTTAGTGGTCACACACGAGTTTCCTCTCAAAGTTCTAAGAGAACAAATAAAGTAACCCAATGGCTTCTCCAAGCAAACAGAGGATGAAACACTAGATAGAAAGATAATAGATTTGATTTTGAAAACCACTCCAAGGCTGGATTTCCCTTCAGCTAGCATGATTTCTCTTCCACCACCTAGAAAAAATCGATCTTTTTGATTCTTTTTTTTTATAGATCTTTCTCATTTATTTCTTCTTTTCTTTTTTTTTATACTATGGCAATAGGTAAACAGATGGCCCGGATTTGAGATAGAAAGATGAAGAAGAAGTGTTTAGAGATGGAAGATGCAAAGATGAAAAGATAGTACTGGTTGAGTGGCTCTGATACCACTTGATACGCCCTAGATTCGGACTGGATCACTCAAACGAACTTAGGGATATGAACTCGCCAAAAAGGGAGAAATGGTGGATTGAAGGGTCGCACAACAGTTGCAGAAGGCTGTTGATATTCCTGATCCTCGATTGTTGCTTGATATGACGCACAATTCCAACAAAAGAAGGGTTTCTAATTGTTGTTTGATATGACTCACAAGTCCAATGAAATTAGAGGATGTTTACTTGGAGGAAACTCAATAAGAAACAAGAAGTGTTCTACAAAGAATAAAGGAGATAAACTCACAAAAAGAGTGAAAATCGATTGTAATATCCTTGGATGTGATTACATATTTATACTACAATAAGTCAAAGAGAGACTTAAGAGTTTTGTGGAAAATCACACCTATAAAATGAAAACAAAGACTAGAAAATATTAAAGAGAGTCAAAGACTCTTGGCTTCTAGATCTGGACGAAATTGACTCTTCATATACTGTCCAGGTTCATTCTGGTCGTGCAGGTCCATGGTGGGAAGGATAATGACACACGCCGGATGATCCACACACCCGCCGGACGTTCCACATGACTTGCTGGGTGATCCACATGGACAAACTGTGTATTTGCGTGAGAGAAGTGTTTGGATAGCCTGAGAATCCTTCCTTAGTGATATATCTAAGTGAGAAGTCCACCAAGAGATCGAACACTGAAGCAAGAACGTCAGTACAGCCTTCGAGACAAGCGGTGTGCACGAAAAGAGCCATAAGGGAGAATATGCGGCCATTTTTGGATTCTTCTCGTTCCAAGTGGATTTTGGCTTGACTATCAGTCTTACAATGTTGAATGGGTTGGGAAAGAAGTGATATGGGTCTATCAATTCCATCTCTAGATCGTGGTTGTAGTCTGAGCTCCATTCCGGATGTCCTTGGGTCAATCAGTGGACAGCACGTGCGGTACGGTCGGGGTGATCGGATGAGAAGGTACAGACGATCTGATCAGCAGAATCCGATGGGAGAATATGGATGGTATGGATGGAATGACCGGATGGGATGACACAAGCAGTACGTATCAGCACGAACTGATGGGAAAACCTCAATTGGGTCGAGCTGGTTGACAAGATCGTCACCTTGGGCCGTGTCCATGATTCAAGTAGGTCGGTGCTCGAACTGGGGCGCATCAGGATTGTCCTGCAGCTTTGGAGATGTTCCATAGGTCGGACTCACCTACTCCTCTCGGGTAAACATTATGTAGTGTTTTAGGAAGGCCAGTGAGAGATCGTGATAACTATCAACGAAATCCACGGCTAGTCCAGAGAACCATGTTAGGGCGGGGCCGCTGAGACTTTCGACGAAAATTTGGCACAGCCCGGCGTCTCTTTCTTCGTCGGTAAAATTAGCCTTGGTAGTGGCGATATTGAAGCCGTAACATGGTTGGAAGGGTCAGACTCCCCAGAGTACGATTTCAGGCGAAGTTTGTTTGTTGACGGAACTTGACTTTAATTATGCGCTTGGTGAAAGGAGTGTGAAGTGTTGATGCTAGGACGCGTTTGATCTGCGGGCCTAACTCATTACTTGATGAATTTTTGAATGAATATCCTGGAGAGAGAGTCGAAGCTTGGCTATCTACCGGCTGATTGCCTGGTTCTCTCCGCTGTAGGTTTGACCAGCCACACGGGGAGCGGGTCTCGGTGGAACAGGAATTTGTAAGTCAGCCGCCGCGTTTTGATCGGCAGCCCCGTCTGTCGGGTTGGTTTGGAAGAGCTGATAGTAGAGAGTGGAGTCGTCGAGGTCATGATGAGCTTGAAGGGCGGTTTTTAAGGCCGCGAGACGCTCGTTGGTCGCTTTCTGGATTTCGTCTTGTTGAGCAAGGTGTCCCATGATGACGTCTATCATGTCCGCCATGGTAGGAGGGTTAGCTCCTGGAATCGGGGCGGCGATGTCAGGGGTTTGTGCAGCGGTACCTTGAGTAGGAACCGCAGCGTTGAGGACCTGGTCGACTCGATCGGTTAGGTCGTCGGTACTCATGTTAATCTTGTTAACGCTACTTCGTTAAGACCCATGATGGGCGCTAACTGTTGAATCTGAGTTTGGTCCAACTCGGTACGGATAACCTAATTCAGAGGTGAGTTATTTCAAAGGCGTTTTATTGATCAACAGTGAATCGGGTTACAAGGTAGAGAGAAAGGTCTGGTGCTCCGACACGAGTTCACCAGAGAAAGTCAAGATCGGCGAGAGACAAGTAAGAACAAGTTTAAACCTAATCTCTAGCCGTCAAGTGATAAATTTTCGGATCCCCTTCCCTTGGCTATCTTCCTCTTTTTATAGCATGATCCCATTAGGTCTGCCCTAGGTCATTTACAGCATGTTGGGCCGAATCTCGTCTCCGGGCCGACTAGTGAGCATTCCTTGGTCGTCCCTCGTCCCTCGCGCCGAGTTGAGGTGGTGTGTTTTTGTCCGACTAAAAGCACTATGTAGCCGAGCGGCTTCTTGAGCCGTAGCCGAGCCGAGTTCTTGAGCCGTAGCCGAGCCGAGTTCTTGCCGAATTCTGGACCAAGTCTCTTATCTGATGGGCTTTGTTGTGTGGGGGGGGGGGGACAAAGTCCATCTCCTACATCGGACCAAAGTATGGTCTCTTTTTGTTGACGAAGAAGAGGAAAACATTCTACAAGCGCCAAATTTTCAACATAAGAATAGCCTGTGTGCAGTTTACACGACACGACGCAAACACAGAACAACCAAATAATAAATTTAAGAGTTCTAAATTAATTGCCGTTTACCTTAATTACACATAAACTACACGTGATGCATCCATACAAAAAGTTTTCTATATGGTATTGAGCTATATTTAAATAAAAGAATACAAGGCTCAAGGAAGAAGCTAGCTATTGCAAGTTATCTTGTGATCAAACTCAGACTTTGCAAGTCTTGGCAAGTGGTTCACAGTCTTTATAGATCGCTAAACCAGACTGATCAAGTTGGTCTTCCTCAAAGCAAGCGCAACGTTTGCTCATCGAACCCGTTATAGCTATCTCCAAAGGTCTTTGTACCAATCTTGGCACCCCAACATCACACCAGACCTGAAAAAATAGCTTATCAGTTAGTAACTGATGCTTTTAATGCCATCAAGGATTTACTTCTACAACATGATTCTCCCGTTTAAACCAAACAGATGGAAAGAACAAGTTGATATACCTCTCCACCTTCATCTTGACTCCATCGTGAGTTGCAATTCTTTTGCTTGTCTTCTTCAATCTTTTGTTTCTCCATGAGTTGTGCACCTCTGGAGGCTTTCGCTTCAACTCCTTTCAGGTGCTTAGTCGGATTCCCTTGGCTGTCGTAGTACCGTCCAACAAGCTTCCCAACAGGACTGTGATCACAAATTATAAAAGCTAACAAGTAAGAACTAGGAATTAGGGTGAGCCAAACATGATTTGCAGTGTATTGCGTGAATAACGCAGGTAACTTACATGTAAGTCCTAGAGTAGAAACCTCGCCAGTCAACAATGCTCTTCACCTACGACGAAGAAATATCAACCATTGCATTGACTGAACTCACTAAATATAATCGGATCAGTAGAATAAAAAATCATTTCACATGTTAGAAAGTGATAGCTACGAAGATAATAAGCATATCTGGCACAATGACAAGATCAAAGACTAGAGAACTCCATAAATTTTCATTTTAAAAAAAAACCATGTAAAGATATAAAAGCATTACCTCGCTGCTAGACAGCCCACGTAACGAATCGGTAAGTCCATCTCCTGCATAAGAAAAGAATCACACAAAATGTGAAGTTCCAAAGATATTAAAGACTTTACCAAGAATTTTTTTCAGATAAAGAAAGTAGAGTGATCATTTCCTAGAAACTTAATCTTTGCAACCAACAGAAGAATGTGAAAAACCATTTCGTACCTGTGAAGTTCCCAGAAACAAATGCACGAGAAGCGTCTCTGAGCACAAGAATTTACAAGAAAAAAAGCATCCCATCAGCTAGAAACATGCATACAAGGAGATAGAAAAATAACATATGAGAGCATGTCCATATAATTGACAAAACAAAAACAAACCTTCCAGCAAAATGGTTGTAACCTCCTCCGCTACCGTAATGAGATTTCCCTCTAGTCACATCATATACAGATCTGTATGAATCGAATTATGTATATATATACTCAGTTAACAAATTGTTTACAAGTGCTAGTAAACATGTGTTATTTTCCAACAAGAATTAACGGCACAAAGAAGAAGAGACTTACCCAAGAATCCCTAAGAGTATAGGTAACGTTTCATCAGTGCCATTGTACAATGCCAATTCTTGAACAGAAAACAACCTCTTTTCAATTTGAAAACAACAACAAAAACTATCACAACGGAGGCTTCAAAACCAATTTAAGCTCAAATTCAAAACTATGACATGTGAACATAACAAACTTCATTAGTTCTAGTTCAATCAAATAGTAGGAAAGTAGCAAAAGAGAATTCATACAAGATTTGAGTAAAAAAAGAAAAAAAAGACACGAGTTTTTGATGTGAGGCAAGAGAAGAAAGGTGAGAGTACTTCTGGAGGGGACTTGAAGGAAGATCTGAAGTAGAGAGCAAAGAAAACGACGATGAAGGTGACACCTACGAACGGAGATAGCAGGATTCTCCTTAACGACATCATCGTGTTGGATCCGATCTGCGTTTTGTATGCGAAAAGTCTCCAAAAACCCAACCGATCCTTCTCCCGTAAAAGCACTTTTACGATGTGAGGGCTTAAATCTGTAGAACAAAAAGTTATCCGTCCTAAACCACAATTCCTGAAATATACAGGGTGTGAATAGTGAACTTTCTTAAGAATTTGAGTTTTGCGGAAAAGTAACAAAGCTAACCGATCTTGTTACTAAATTTATTTGTTACAATTCATCCAAAACCGGATTCAACAAGTTCTATAACTTCCTTCTTTTATTTTCTTTTCTTTTCGTTTTAGAAAAGGGAAATCGGCCAAAAAAAACACGAACTTTGCACGAATTGCCAAAAGAAACCTATACTCGATCCTGACCAAAAAAATACTATACTTTTGTTGACTTTTTAATTTTATTAAGAAACTTTTGATTGACTGGCCAATTTGACACACGACGTCGTTTTACATGATTCGAAAATAAAAAAAACGTAGACCCCTGGATTTGAACCCGGGTTGGTTAAGTCAAATGACATGGTATTCTACCACTGGGCTAGTGTTACTTTCATTGTACTTACTAACATAATTTCCTTTATTGAGTACTAATTGAATATAAAAAATCTCTAAAAAAACTTAAAAATACCTTTAAAATTACAAAAAATTAAAAAAATAAAGATTATTTTGTAAAATTAATTTTGAAAATAAATTAAAAACAAAATTTCATTTTTTTTCTTTTTAAAAAAATCAAAAATTTTCCAAAATTTTCAAGAAAGTTTATTTTTAAATTAAATTATAAATAATTTTTATTTTTTTACTAAAATGAAAAAAAAATCGAAAATTTGAAAACAAATCCAAAAAAATTAAAAACTCAAAGAAAATTCAAGCAAATTAAAGTTACAATTATCAGCTTAAAATTAAAATCGCACTCATAATGGGTACAATAATTATTTTAAGCATTTTCATTTTAAATGAAAATTTTGGAATATTTTTGATTTTTTAAAAGAAAAATGAAAATTTATTTTAAATTTTAATTTCAAAATTAGCTTTATAAAAAAATTCTTTATTTTTTCATTTTTTGTAATTTAAAGGTATTTTTAAGGTTTTTTGAGGTTTTTTTATTTAATAAGTACTCAATAATACTAAATATGTTAGTGAATACATTGTAAGTAACTTTATCCCAGTGGTAAATTACCATGTCATTTAACCCAATTAACCCTAGTTCGAATCTCAGTGTCTATGTCTTTTTATTTTCATTTAACTCGGATGAGAGAATGTTAAAAACAACTTTGTTCGTCAATGTAATGAAAAGTCCGTTAGCCCAGTGGCAAAGCTCCTACCATTATCCCTAAGTGCACGAGTTCGAATCCCTTGGAGCACATTTTCACACCTTATTTTTAAAAACAAAAATACATAAAACGACGTCGTTTCATCATAACGTCCAAATTTAACGTCAACTTAATGCCGTCAAACAAATCCGTTAACTCTGCTAACGGTGTGTCAAATTGGCCAGTCAATCAAAAGTTTCTTAATAAAATTAAAAAGTCAACAAAAGCATAATGTTTTTTTGGCCAACCCATATGTACAAATTTCTTTTGGCAATTCGTACAAAGTTCGTGTTTTTTTTGACCGAATTCCCTTTTAGAAAAGGGATGTTTGCTCCAATCCCTCAAATTCAGTTTTCCAGAAAACGAATTAATTTTGATGAAGAAATAGATAACACCTATGTAAGATCTACTTTTCTCCCAAAATAGACTAGGTTTAGAGTGTGGATTTAGGAACATGTATCTATGCTAAAACACAAGTCATCGTATTCTGTCAATTGTCAGTGCATCACCAAAAGAATTCATTTATTTACTTTTGAGAGTTGAAATGCGGGATTACTAAATTTAACGGTTACGGTTCATCCAAAATCGAATTTAACAAGTTCTATAACTTCCTTTCTTTTATTTTCTTTCTTTCTTTATAAAAAATGCTTGTTTGCTCGAATCGCTAAAATTCAGTTTCCTGAAGAAAAAAACAATTAGTTTTGATTAAGAAATATGTAACAATTACTTAAGATCTATTTTCCTCCAAAGTTGACTTGAGTCCAGAGTACAGATTTAGGAACACGTGTCTGTGCTAAACCCCAAGCCATCTCATCCAGTCAATGGTCTCCGAATCACTAAATGAATTATTTTATGTTTACATCCACCAACTCAGTTGATATCCTGCACTTCAATTCATAATCCTACAAAAGGGACGGGGAATGAAAATGGAGAAAAAAGCATGAGTAAACACATTATTTAGTGAAATGGCCTCTAGACCAGCTTTACCGCATGGGCACCCATATAACTCAATGCAAAACGAAGACTAAATAGTCCCACGTACAGTCAATGACTACAAATCACGATAACATTTCACTTTACTTCACACATACGATGAACACTTCACATTTCCACATATTTCACAACACGTCATATTTCCACATTTTCACAACACATCAAATTTCCACACTTTTCACATCACATCACACCATCTCACGGCACATCACATGACGGTCCAGTGGGTACAGCCACACCACCACACGACATAAATTATTGCACCAGTCGATGTCATTTTAACCTCTCGACTGCGTCGGCGGCCCTTGTGGATACAACCACGCCTCCACGGGCGGACACCTATTGGATACAACCATGCCTCCATGGGTCGGGCATCATCTAAGCGCATCGACTACCAGTCACATACAACACATAATCATGTCATAGCGGTTATTCGACTATCCAGTTCTTGTCATTTATCCATCAACTTAGACATTCAATGCTTTCTAAAAACCAAGCTCTCAATAAGTATATAAACAATCATCAGATAAAGGCACAATCCATCACTCACATTAACACAATCAATCCATTAAGTCTTTTAATAGTAAGAGCGTTATTATCTGATATGCCATATGCATCTAGCAACCTAGCAACCATTATGATCTAACAACCTAACGGAAAAACAGGATTAACCAGCCCAATCCAGCATTCAACGATATAAGAGGTCGAGAGAAGAAACTGGTTTCGAGACTAACCCACCTAATATCTGGAGACTGACATGGAATAGATCTTGATCTGGAACACATATCTGAACACATGAAGAAGCAGCGACGAACCATGATGAGCATAAACCCTCACGACACTCGACTCGACTGGAGGAGATGGACGACGGTAGCTTGGACCAGGCAGCTTCCCGTGGTGGTTCTCCAGTGATGCTCTAGCGACTCGGCTCGAACGCGGCAAGGAGAAAGAGAGGAATTTAGAGAGATCGAGAGAGAAAGATATAGAAGAGAAAATGAGACACCTTGATGGCTAGAATTTTATGATCTCTTTGGAACTCTGTAAGGCTTCTCGTAAGTCGTACATTCGTCGTAAATAAGCACTAACTTTTGACCCGCACGCCCGCGCGGGTGTATGCTATTTATAATTTTATGTTTTTATGGATGGTAAAAGCATGCATGTATTTGATTCATAGGTTATTGCATTTGAGATTGGTGTATCTTGTTCAGTTTAAAAAGCATCCATTTATAAAACTATGAGGTTAGATATTAATATTTTGTACTTTTATAAACTTTAATAGGTAAAGTAAACGATAAAATATAAAATATTTGAGTATTAAGTAGAATTGTGCTTGTTTTTATTAAATTATTATTTAAATTTTGTTATTATAAATATACTTTAAAGTTATATTTTTTAGAGTATTTTTAAAAATAATTACCATTTTTATATAGTAACAATAAAAATTTATGAAAAAAATACCAAAAAACATCTTCATCATCCCAACAATTCGGGTCATCTTCATCATCCCAACAATTCAGATCTTCATCAACCCAACAATTCGGGTCATCTCCAAGCGATTGTGATAGAACTGATCACCCTTGTGGTTCCATGGCTTGTTGTGAGTCGATTGATTACGATGTTAAGACTTTCCTGGTGCAGCCATGGTGGTCATTAATCTCCTTGTACAGGCCTGAACATATAATTTCCCACCATAACTTTCCTCATAATCAGATTAGTAGTTGTGATTATAGGTGAGCTGCGATTTGGGAACATAACGAGTTGAATACTGGTCCAATGGTTCTGGTTCCACTTCCTAATATTTTTGCTCATCACTTGAAGCATACTCTGGAGCAGAGTCTACGCACCAATGACCTTCAGTGTGGTTTTCTTCATCATCCCAACAATTCGGGTCAGCTTCTTCTCCCTAATCTACCTCAGAAGTGTTATATTCTTCAGCTTCTTCTTCAATCTCCATCTAACTTGAATCAATACCTCGCAAAGAAGAAAGGAAGTGTTGAATATCAAGTGATCAAAGAAGAATATGTGACAAGTAAAGCAAAAGGAAACACAGAAATAAAAGACTAAACAATATGAGAGTTTACTTTTTTAAAAAAAAAAAAACTTTAGGAATAACTGTAAAAAGTAAAATACTAATAAATTTTAATTTTTTTTTTGTTTTTGTCTATGGTGGTCGAAATGAAACCAATGAAATAAAGAAAATATGTAAGCAAAGATATTTTATTTTTTTGGGAAAAATTATATTTGCTTGACCAGAAAAGGAAAAAAAAATTGAAAACTCGGATATGCAACTTAACTAACAAGTTTTCATGTTTTTTGAATGAAACTAAGGATCTAGGACCAATAAAATTTATGAAAGCAAGATGAACAGAATGAAGAACACACTTTTTATGATTTTTTTTATTTGGACAGAAACGAAACAACTAAATGCAACAAATGACAAGCCGATTTCTTTTTATGAGAAGCTAAACTATATGCAGCATAAAACAAATGATTCTTATGGGTTTTTATAAGATTATGCAGGATAGAAACTAGATGAAACAAAAACATACGATTTTTTATAGGTTTTTGATTTATGAATGCAAAACAGAAATGAAACTAAATCAGAATGCAACTAAAAAGAGACAAGGATAGATACGACCTGATGCTGAAAGAACTTCAGCTCTGATACCAGAAATGATACAAGCCTAAGCTATCAAAGGCTGTATGATCCTTGGATCAAAAAAGATGGACGATCCAACAAGAGGGATGGTTTGTACAATCAATCGACCTTAAAACCGGCTAGACGGAAGTGATGATAATGGTACTGGACAGAACGGTTTGTTGAATGATCCCACAATCAACCATGAGCAAGAACACTTGAATCCACAAGAAGCCTCAGTCGCCAATCAAAGAGCCAAGTGATTCCACACAAGACTTGATGATCAAACTCACACAAAGACACAAGACCTTGGAGAAAAAGAAACTAAGAAGTTTATTAGGTTTTTGGTAAAATATTCGTGTCTTTAAAATTACAGGCCTAATTAGCATATATATTTCTCAGAAATACCTAAGGCTAATGTTCATAAAAAGGAAGCAAATCAAATCAAGCAAACAAAATCGGAAACTAGCCGTTCGAGAGATTGTTGGAATTTTATCTTGAAGAGGGGAGCTTGAATAATATTGTATCTGGTAGGTTTTAATGGATATCTGAGATTTTTGGGAACCCTCTTTATGCTCTGGAATGTGCTTATGTCGCACGTAGACTGAAGAGGAAAGAGATGTTGGAGCTTGACTGCAAGATGCTCCAAATAAGGCAAGTTGAAGCAAGTGTAGATCCTCTTAATCCTATGCTTTCTGGTGCATGGAATAATGTTGGGGAACTCTTCTGGATCGTGGATTATGTCTCCTGGATAGTTAAGATGATCTCATGGCCTCCATAGATAAGTTTGGGTCGGACCAAACTGATTGGATTGAAGACTATCAACAAATAATATCGGTTTGGCCTGATTGGGATCCGCCTGATCCACTGTATGAGGGTGCTTCCTAAGATGTTGTGGAGTTCCTCTGAATAATTTAGAAGGTCGCCTGGTTGCAATTCTTGAGGTTGGTTCGATGTGAGACCTGGATCTTCCAAATAAGGTAAGTGCTGGACTGGTTTGGCAGGTTTTGGGAAATTGATCATAACTTCAATTTAACTCGGTCTATTCTCCTAATTCTAGGCTTGTTGGAAAGATAAGAAATCCATATTGATTTCTGAAGTTGGGTTTTGTGAAGTCCGCTTCACGGTTGATCTTAAATCCACTTCAACAAGCTGATACTCGCAGATGGACGAGCTGGGAAACCTCTGTTTTGTAAAATCCATAACGTTCTGGACGTAGAGATACTTGGCTGATTCTATATGGAGGTGAAATCTTGTTGAATTTATAATCCATGAAAATTGGTTTCATGGTGAAAAACCTCCTGGTTTGTAAGATATGGATGATTTACTGAGCATACGTCCTAGTTAGCTGGTTGGTTGAGAAATTGGCATGGACGGCCTCCGGCTCAGAAATGGACTTGATGACCACATCAGTTTGGCACTTCCGTTCTCATTAAATCGAGACCTTGGTAAGATATCAAAAACAAACACTTATATAAAGGCTAATTTGCAAACGATTTTGGCTGATAAAAATGCTTAAACATGAAACACTTACCAAGGACACATCTTCGTTTATTTGATGGTGTTTGTGGTGAAAGCATGCTTATCTGTTCATATGATGTTTTATTGACTGGAACATGGTGGTTTTAAATGTTTTCGAATAGCCTATAAAATATAGAGCTCAATTGAATGTCGTGATTTGAGATAAAATCTTAAAAACTCTCTTTCACAGGAAGGATAAGTTAATCGTTCTTCTTTGCTGCCGTTTTTCTGTTGCAGGTTCAACTCCAGTGATTTCACATACTTTTTTTTCTTTCGGTCATCTGAGAATGATTACCTAGAAGATATCTTTGTCTTCTCTTGAACCAGATCGCAGAGAAGTTGTTGTCGTTGGGATAAAATGGTGATATACTAGATGGAAGAACATGTCGTGTTCTTTAAATTGTAACATGTAATCTTCAAAATTGTGGAATCTTATAAATGATTCATTATATATGGTTATCTTAGATTTAGGAAAATAGTTAAAGTTATTTTGTATATATAGGAATATTGATATCATTTTCAATTAATTTCTAGACCAAAAATTTATTGTTAATTGTCTTGTTTATGTAACTAATAAATGTAGTGTTTATATAATTAGAATCCTGTAATGGAGAATTAGAAGAGATGTGATGAAAAAGATAACGAAAAGTGCAGAAGTACCATCTCCTGCCATTCCTTATCGCAATTGAACAGGTATGTCGTGTTTACACTCATAAAATAGTTGTTTGGTAGTATACAGTG
Organism: Moricandia arvensis; assembly: GCA_905132765.1. Lineage (NCBI taxonomy): Eukaryota > Viridiplantae > Streptophyta > Magnoliopsida > Brassicales > Brassicaceae > Moricandia > Moricandia arvensis. The sequence goes on along the minus strand of CAJHQP010000399.1, from coordinate 18,759 downwards.
GATATGATTCGTTATAATTGATGTGTGTTCTATTGGTTAGCTAGGAGAATGTAGTGGTTAGATAGGAATGGTTAGAATGATATATAAGGGTTATTTTGTATGGTCTAGTGAGTTATTTAGATGCTTAATGATTCAATCAATGCATAAAATTCAAAGTACTGAATAATACTAATTAAAAAAAACAACTTGAAATATTATTGGGGTGGTATAACCACTGATAATATTTCCATAAAATATAAAATACCAATCATAAATTGAAAACCAATAAATAAAATGTTGGAATAAAAACTCAAGTAAAGTAAAACCAAATGAAATAACAGATTTAAAACATAAGGGAATGGAAAATTATCAAAATCTGTTCGGATTACTCAGTCTTAGACTTTTCCAATTTGATGATTTTCTTGCACAACTTCTTTGAAGTAGATGTGAGGTCCAGTAGGTCTGAAAAAATTTCTTTGCGTTTTGAAAAGGTTATTGGATAGTATTCGGATGAATTATTCTCCAACATCAAGACCTAAAAAGTTGAAATTACAAATGTTAAAACATTACATTAACACGATAATAAAACATAAAGAGAACATGAATAGTACAACTGATACACTTACACCATCAGAAGACATTGTAGATGAAGTTGTGGCCATCTCCAAATTTGGTTCAGAGTCAGTTTCGAGATTAAGTATGTTGTCTACAGAAAAAACATCTAAAACCAAAAATGTGTCTAATTCATGTATAACCTTGTCAGTGGTTATAGAAACCCCAAAACAGAATGATTTGCCAACCAAATCAAGAATAGGTTGTAGAAGTATCTTTGGATCTTCTATCTATAAAATGCAGATAACCATTAGTAAATATAAAAAATAGAATATGACACGCCAAACTTTTTTTATAAAGAAATACCTCCTCAAAAGAGTTATCCCATAGATCAATAGCTGATTGACTAATGATGGTCTTAGCAACAGAGCCTAGGAACATAAGCTTACATGTTTTTGTGTCATCTTTTACAACTAAGTATAACTTGAATCTAATGAACAACACAAAATTTGATTAAAAGTAAGTGTAAATGGAAGGTAATGAACAAATGAAAAAAAAACACTTTTTTTGGTGAGACATTAGTAATATTAGCCATGCAAACATTACAGTGGAATTGAGGTTTGTCATTCCTTGTCATAATTCCATAATCAACCTTGGGAAGCTTAGGTACACGTCTGATGTGTCGGTTACACCCAAAATAAAACCATGCCCAATCAGTGTCAATTGCTTCAATAGTATATATAATTTTCCAAATCTCAACCTTCATATGTTTTTAAAAATAAGAGTGTTAGTATGTAACTGTAACTAATGTATAAGGCAAACGAATTATAGTAGTGGAAGGACAAAAACTCGTAATAACTGAAAGTTTTAAACAAAAAATTGATTTCCACAATTGATTTCTGAAATCTGCTTGATCTCAACATCAGTCTATCATATTGAATTTTTTTACTCTCCCTTTTTCCATTTTGTTTCTCAACCAGTGCAAGAAAGAGATTTTCATCTTCAAGTCTACAAAATTTAAGATCAAATAAAATGAATGTAACAAATGTTTCTCTTGACTTCTTTTTATAAAGACATATCAGTGTTTTCACCTTTGCCTTAATTCTGAAGCTCCGGGCATGCTTGGATTCAGGTACATGACAAATGCATCAAAAGCGTTTGTGATTTGTATTTCTCCTAGAGTTTTGATAAAATGTACATTTCACTTGGTTAAAAAATAATACTAATAAAGACTTGAAATGAGAAACAAATACCTCTGAAATTACTGATTTTGCTAAACCTAATCAAACATATAATAGTTTGATCGTTTCCTCCCTCTATGAAAGGTTCAAGTTGCTCAGCATACATCCCCCAAATACAAGATCATTTTTCTTGCAAAATATTGGCAAGTTAGTTGCAGAATTCATCACATAAATATCAAAATAGGAATCGAGTAAGAAAAAAACAGAGAATGTTTGAACTAACTTTCCATCAAGTAAGCGAAACTTAACCCTTTTTATGTCTTGTCCTTGAGCTTGCACAGTTTGAACAACTCCAAGCACATAACATTCCCTATGACATCTGACATTAAATACGAAATATTATAAGTCAGTATTATTATATTGAACACGAATACTACTCTATTAAAGTAAAAGTAAGATCGTCGTCAAAACATTCATTAACAAATTATAATCACCTATAAGGAAAGCTGGCTTTAGAGTCCCATTCGATATTTCTTCATAACTGGCAAGAGACAGGAAGATGCTATCATCATTTAAATCACTACATGTTATCACAGTCTCGTCAGAAATAGTCATCTTGTATTGATGGCTTGTGGTTCGATATTGACCACCAGCTGTAGAGATTGAAATATTTTCAATGACTCTATATTCTCCTATAGGTAGGTTGCGTTTGAACTCGGTACATGTGGGTTCTTTTGCAAGAATCATGGATGTTACTACCCTACAAAAGTGCATTTCATATTAAATAATAGTATAAGAAACAGTTGAATAAGGGATAAATAGTTCACCTTTGAAATACAAGGTACCATTTCATCCGCTAGAATCATCTCGTAGGTATCTCCCGAAAAGGTGTGTTTTGCTTTCAAGCATGTAAGCATTTCACTTGAACTCTCCACGAGTTTTTAAAAGGTCTGACTTTTGTGAGTAAACATAAAGTAGTCATCTTAGACATGTTTAAATCACACAAAAGAGAGGAGGTATATATAGTTTGTTTAAGAAAGACTAGGTTAAATAAGATATTAAACTATCTCGCAGTTAAGATATCAACGTATTTAATTAGAATATATATATCTAATATATTTAATATACATTCCTTTCCGGTTTTATAATAGAATATCTTTTTTCTAAGATGATTCAAACGTGATTTACAAGTTAAAATTTAGATTATGTTAGTTGTATTGTTAGATGGTTGCATAACTATAGGAATGTTTTTTGGAATGGTATTAATGTTTAGAATCGAGAAAATTCAATTACTTCTGATTTAGTGGAAAGAAAATATATAATAATAATTACTACCCGAAATTATATATACACTATATTATATATTTGATACATGCTATATGAATCATAATATATACCATGATAATAAATATATCAGGTTCATACATCAAAACCGACTAAACAGAAAAATTATTGAAAAAAAGATACTTAGATGAAAAAGTCGGGTTTGATAATAATTAGAGGATTTCTTAATAATGATATAGATTGGTTCATTTTCTAATACATGATTTTAGGTTTACTCTATTATGGGTTATTTTATGAGGCTTTTGAAAGACACAAGATATTATAAGAAAAAACCTGCATGCATTAAACAACCTTGTTTTGGGAGAATGTGCATTGGATGTTTAGATGCGTGGATAATATCAGTCGTATTCTTTGTAAATATTAGGTAGAAGAAATAGTTATTTCATTCTTGTACTTCAGTTTTAATAGATTAGATGTATGTTACGACGAATATGATTTGTGGTAATTTTACTTAGACTTTACGGCGACGCACGAAATCGTCATAATGGATAGCAGTATAAAAAAGAAATATAATGTCATTTTAGTAATTTCATTAATTATATTACATTAACAATACATCAAATCATTAATTATATTTACCTTAACAATACATCAAATCATTAATTATATTACTATAAAAGTAATAGTGCAGATTTTTTTTATTAGTTAATCAACATTAACTTTGTACAAATTATAAAAATAAAAAGTATAAAAATAACAAGGTTTTGTATATGGTTAATAGTTCGGTTTAATATGTTTTACTAAAACTTTCTTTTATCTTAGTTTCAATTTGTAAAAAAATACTTAGCCAAACATGTAATTCAAAGGCATAGTTTATGTGAACAAAATAATAACTTAAATTGAAATAACTAAATTGTATTACATTTATTATCATTTACTGAATGAAAAAGTCTTTCTATTCCCTTATTTTAGCCAAACATATAGAAAGAGTTTTTTTTAACTTATTTACATAATCAATTAGGTATGGACATTCGAGTATTCATTTAGGTACAAATTGTTTCTTTTGGGATCATTTTTTGGTTTTTAAATTAGGTCACGCTTGGATATTATAAATTTACGTGTAGAGTTCGAGTTGTGTCATCTCGGATCTGAATGTTTTTTATTTGGATGTGTAGAAACATAAAAATATCTAAACCAATGTATCTGAAACGGGTTCAGATATTTGTATCAAAATAATCTTATTACCCGATTCATTCTGGATCTTTTGAATACAATTAGTTATACGGCGACACGTTCTAAAATATATAACACCGATCATGAAAAACAAATATCAATGTATAAAAACCAATACCCGCGCGGGCGTACGGATCAAGCTCTAGTTGTCAATTACACTCCAAGTCACAATGTGTTGTAACACACTTTATCAATATGATATACACCAACTACCCTCTAACTATGTTCATTTTTATCTAAAAAGAAATAAACTAATCAATAAAAAAATTATAATATTTCTTTTCTCTCATCTTATATACTTACTCTTAGTAATTTATCTTTTTTTTTCTTTTCAAATTAAAAAAGAGATTTGTATCTCTTACATTATTTTTTGATTTTTAATTATGATTTATTTTGTTTAGGAATTCGGGAATCTGAACCTATCTCTTCGCTCTAAATAAGCTTCTGCCTTTGTGAAACTCATCAAAGGTGAATTATGTGGTGTCGCATTACACGTTGTGATGGTGATGATGATGATTGATTTAACATTAAGTGTTTTCCTGAAAGAGAACGAGCAAGGAAACACTGGTAATAGATGGACGGTTTGTAGAAAGAGAAATCAAAGATGGACGGTTTGGGACAACTGAGTCATAGATGAATGGTTTGTGGATAGATGTTTACAGAAAATATGGATTTATAAAGTGTGGATAGAGAAACTGAAAATTGTTAAAATACTATTGTTATTGTTAAAATTGTTATAAAAATTATCATTAAATTTAAATGTGAATAGATTGTATTTAATCGACAAATAAAAAAAAATCAATTCATTATAATATATCCAAAAAGCCATATCCATACGAAGACTACAAACATAGATGTCTCCACAAAATTATATTCATGACTTATCCACGACTTATCTGTCCACAGCTTATTCGTTTAAAAAAACAACGTCCACACTATATATTCCATGATACATTTGCCCACAAAATTTAATTTAAATTTTTATAATTTTAAAATATAAAAAATATATGATATCAATCTCAAAATATAGAAAAAAAATTATAAATGGTTTTATACAGTATATATTTACATTTATGAATTATAATATGAAATAAAAGCAAATAACACATGTTGGGACTAAATTTAAGTTTATCATAAGTTATCTCTTGGAGAGAGACAATTAAAAATAAATAAAAATTCTATTATTTTCCACCATGCGATATAAATTCACTTTAAATATTTTGTGATTTTGGATCGTGCTCAATAATCAATAAACTAACCTCTTCTTAAATGCATAACCAACAAAATTGAGTTTTTTTATCATTGTGTTCTTTATTTTAACCCCCATCATCAAATAGAAGACTAGATAATTTTAACTATTAATAAACAATCATAGCCTTTAGTCAAGTTATCACACACGTTTATGATAATTAAACCGACTAGAGAACTTAATTTGTTACTCAAAGTTGTAAATAAATGCTTTGGAGTAAACAAACGGACCATTGCATTTCATAATATATAGTTATAAATACAACCCATTTCAACTGGTCATTACATCTTTATAAACATTTTGGATTCATATTGTTTTCCATTTTTGGTGTCGTTTGTTTAACTAGTTATTGTGGATGGTTTCTTAATAAATCTCACCCACACCTGCAGAGGGCCAACCATAGGTGTTAGGTTTCCACCTGAAGTTACAGATATGTGTTGAACCTAAAGTTTAGGTTGCCACCAATATAAACCCGAAATTGGTTGGAGGTCCTTAGTGTATGTTTACCTTAGTTATCTATAAAATCTCATCAAACCATTTTACATATTTACTTCATGTGCAGGTAGATGAAAATGATCATATACTTGTAGAAAGCCTGGTGGACCTAGCACCACATCCTCCTCTGACTGATGGAGTTGCTAACGAGGATGAGGAAAAACAGATTTCGAGAAAGGTCCTAGACCTAAGATAGACCAGTAACGACTAAGTGTTGCATTAATGCAAATTAAGCGTTGTTAACAAATATTGCAGATGAAGTTGGTGTAGGCTTTTGTGATTATTATTGGTATAATGTAGTTATGCTTTTGGTTTCTACAAACCCATTGTGACCTGAATATTTTTCTTTTACAATTGAATTTTTTTGTTGAAGTACTTTAGTTTAATTGACATAATTTCTAAGACATTAGGCCGTAAACTTTAGAGCTTTGTGAAGGTGGATATTTTAGGGTTGACGAGTTATAACACTATTAGAATTGTAACTCCTTTTAGAGTTAGCTTCACCATGACGCATTCCCAAAACTAAATCACCGTATATGTCTTCTCCATAAACACACAATCCATTCAGCTATGTATTTGGCATTTCAGATTAAATAAATAGTCACACATTAAACTTCTTCCTGCATCAAGCTTTTAACCTATGAGGAACATAAATATATAAATCGCATAACTAATCTCCAACCTTGTTTCTCTTACAAGGAAAATTAAACTTCCTTCACGCCACGACCAAATATTCTAAGCTAAAGGGCCACATGTCATGAAACTTTTTTTTGATCAATTGGTTACATATGTCTTTATTGATCATAACCTTGCTGAGGGTCCTTTCTACAACATATTTTCTTTGTTTTGGTATTTTTTTCTTCCTTATCTCTCAGAAAAAAATTCAAATGGTAAATAAATATTTGACATTCAAGAGAGTTTCGTTTTCCCAATAATAACTCCCTATTCTAGAAAAATATCGTGTTATTAGTTTTTAAAATTGATTTATTTACCTATTACTATCAAAGTATAAATGTTCTTTTGATCTTTTAAAAAAAAATAATATTGTACCAAAATGAGATGAATTTTTGAATAAGTTCACTTTAAAAAATAATAAAATTTTTAAAATTCAAATATTATTTCTGCAATAATTTGGCATAAGTATTCACATGTATCTATTACCAAATCAGTATTACTACATCTCTCCTACATAACCATCATAAAACTTCAAAAAATGAATTCAAATAATTCATTATTAAGCAATAAAAACTCCTTTAAAATCCTAGGAAATACCATTGCATGTGCTAGTCAATCGTCAAGAAATACAATATTCATAATGTCATGAATTATCGACAATTTTAGCCAAAATCGCTCAAGATAACCGGATATACGAAAATATCAACATCAACATTTTGACATATTATTCACTAGCATTAGTAACTAGATACAACAACCTAATGACGAGATGTCTTTCAAAAACACCGAATCTTTGTCAAAAGCATATAACAATATTGTCATTAAAAACTATGACTTATGAGCCCATCATCTTCAACTAGCTGCGGGAGGTTTATATGGCATAATAATGTTATGTTGAGAAGCAGTGACTATAATACAAACTTGAATAAAAATAAATTAAAACCATGGGAGATTAATGTTAGAAACAAATCAAAATATTTTACACGGAGTACATGTGAAACATCTCCATATAAACCAATTTCATATAAACTTCCTCTTCTCCAAAGTTTTATATTTAACAGTGAGCCTTGAGCCAAATCCATTTAGATTTATAAATAAAACATTTACTATTCTGCATCAGAAAAAAAAATATACAATGCCCACAGTATAACGTAAAACTCATTCTCCACAAATAAATATGTAATCAAAATGATTGAAAATAGGTATTCATCAATGTCTTTACCACTTTCCTTGAACAATTCTTCTTTCTAGATAAGTCAGACGAGTATTACTAACCAAAAGAAAATGAAATCATATAACCATTGGATATCCGTAGATATCATTTTCCACACCTCATGTCTAAATTTATTTTGCAATATAAACACTAAAATACTCAAACAAATATCAATCATTACGCTATACAAATTATTGATACCCCGCGCATAGTTCAGACTAACCACTAGTTGGATTGATAAACTACTAAAACCAATTCAACTTTAGATAAAAAAATCAAGACAATAAATGTGAATTCCTTACAAATATGTATAGTATACTAGAGTCGGTCCGCGCTACGCGCGGAATGTCTTATATTTGTATGATGAACATTTATATTTTGTCTTTTTTTTCTTTTTTTTGAGAAAGGGTTGCGAATATTTTTTGATGATTTAGGTTTTTAAATATATGGTTGTTTATTCTTATGATATTAGTTGTTGTTTAATTTTATTTATAACGTGTGATATTGGCGCAAATATAACTGAATATTCTTTTACATCGTTTTTTTTAGTTTTGATGTACTAATTGTAAATGTTTTTTAAATTATTTACGTGCTAGGACTGATGTTTAAAAGTGGCTTTTATCATAATTCATATAACTTTTTTTATTTTATTATCGTATCTATATTTTGTTCAGGTTAATAGTATAATATTTTTTTATATTTTTAAATGCAAATTTATAATTTTTTATCATAATTTATCTTTATATCTATTTCTAAAAATTTATAATTTTTTATATCATAGTTTTACTTTATGCAATTTATGTAGTTTGAGGATGCAATCTATTTTTTCAATCCCCTTTAATAATGTTCACCATTTGTGAAAATATCAAAACTTACAATATATCAACGAATTCTCTTCGATTACTAAAACCTCGAATAATGTGAAATTGATGTTAAATATATTATTGTAGAAGCGTGACCACTCCTATCTACCCCAGTTATTTTTTTTTGTTGTCGAGAACTATTATCATTAATTTTATAAAAGGTCTATAAGACCATTACAACAAAGAAGATAGATTAAGCCCAATCATCTCCCTAATACAATTTGAATACTAAAGCCCAACTTAATAAGATAACACGTGCTTGTCATCTCTTAATTTCTGGACTTCCACGACTAAAATTCTAAAACCTTATCACTACAGTGGAAGCCACGCGTCAGGTATGCATGTGACGGAGTTGAAACAGAACGGTGCCGGAAAACCTCCATTTCCAAACACCTTCATCGAGCTTAACTATGCCCCTTCGTCATCTTGAGCAGCTTCTCCTCCACCACCTTTCTTCCTCAACTCCAATTTTCATCAGTCTTGTGAAAGGAGCGCATCTGTCTTTAGAAAGAAGAGAGAGAACCCCTTTAATGAAACGCAGTATTTTAAAGAATGAAACACGTGTCACACTTATATTAAACGACTTTATGACGTGGCTGCACAGGAAAGAAATAACATTTCTTTATATAAATAGATTGTAATAATAGTTAATTTTTATTTTCATATTCATTAATTCAAGATGAGCAAACCAAAATTACAGAAAAGGAGTCAAACATTTATTACTCACTAACTAAGTTAGAAAGTTATTTATGATTAAGATCAAATTATTGAGAGTATAGTTTACTAGAAAAACCTATGGTGACATTGGAAAGTAGGAGCGTATAATATATTAAAACTGAGATCTGCGTTTCTACTTGAAGTTAAAAAAATTAGGCAGCTAACTTATAATAATTGGAAAAATTGTTAAGTTTAGAGATTTTGAAAATATAAAATGAAAATAGTGTTCAAACAACTTTATGAAACATATTAAAAGGAATGACCATTTTATCATAATTATATGATAGCTTTTATGGTATAAAACAACACATGTTCCATCAATGCATTAATCACTACTAGTTCTTCATTTTACATTTGATCAAATTCACAAATTTGTAAGAAAAGGAAGACCAAAAGAAAGAATGAAATATAACTGGTAAGTAAATATATTCATAGATTTAACAATAAAGCATAACATTACAAAATCTCATGTCTCATCTCGAATATATATATTATAGCACACCACAACTCCAAACCATCTTCTTCCCATCCTACCTATTCGCATTCCTCCATATGAAACCTTTCGGTTTCATAGACATCGTACGTCCACACAGGTTGGATCAATTCTCTTGCGCCCTTCTTCACTATGTATTTGCCTCTTTCATCAATCTCCCACTCTATTATCAGGTATACTCTTGGAAGTCAGACAAACATTATGTCAAGAACTTTTCACTCTCTATCTTCTTCTTCTTTTAGCAAATTCACACAGAAAAAGGCAACAAACCAAAATATGTATTGTAATCTTTCTTCTCTATACACACGGCTGAACATATCAAAAGAACATTACCGATTCCATTTACCACTTTCGAATTCCCTGTCTCCAATGAAACTAATGTATTTCTAAGTCTTTTGAATGCCATGAGATGAATTTGAGATTCTGAGGTGTCATCGATTTCATGTAACTAGAGCTTCGCACATGTAAGAATCCATGTCAGAAATCTTAGTTTGATGTGGTTGAAAATGAATATCAGTGGTGAATCTAAGAACACGACATCAAATTTAATTACATCACTATATACACATCTTATGAATGGTGATCTAAGAACTTATAGTTCACCTATTAAGAACTCAAACAAGCCAAAGATATATTACCTTTTTGAGTATGATATCAAAGATAACAGTCTCTACGTACTGTAGATAAGTCATCCCCTTGATGATGGCCGCAAAACAGAATCAAACAAACAAATTATTAGAATTTGGAATATATCTTTTCAGCTGAAGTAATAGCAGAGACCGAGAGGGATGGTGGAGCTGTTGGTAGACTGTTGGGTTATGGAAACCAATACGACATGGTTCTGGAGTAACGACAACAGTCTGGTCCGGTTCTACCACTGAAACACAACTCCTCAAATCTCTTCCAGAAGTGAAAGCGTTTGGTTGAACCACCTATTGATGCATCGATTCTTAAAAAAAGTGGAATGAAATTAGAACATGTTCATTAAAATTTGAACGTGCAAACTAAATGAAGGAGAAATAATTGCAGAGACTGACTAAGTATCACAATCCCACCAATCATATACACAAATTTGAATATGAAAATCCTGAATAAAACTAAAACGCGCAAATAACATATGAGATAATAATATCTAAATACCCAATGAGAAGAAACATAACCATTATACTGAAAAATAAATTTCAACTGTTATCAGAAAATGTGAGGATGATGCTTAATGGATGAATCCTTAGCTTTTTATAGGTGGAGATCCACCACTTGAAAGAGATATTATAATCATTGAATGAGTGATTGAGTTTGTAGTGGGTTGAAAGAGTTAAGAACTCGTTAATGGTGTTTAGTGCAACTTGTAACACTACTGAGGAGAAGAACCGCAAAGAAATGACACAAACGGTGATCAACGCAAACATCACTCATACTCATTAATACTCATCTCTTACAACCTTTCAGAACATCCATTGTTGGTAGATCTATTCGGAGTTTGCATGAAAAGATGAATCCTCGAAATAAATAGCTCAACGTTAAGAAAGTGAAGGTGACTATGGGTTGCACTTCAGTTAGGTTTCAGTCCATAAAACGTTATGCAAAGCCTCTAAAAATATTTGTGTAAGTCATAATAAAACATAACCAAATCAATAGTTTTTTTAAAGTAAGACACGTGGCACTACTACATGAACTTGTTATCTAACGTGTCGTAATAAGAAGTGAGAGAATGTCTTATATATATATACTAGGTGAGTATCCGTGCAACACGCGTAATTTTTGTCAAAACAATTTTTTGTAGTCAAAATAGTTATTGTAAATCTTAAATTGTTTTTATGTAGGAAAAAAAATTGAAGTAATACAAAAAATAATTGAAATTAATTGTTTTATTATTATTTAGCTTTGTTATAATTACATGTAGGGTTATTTTAACCCTAGAGTTGGATATATCAAATTACGAGAATACATCTATATTTTATAATATATGTCAATAATATAATTTAAAGATAAAACCATAATCAGAATGATGCAAAATAATTAAAACCATTTCATTAAAGCCAATATTTACATTCATGGAGAAGAGATTTATATGGTTTTTTTTTTTTTTTGACAAACTGTTTAGTAATTTTTCGACCATCAGATTTAAACCTAATGAAATAATCCCTTTTGTGCATGTTCATGACATATAACTGGCTATTCTAACGATGAGTGATTGCATGGGGTTTAAGCATTTGCTTCTCATCTCCGCCTTGAAGTCTAGATTACTTACATTTAGATAGGGATGTAAGGCAACTCATCCTACAATTAGACATCCAGTATAGCTTAGTGTGAAGCTTTAAGCATGAGTTCTACTACTCTCTATCAAAAAATTATTATTCCTTTTTTGGATTCAATTGTAGAACTTTTTTAAGTTATTGATCAATATAAAAATGCGCAAGTGTTTTATATGCCCTAAAACAATCTTACTTCTGTAACTTCTGAAAGATAATCCAAATTTACAAAAGTCTCATGTGAACTAAACCAAATATATTCCTATATTTCTGATCTTAAACTTGTGATCCTACTCTTTTTGTACAACTATGTTTTTGATCTAAGTTTTAGTCACAGAACCCAAGAATGTTTACAGATTCTTCTTCTTTGGCAAGAGCACGCTATGGATTCTTCTCCATGTTTGCTTCCTTAGGATTCTTCTTTCTTGGAATTATATAAGTATTCTTCCATAAGAAACCAAACAGAGTTTGCATATTAGATAATAAATCTATTTTTGGGTTGTACATCATGCATCAGTTAATAGGCGAAAGGCTTTATATTCCTCTGGCAAAGATTTTTTTCCAAGGAGAGTAGGTGTCTTCCTCGACTTTCCTGCAAGATTCAGTCAAAGCAAGTATGTCTGGTGAGCAGGTCAGAAAACATAATCCAAAGTAAAAGAATTAAACAAGATTACACTCACATGTTATTATCTAAGACTAAGGCTTAAGACGTTTTCTAATTATAACTTTTTAATCAACATCTGTTGCATTAGTAGCATTTTTTTTTGTCTTCACGCTCAAATGCTAATGCATTCTTCTTAGTCTCCTATAGTTTTGCTTTATTTAGTAAATTCTCCTTTGTTTCAAGAACATACTATACTGCGCTTCTCCTTTACTATTGCAGTTGGTTGTTCATGTTAGCCTTCAATGTGTCTGACAATTCTTCTGATTTGTTTTCGACAAAGAACTCTTCCAATCCACTAGTTTTTTTTTCACTCCTTCTGCAGCACAAGATTGATTTTCAAGCTCATGGCCTTAGCTTCATGAGATTTAGATAGATCTGAGGAAAGCACATGCACTTTCTTTTTATTGACCATCTAGCTTAAGTCCCAGAATCTTTGGATTTTTTATCGATTTGTTTTGTGATGATCAAGCACTCCCATCTTCACCATCGTCACAACTAATTTACATCGATCTCTTACGTATCACCAACTTATTTGGAATAAGAAACACCAAAGCGTTTGCAACAACTCTGTTTTCAAAGCCAAGAAATTGTACTCACACTCTAAAAGAAAAAAAAACAGTTATAAATCTCATTTGCAATAACAAGAAAAACTTGATTTTAGTATATTGTAGGAAACTTGAGAAACATAAAGAATAGACAGACAAAAATTTACAGATAAATAACACCAAATAACCCATAAGTACCCTACTTTCACATTCCATTGACGACATAATCCCACCAGATTTGTATGGATTTTACACATTTAGACATAATCTAACAAGTAGATCTATGAATAAAGAGAGAGATGTCGTGTAATTGCGGTCAAGATCAAAAGAGAAACAAAGACAAGATGATTACCTGGAGGTGCATGTCCTATTCATTATATGGTGAATTGTAAAAACCTTCTTTAAATTTTAAGTTGAATAACAATTGTTTCTTTATAATAATGATATTATCTTAAGTCGCTTAGGGAAAAGAGGAGTATTTAAGTTTGTAGGTAGCATGAGAAGAATGAGGAAGATGATTTGATTTTTAATTGATTTTTCTTAATTATGTTTTTTTAAGATGAGTTGTCACACAAAGAGATGCTTAGCTGTCAAATCCTAGTAAAACTCAACTGAATTTATAATAATAAAGTTGATTTTGGTCTCTCCATAATAAGCCACATCAGTAATATGTATAGGGTAATTGTTGTCACATGTCCTTCTCCTATAATGGCAGCATGGCAGAAATTAATCTTAAGGACTTAGATCTTAAAAAAATCTGTTTTGTCAATCAGATGAGCATGAATCTGGATGGAAAAGAGTTCCATGAGATAATCCAGACGTGCATATAATAATCACACAACATTACATTTGTACATGATGGTTGGTAAGGAATCGTTGTCTGCTTTGGGAAGAATGTGACATCCATATACTTACAATGACATAAGTATACCCTTTTCTGCTCAAAACTAAGTTAACAGCTAATGAAATATTTTTTCGTACAATATTTTTTTTTTGCATTTACGCACGTTGTGCCATTGAGAAGTTCTTATCCGTTTGCGATCGCTTTAAGACTTCCTACAAAATATGGTAGGAGCCTTTATTCTTTTGTGCTTAGGAGCCAACTCAGGTGCAACCAAACGTCCTTAGTAACCCATATGCTAATCAGTATCAGAAACCATACACATATTCTTATCTAAGAGGATAAGTCCCATCAGATTCACATGCAGCAAACTTTATGCCTCACCAAGTGTAAGTCCCTAGCTCATAAGCCCAAAATTTCTTTTGTTTTAAAGGGAAGCCCACTAGTTCTAGGGCCCCTTAGGGTTAAACCTAGGGTTTTCCCTCTTTTTGTTATTAATACAGAGCCTCCTTCTCTCTTCCCACCAGAAAGTCTATGCAGATTCCTAAAGTTTCAGAGAGTTGAAACCCTAGCCGTCATAGACCTCTCTTTCTCCTTCTCTCTTCTCTCTTCCTCTCTCATGTTGGATCTCTCTTCTCTCTCTCTCCTCATGCTGAGACATCGCCTCACCACCGTGGAGCCGTCGGACCGCCGTGACACCACTAGAGAGCCGCTGCAAGTCGCCCTAGGCCGCCATGGAGTTGTCGTGTGGTGTTGGAGATGTTTTTTTCCGTCGCTGCTTTTTCCGTGTTTAGATATGTGTCTTAGATCTAGATCCAGATCTTTCATCCAGGTAGGTTAGTCTGGAAACCAGTTTGTTTTCTTGACCTCTTATATAACTTGATGTTGGATTAGGTCTGGTTAGTCTTGCTTGTTCGTTAGGGTGATAGATCATAATGGTTGCTAGGTTGTTAGATGCATATGACATACTGCATAAGAACGCTCATATTGTTAAAAGGAACTTAGTGGACTGATTATGTTGATGTGGTTAATTGATTGGTTGTGAGATAAGAATGAAAGTATGATGATTGTTGATTATGATAAGAGAACCTAGATCTGATAGGTTGTTAAAGGATAGCTGGTTGTGTGATAACTTTGAAAGTTAATGAGACTGTTGGGTGTTGTAACTCGTCGATCAGTTAACTAGGGCAATACAAATGCCGTCGATCAATTTTTTTTGGGCCAAAGCAGTCGAGCAATTATGTTTGGGCGAAAGCCGTCGATCAATTATGTTTGGGCGAAAGCTGTCGATCAATCTGTTTGGGCGAAAGCTATCGATCAATCTGTTTGGGAAAAAGTCGTTGATCAATACAAGTGCCGGTTTGGCATGCCTGTTTGGCGAGTGCCGGTTTGGCGTGCCTGTTTGGCGAGAGCCAGTTTGGTGAGTGCCTGTTTGGCGAGTGCCTGTTTGGCGTGCCGGTTTGGCCAATGCATGTTTGGCGAATGCCTTTCTGGCGAATGCCTGTTTGGCGAATGCCTGTCTGGTGAATGCTTGTCTGGCGAATGCCTGTCTGGCGAGTTACAAATTTTTTGTGGTTGAATGTGATGAAGTTGTAGAACTGTTAAGTGATAATCGAATATGCAAAGTGATGTGAATTGCTAGGAAGTTTGTAGAACGGTTAAAGTATAGAGTTGTATGAATGTTTAGGTGACTAGTCCGTTCTTGTTATGCATTGAGCTTTATGGGTGGCCATGTAGAGAGACTGGTCTAGAAGCCATCTCAATGAGTAATTCATTTACTCATGCCCCCTATTCCTTTCCTTTTCCCCTCCCTTTTGCATGACTATGAATAGCTGGGCGAGATATGTCGGTTGGGTCGGTGAATTTAAACATAGAGGAACACATCTGGAGAAACTCGGTATATTGGCGCGACGCATTGGCTTGTCTTTTGGCGTAGTCATGTGTCCCTAAGACCGCGCTCTAAACCCCGGTCGTTTTCGGGGGAGGTGGTTCTTACAATTGTTTTCAGAGCCCAAGTTAAGGTCTCTTGCTACTTAGTTAGAGATCAGTTTTGCCTTTGTGAAATCCCTACTCTGAAATCGTTCAGTCGGTCTTTGTTTAATCGTTGTCCTCCTTGATTTGGGCTTGCTTGTGTAGTGCCTCAGAATTGGAATTTTGGTTGAATTCTGATTAACCGGGGGGGGGGGGAGAACTGTAAGATCCCTGGCCCATAAGCCCAAAATTTCTTTTGTTTTAAAGGGAAGTTCGCTAGGTCTAGGGTCCATTAGGGTCAAACATAGGGTTTCCCCTACTTTTGTTATAAATACAGAGTCTCCTTCTCTTTTCTTCCCATCAGAAAGTCTCTACAGATTCCTAAAGTTCCAGAGAGTTGAAATCCTAGCCGTCAAAGACCTCTCTTTCTCCTTCTCTCTTCTCTTTTCCTCTCTCCCGTCAGATCTCCTTCTCTCTCTCCTCGCGCTGAGACGTTGCCTCGCCACCGTGGAGCCGCCGGACCGCCGTGACATCACCAAAGAGCCACTGCGAGCTGCCTTAGGCCGCCGTGGAGTTGTCGTGTGGTGTTGGAGATGTTATTGTTTGTCGCTGCTTGTTTCCTGTTTAGATATGTGTCTTAGATCTAGATTTATCCCAGATCTAGATCCAGATCTTCCATCTAGGTGGATTGGTCTCAAAAACAATTTCTTCTCTTGACCTCTTATATAAATTGATGTTGGATTAGGTCTGGTTAGTCTTGCTTGTTCGTTAGGGTGATAGATCATAATGATTGCTAGGTTGTTAGATACATATGACATACTGCATAAAAACGCTCATACTGTTAAAGGAACTTAATGGAGTGATTGTGTTGATGTGGTTAATTTCCTGGTTGTGTGATAAGAATGAAAGTATGATGATTGTTGATTATGATAAGAGAACCTAGATCTGATAGGTTGTTAAAAGATAACCGGTTGTGTGATAACTTTGAAAGTCAATGAGATTGTTGGGTGTTATAACCCGTCTATCAGTTAACTAGGGCAATACAAATGCCATTGATCAATTTTTTTGGGCGAAAGCAGTCGATCAATTATGTTTGGGGAAAGCCGTCGATCAATTATGTTTGGACGAAAGCCTTCGATCAATTTGTTTGGGTGAAGCTGTCGATCAATCTGTTTGGGAGAAAGCCATCGATCAATACAAGTGCCAATTTGGCGTGCCGGTTTGGCAAGTGTCGGTTTGGCAAGAGCCGGTTTAGCGAGTGCATGTTTGGCGTGCCTGTTTGGCAAGTGCATGTTTGTCGAATGCATGTCTGGCGAATGCCTGTCTGGTGAATGCCTGCGTAGCGAATGCTTGTCTGGCGAGTTAGGAAAGTGTTGTGATTGAATGTTATGAAGTTGTAGAACTGTTAAGTGATGTGAATTACTAGGAAGTTTGTAGAACTATTAAAGTATAGAGTTGTATGAATGTTTAGGTGACTAGTCAGTCCTTGTTCTGCATTGAGCTATATGGGTGGCCATGCGGAGAGACTGGTCAAGAAGCCATCTCACTGAGCAATTCATTTATTCATGCCCCCTCTTCCTTTCCTTTTCCCCTCCTTCTTAAGGAACTATAAATAGCTGCGCGAGATATGTCGGTTGAGTCGGTGGATTTAAACATAGAGGAACACATCTGGAGAAACTCGGTCCATTGGCGGGATGCGTTAGCTTGTCTTTTGGCGTAGTCACGTGTCCCTAAGACCGCGCTCTAAACCCCAGTCGTTTTCGGGGGAGGCGGGTCTTACACCAAGCTCAGCCAGCTCCGCTGGTTGGTTAAGTTTTGGCTTTGTTGCATTTCGTTTTACTCATTCCTCGTTTTACCATAAGGCATTAATGGTCACCCTTACCTCGCAATTTTCAAATGTCAAGATTAGGAGCTTTTCCGTTTCTGTTATGTTTTTGTATAGGGTATTGATCCAAGTCTAGACGAAATTGAGAGTATATACATGGTGCTCAAATGCATGATATCTTCTTTTGTGTGAATTTCGAGTCATATATTGTTGGGATGGATTATAGTTCTACTTTTATGACAAATATACACAAAAAGCATAATCCTCAAACCAAATGTTTCATCCGCATAAGGTCATGTAGATCTTTGTTTTAGTCCCATCGTGTAGAGTCTTTAGTCTTAGAGGACGTAAAAAACATAAGTTAATTTATACAAATTTAAAAAAATGAACACATTAAAAGGATTCAACGACAAAATTAAAGTTTTAACAATGATACGTTAGTCTCATTTTAACAATAGTATAAGAAAATAGGAAAATTGTCAAAATACCACTTTTTTAATATTAATTTTCATGTTTACCTTAATCATTTTTATCCTTATTTCTTAAGAGAAAAAAACACTCATAACTCGTAAATTAATTAATCTAAGATTTATAGTTTAGAATTGTGAAGTGGAGTAGGATGGGGTAGGTTTAAAATTTAGGATTCTAATTAATTTTTAAAAAATCTTTCTTAGAAAATAGTATTTATGAAAATTTCTCTTAAATAAAGATAAAAATGAAAAATAGT
>CAJHQP010000398.1:0-198968 GCA_905132765.1 Moricandia arvensis | reverse complement strand
TCAACGTTTTTGCAATTTTAATCAAAAAACAACATGAAGTTTGTGTTTAAACGACGCGTAGTTTGTCTAAAAACGATACGAAGTTTATCTGTTCAAAATTGATCAAAACGAGCCAACAGAAGAGAGATCTTGCGGAGAAAATTTCTCAACGCACTACTCCCGAGATTTCCGAGAGATTTTCGCTATTGTTTCGAAAAACCGTTCCACTACTCTTCTTTTTAAACTAGTCTCCTCCTTCCTAATTTCTTAATGTTTTTCACAACGAAAACCAACAATCAAAATCCCTAAACGTAAGTCTATTAGGTAAAGAGTGTTTCGTAGATTATTAGTTCGTATGGGCATTCACGGATGAAGCGTGAATCGTCTATCATGGTTGTATCCTGGAACTCTTTTTCGTTCATGTCCGTCTCACAATAGATCGAATATTAAGAGTTAAGAAAATATATTCTCTCGACTCCAGATCTCACTATCGTTCTATGTTAAGACTGACATGTACGAAAACGAATACGTTTTCAACAAATAGACCTTGGAGTCGAGACGAATCTCTTTCCTTACCTCTTAATATTCGCTCAGTAGTGAGACGGAAATTTACAAAATAGAGTCCTAGGATACAACCATGATAGATGATTCACGCTGGTGAACGTCCCTACGAACTAATAATCTACAAAACACTCTCTACCTTATAGACTTACGCTTAAGGATTTTGATTTCTGGTTTTCGTTGTGAAAAACGTTAAGAAATAAGGAAGGAGACGAGTTTAAGAAGAAGAGTAGTGGAACAATTTTATGAAACAGTAGCGAAAATCTCTCAGAAATCTCGGGAGTGGTGCGAGAAACTTTCTCCGCTAGATCTCTCTTCTGTTGGCTCGTTTTGATCCATTTTGAATAGATAAACTTCATGTTGTTTTTAGACAAACTACGCGCCGTTAAAACACAAACTTTTTTTAATTAAAATGGTAAAAATGTTGAGCTTAACTTAGTCCAAAATTCTTTTTATTGGGCCGGAGGTCCTCCACCAAAACCCAAGCCCACGCTGAGCTAGACGAACGGCGGCGGCGCGCGCGTAGGAGTCATCCTCTTTCTCCCAACCGTTTGATAATGGTATTAAAATACCATATATAAACAACTCTCATTGTCTTGTGATCTCCGATGTGGGAGAAAAAAACAAATGTCAAAATTATGGGGGTTAGCCCACTCATTTCTTTTCACGCTATATTTAATCCAACAATAAACACACAACAAAAGTTAGAACTCATACTTTCTCTGAGTTTGGAGTCCAAGAACTGTGTTGTTTGTTGCAGGTGGGCTAGTATCAGACTTGGTGGAAACATGCCGACTCGAGCAGAGAGGACAATGAGAAGGAGCGACTGTGAGTACCAGCTAGTTGGGGAACCAACATGAGAGTACTAGGAGGTTGTAATGATCTTTGGAATCATAGACATTCTTCACGATTATGACATATTAAGGATCAATCATAATAACGTTTGACTCTAGGATATCTTTGTATAAGGACATAATATATATTCTCCATTAATGCTCTTGTAATACCCTAGCTTAGTCTTGTGTATATAAGGTCTCGATGTACACTCTTTCATAATAAGATTGAATACACTCTTACATGGTATCAGAGCCCTCGATCCACAAAGTCCAACACAATCCTCATCGATCTGGCCCAAAGATGGCCCATCGATCCTAGCCCGAACATTCCGAGATTGACGCTCAAAGAGCCATCATCTCGAGGGGGTGTATTAGGGACAAAGGTCCCACATCGGTTGTTGAAAGAGATCCTTAGCAATATATAAGATAGATGGGCCACTCCACTTATCACCAATTGGTTTTAGGTTGGAAGCCCATCTAGCTTAACATGGTATCAAGAGCCTAAGATCCAATCTCTTGCTCCAAATTTTTTTCCCCTCTCACTATGAGCAATACTGCGAATGGTACTCCCACGGTTGTCACCGATACCATCACTGCCAATGCTCAAACACTGCTAACCATAAACATGTCGAATGTTTCAAAGCTCACTGCTGGTAATTACCTAATGTGGAGCCTTCAGATCCATGCCCTCCTTGATGGCTATGATCTTGCCGGTCACATTGATGGATCCACCGCTGTTCCAGCTGCAACCCTCACCATTGATGATCAGATCTCTGTCAACCCACTGTTCACCATATGGAAACGCCAAGACAAGTTTATTTACAGCGCCCTTATTGGCGCCATCTCACCCTCTCTTCAGCCGCTTGTATCCCGCGCAACAACTGCTCGTGAAGCTTGGGTCACTCTCGCTTCTACCTATCCGAAACCAAGCCGTGGGCATATCAAACAACTTAAAAACTCAACTCAAAAACTGGAAGAAAGACAACAAGACTATTGATGTCTACCTTCAAGGTATTACAACACGCCTTGCCAACTCGCCATCCTTGGCAAACCAATGGATCATGAAGATCAAATAGATCTCATCCTTGAAGGCCTTCCCGAAGACTACAAACCTGTAATTGATCAGGTTGAAGGAAGAGATGCTCCTCCTTCTATCACTGAGCTTCATGAACACCTTCTCAATCATAAGCCAAGCTGCTCAACTCCAGTGAAGCTGTTCTTCCTCATGGACCAGTAACGGTGAATGCGGTTCAACAACGCAATAACAACCACCTCGCTCCTACAACAACAACAAAGTGAAGACTAACTATCAAGGACTGCAACAAGCCTCCAATCAGCAATGGAACAATGTGTCTCAACCACACCGATATGACAATAAGGGCCAGAGGCCTTACCTTGGTAGATGCCAAATTTGTGGAGTTCAAGGCCACAGCGCCAAACGATGCTCTCAACTTCAAAGCTTTCAAGCAGGCTCTCACCAGCAAATGACGCCTTTCACACCTTGGAACCTAAGAGCAAACTTCACTGCAGTTAACCCGTATCCTACTGGTCCGTGGTTGATGGATAGTGGCGCCAGCCATCACATTACTTCAGACTTGGATAATCTCACACTTCAACAGCCCTACAATGGTCCCAATGACGTTATGGTGGCAGATGGTTCCACTGTTCCCATTCGCCAAACCGGTTTTACATCTCTCTCCACTCTTACTCGTCCTTTGGCTTTACCAAATGTCCTGTTTGTACCAAACATTCAAAAGAATCTCATATCAGTCTATAAACTCTGCAACACTAATAGTGTATCCGTGGAATTCTTTCCACAATGCTTTCAGGTGAAGGATCTGACAACGGGGGACCAGTTACTCTACGGCAAAACTAGAAACGAGTTATATGAGTGGCCAATGAAAACACCTCAAGCTAATGCAGTAACTACACATCCGAATTCAAAGAATACCCTCTCTTCATGGCACTCACGATTGGGACACCCATCCTCCTCTATCCTAAATTCAATAGTTTCAATTTTTTCTCTTCCTATTTCATTACCTTCTCATAAACATTTCTCTTGCAAAGATTGTTTTATTTATAAAAGCCATAAACTCCCATTTTCCCAGTCAACAATAGTCTCTACTAAACCTTTTCAATACCTATACTCTGATGTTTGGACCTCTCCCATTCTCTCATCTTATCACTACAAGTATTACTTAGTGATCATTACCACTTTACTTGTTACTCTTGGCTCTTCCCTCTCAAACAGAAATCTCAGGTCAAAAAACTATTATTGCTTTCACAAATCTAGTCGAAAATCATTTCAATACAAGGATGGGTACCTTTTACTCGGATAATGGTGGTGAGTTTATGGTGCTTCGACAGTTCTTCCAGTCCAAAGGCATCTCCCACTTTACCTCCCCACCACATACGCATGAACACAATGGGATCTCCGAGTGCAAGCACAAGCACATCGTAGAGACAGGGATGACTCTACTCTCTCAAGCTTCGGTTCCGAAGCACTTCTGGCCCTTTGCCTTTGCGGTTGCTGTTTACCTCATTAATCGAATGCCCACGCCTCTACTGTCAATGCAATCACCGTTCTTCAAGTTTTTGCCAAGTCACCGAACTACATGAAGCTCAGGACCTTCGGCTGTGCATGTTACCCTTGGCTCAAGCCGTATAATCGACATAAGCTTCAAGAAAAATCCATCCGCCGTGTCTTCTTTGGGTATTCAAAAACCCAAAGCGCCTACTTCTGCTATGATGTCTCTAATTCTCGCCTCTATGTCTCTCGTCACGTACAGTTTGACGAAACAGTCTATCCATTTGCAGTGGCTCCAGTACTGCCGACCTCAGCTTCTCCTCCCCAAGAATCTTCATCTGCTACCTCGGCGTCTTCATCCACGCCACTCATACTCGTTTCACCACGCCAACCCCCGTCGTCGATCCCTCATCTTCACTCGCCATCCTCGCCGCTTCAGACTGTCTCGATTCCTTCGCCTGGAACTCAAGTACAACAACTAAACTCTCAATCTCCTTCTGTCTCTTCCTCCTCTGAGCCCACTGCTCCAAATGAAAATGGGCCGCAACCCACGGCCCAGCCAAGCCCAATCACTCAAACACAACAAAACAGCCCAACCACTTCTTCTACTTCCACAAATCAGGTCCAACCCAACCACTCACTCTCTTCCTCTGATACCTCTTCTTCCTCGACTTCTTCCCAACAACATCCGCCTCCCCCTACAAATTCCAGCAAACACTCATCCCATGCCCACTCGTTCTAAATCGGGTGTCACCAAACCAAACACCAAATATCTCTACTCTCTACAACTCACCACACAGGCCGAACTCAAAACCATTAATCAAGCGCTCAAAGATGAAAAATGGCGTGCTGCTGCAACAAAAGAATTCAATGCTCAAATCGCCAATCACTGTTGGGATCTAGTTCCTGCTCCACCACCTCATGTCACCATTGTTGGCTGTCGCTGGATTTTCACTACGAAATACAATCCTGACGGCACCATACGACACCCCAAAGCCCGGCTCGTTGCAAAGGGCTATAATCAACGCTCATGCTTAGACTATGCTGAAACATTCAGCCCGGTAATTAAGTCTACAACCATTCAAATCGTTCTCGGTGTTGCTGTTGATTGTAATTGGCCAATCCGCCAACTAGATGTCAACAACGCCTTCCTCCAAGGTACTCTGCCGGATGAAGTATATATGTCACAACCTCCGGGCTTCATTGATTTAGACAGACCTACACATGTGTGCCGACTATGTAAAACAATCTATGGCTTCAAACCTTTCTTACTCGCTCTGGTTTTCGAAACTCTGTCTCCGATGCCTCACTTTTTATTTTCAGAAAGGAACGATCTGTTGTCTATATCCTCATTTACGTTGACGATATTTTTGTGACTGGTAACGACAACAATCTCCTCCAACATACTCTCACTGCTCTAGCCTCAAGGTTTTCAGTTAAGGACCATGAAGAACTACACTATTTTCTGGGTATTGAGACGACAAGGATTTCTACAGGACTTCACCTTTGTCAACAACGATACATTCTTGACCTTCTAAACAAAACAAAAATGCTTGGCGCCAAACCCGTGACAACTCCTATGGCTACTACCCCGAAGCTTTCTCTTCATTCTGGTACAAGACTGCAAGATCCTACTGAGTATCGACATGTTGTTGGGAGCCTCCAATATCTGGCTTTCACTCGCCCGAATATCTCCTTCTCTGTTAACAAGCTATCCCAATTCATGCACTCACCAACAAGTGATCACTGGAATGCAGTAAAACGGATCCTCCGATACTTAGCTGGCACCTCAGACAGTGGTATCTTTCTACGCTCTGGCAACCTTAAGACACTTGATGCTTATTCTGATGCTGACTAGGCCGACGACGCTGATGACTACATATCTACGAATGGTTATGTAGTGTATATCGGACACCATCCTGTGTCCTGGTCCTCCAAGAAGCAAAAGACCATTGCCCGATCCTCTACGGAAGCAGAGTACATGTCAGTAGCTAATACTTCTTCTGAGCTCACATGGATTTCATCCTTATTACATGAACTTGGCATTCGACTTCCAAGGCCTCCTACAATCTACTGTGCTAACGTGGGCGCCACCTATCAATGTGCTAACCCGGTGTTTCATTCCCGGATGAAACATGCCTTAGACTACCACTTTATCCGAACCCAGGTTCAGTCTGGTGCTCTCCGTGTCGTTCACATCTCGACCAAGGATCAGTTAGCGGATGTCATGGCCAAACCTCTCCCACGACCACTCTTCCACAACATAGCCAGCAAGATTGGAGTGACAGGACCCCTCTCCATCTTGAGGGAGCGTATTAAGGATCAATCATAATATTGATTGACTCTAGAATATCTTTGTATGAGGACATAATATATATTCTCCATTAATGCTCTTGTAATACCCTAGCTTAGTCTTGTGTATATAAGGTCTCGGTGTACACTCTTTCATAATAAGATTGAATACACTCTTACATGACATCAGTAAGAAACTTGAACATGCTTACAAGAGCATTCAGTACGATCCTACTTCAATCTCAGCCGTTGATCCTAGGCTGTATTCGAGACGTTTCCGTGATTTAATCTTCAAGGTCTTCACTGAGGACGATTGAATTTAGTCTCCTCTGTTTCTGGCCTTTTCAAGATTTCTTGTAGTCCAAGAAAAAAAGGCTTAGGTATATATATATAATTCTCATATTTCGGCAAAGGGTTCTTACAAAGATGTCTTGCATCCTGAACTTTTGTATTTGTTTTGTTTTACAAATTGTTCTTATTCTACAATAAACTAGTATGTAACAACCGTTGACATCTATAGCAGTGAGTCAGTGACTACTCTTGTTCTCTCTTTTCTATTGTTTTGTTATGGCTTCGTTATTTCATGAATGTTGACTTCTTCAGAATTTTTAGAACATCTACATTGTATTATTCATTTTTTTTTCTTTGAAAACGGAGAGTAACTCTGGAGTTGGATTTTATTCGAACTCTACTTTATTTTAAAATAAAAAAATAAAGTAATGAAAAAAAGTATTTATTAAGTAAATCCATTATAATTTTTTTTTATAAAATGGAAAATAGATTAGTATTTGAAACATTTTTTCACTCAAATTTTATTTGGAGTAAAAAATGGAGTAACGTTAGAAATTATCTTAATAATTTCAAGAGAAATATCAATCTTACATGACTCATTACATCTTTGTAGTTTAAAGAAAAGATCAAAATATTTTTGTAACGCCCCAACCGTCCACGGCTAATGGGCCATCTACGCCCGCTCTCTCGGTCCGTGGGTCCCATCCTGTCCGACGGCTGTGCATTAATTTTCCAAGGCTCGAAATTATTATTTACTAACCCTGCAATCACCATCCGACATTTCCCCGTGTTTTGGCCTCACTCGCACGGTATCGCGAATCACTTCCCGATAGGTCACCCATCCTTTCACTACTCCAGCCCAAGCACGCTTAACCTTGAAGTTCTAAATGGATGTGTGACGGAAAAGGTAAGTCAACTTTGGTGACATAGGTAACCAAATCAATTCTCTTAAACCTTTCCACATATCACAACTCGGGATGTTACAATTTTACTTCTTATTTTTTCTTAAAAATATTTTACTTACCCAACGTAGAATCTTGAAAACATGTTAGCAAAACGTTATGTCAAATATCATATTGCTGATGTAAACCTAGAATAATAGCTTTGATTAAGTTGTTATTAGTTTTCATAGATTTTTCTTTTGATTTTGTAAAATATTGTACAATTATTTTATATTTGTGACAACATTGATCACTAGCATTGTGATTATGCTTCTTGATAACAACTGGATTGTTGTCTATTTCATTTACCTCAATAAAATAGAAACCTCTAAGCTGTTCTGATTATGAGCCATTCCATAAGTCACCAGTATATTAAAATCAAGAAACGTGCCATTGTTGAGGTTTTTATCCGGCGAGGTAGTAGCTCTCGCACTCTCTCGTCAATGGGCAACCAAAGTTTGGGAACAATGGAGGGACTAGTGAACACATTTGTCTTAATTAAGGATACTTTTTAAAAAAATTGGTTTTCTAATTCTCTTTTGAAACTCTTTCGGTTGGAATATTATTGACTCTCGCATATATATATATATGTGAACAGAAGATTACAAAAATCCACGTTGCTGTTTATTAATCAATAAACTATATTGTATGTTTTAATCATTAAAACTATATAATTAATAATAAGTGTTGTGTGGCTTATCATACCGTACAAATAAATATCTTATTTTATATTTGTTGAGAAAGCACTTGAGAAACTTGCAAATATGCTGTAAACCTATACATAAACAGAATCAGAATGGTAGGTCTAGCGTTAACCAATTATTGATTTTATTTATATATATTTATATTAACATAAGCTATTTTAGTTATTGGCTTTAACTATAAAATCATTTGATGAATTAATGTTAAGATTTAAGTATACAAAATAAAAAAATATAAATTTATAGATTTAGACTAACATTATCATTTAATAGATTTAAACTAACTTATATTAATTTAAACTGATTTAAACTAACTTATATTAATTTAAACTGATTTAAACTAACTTATATTAATTTAAACTGATTTAAAAATAGTTTAAATAAATTTAGAATAGAATAAATCAGATTTTGGTTACGACTGATTTGCCATATAGCTAGGCGCCATCTGTACGAATATTTAGAACTAGACATAAACTTTTTGATATTTAATGTCTCTATCTTAAGGAAATGCGGCCTTATTATTTGACACAACAAAGCCATTATGATATTTAGGTCAACTTGATGCCATCTATATCTACATTGAGTTATTCTTGGATTCAGCTTCGAAGATAAGCCTATAGGTTAACCTTTTATAAACGAACCAATAAGAAACTTACACATATCATATTTTGTTTATGAGAAAAGTAATATTAATTACTAAAAATTGACATTATAAAATTTTTAAACTTTAAACTTTATAATTCAAATTCTAAATACTAAACTCTAAATCCTAGTATTAATATCAAATTTTATAGTTCAACCTCTAAACAATAAACCTTAAACTCTAAACTCTAAACCATAATGTTGATTCTTTTTGTTCTTGCTTATTGATTTTAGATCAGATTCAAGTTCTTATGTGTTTTCTTTTGATGTGATTTGCAGATCAATATGAACAAGTAACAAGACACAACACGCAATGGTTACCCGGTGTTCATTTCCTACTCACCGGGGAGGTATCAAAACCCGCAAGCATTCACTAGATATCAGTAATAGAGTTCCGATAACACGATACAAGCTTTGATCTTAACACATCGGAGAAGACAAAGCTACACTACAAGAAATTTCAGTATTAATAACACCCGAAAAACGCTACTATAGAATTTTTGTAGCGTTTCGAAGAACGCCGTGACAGCCGCAGCTATGATAGACCCCCCTTATAACATAGCGTATTTTGCGTGCTACAAAAATTTAAAGATATTATAGCATTTATTCTTCGCTATATTAAAACCTTTTAATAACATCATAACTTCGTTACTATATGATTTTCTACGACGTTTTTCATGTGCCATAACATAATTTTTAAAGATATAGTTATAACGCTATCATTAATAATAAAATAATTAAAAATGTTAAATTAATTTATTAAAATTTAATTAATAAAATAATTAATAAAAAATATTAAAAAATAAGTCGACAATAAATTTTTAATTAAAATAAAATTTTATTTATTAATTAAAATTAGATTACAAATAAGTATAAACTAAACCAGGATAAAAAAATAAAAATAAACCAGAATAAATTAAACCAAAAACTAATTAAAACACATTAAACCAATACCTAATTAAACCAAACCTAATAAACCAAAACCTCAACCTAATCTACGCCGCCGCCGTCATCTTCCGACTCCATCCTACTCACATCTCTGTCGTCTCTTCTTCTCCGCCTTTCTCTTCTTCTTCTTCTTGCTCGGCTCCACCACCACTGCCGCTACCTTCCTTTGACATATCCACACCACACGACAGCTTCTTCAGATCATGCTTTCGTTTTTCTGCAGAATAATTAAAAACAAGACAATTAGGAAATAAAACTGATGAGAAACCAATATATAGCAAATGAAAGACGAGACAGATACCGAAGGTGCGAGTCCGATAGTGGCCGATACGGCATGGTTCATTTGAGTAGGGAGGAGTGGAAGGAGATGTGAAGGGGGTGGGATTGATATTGGTCGGATTTATCTCGGTAGAACTAGATCTGGTGATGGTGGGCTTTGTGTTCATTGTCGTCATCTTATTCATCCAGTCATGAATTTCGTCATTTTCCTCTGAAGCTGTGACCTTCAACAGTTTTCTTCTTTCAGCCAAGCTTTTTGTTCATGGAGTGATAAAGTAGTAGACAAAATTGACGAGAGATTGATTTTTTTTAAACATGTTTCCATGGAAAGATTAAGAGATTGGGTGAGAATCTATGGAGAGAAGATGGAGAAAAAAAAATAAAGAAAAAGAGAACAAAGTGACGACGGGGAGAGGGAGAGAGAGCGAGAGACAATGGTCAGATGTGGTCCGTTGGATTAAATCTAACCAACGGTAAATGATGTGATCCGGGTAGATTGATGTTATTGGTCCCAGAGAGAGAGAGTATGTTAGATGTGGTCCGTTGGATTAATCTAATCCAACGATAAATAATGTGATCCGGGTAGATTGATATTATTGGTCCCATAACAACTTTCTTTATTTCATTTTTTGTGTTTTTTTATCTTTAATAAATGTATATAGCAATTTCTATGTTATTTATATAACACAAAATTATGATTTTATATTTTGGTTTGGTTATTTGAACTCGTTTTTTTAGTTAATACCTGTTAATAGAATTTAAAATATGTAATATGGTTTAATGTTTTTGAGATATAAGGTTATAGTGATATATGATTTGAAGTATATATATGTAAGGTTTGGGGTTTAGATATATCAAATAAAATGTTAAGATTTAAAGTGTGAAATTTAATTTTTGTAAGTGTTGGATAGTATAAATTAGGATCTTTTAAACTTAAGAATTGATGTTAAAATATTATATTAGGTACATGACTTTGTATGTAGGGTTTATGTTTAGGGTATTAGATTTAGGGTGTAAATTTAAGATTTAGTGTTTGAGATTTAAAATTTACATTTGAGATTATATTTTAAGATTGAAGTTATATTATGAAAAGATTGAAAATTATGATTTAATGTTTTATATATAGGTCAATATGAAGTATGTAGTTTAGGACTTAGGGTTAAGATTTAGAATATGTATATGGTTTGAGTTTTAGAATATAGCTGGAGTTTAATTTTAAATTTATATTGTACGTTTCAGTTTAGATTTTAAAATATTACAAATATTCCATGAAACTTAATATTTTTTTGTTTAGGGTTTTTTTTTTTTGCAACTACAAATAGTTTAGGGTTTAGGGTTTTGTATTTTTTGTAATTACAAATAGTTTAGGGTTTAGGGTTTTTTTTGTAATTACAAATATTCCATGAAACTTAATACCTTTTAAATTTTAATTTCTATCTTTATAAATATAGATGATAATTTAATTTTTAAACATAACTTTTTATAAAATTTCATTTATTTGATTAATATTTTACATATTATAAATTTATTAGACTTTCATATATAACCTTTATATTCCATAAATTATCCAAAATACATAATTTTTACAGCACAACTTATCCAAAATATATATACCAAGTCTAATACTAACTCAACCAAGTCGAGTCAACCTAGTACATAACTTCAAAACTTTCCGAAGTACTTTGCCACTAGTCTCCAAGGAGACTCCAAATACTTTCTCAACAGACTTGTGTTCTGTTTTCTCTGTAGTTAATTCGTCATCCTTCTTCTTCAAGTCATCTTTCAAAAAATGAAGTAACTTATCCAATATCTGCAGCAAACGTATAATGTGTTTAAGAACACAAAAACACATGAACACAAACAAAATATGATTTGTCTATCAATACCTGAAAGATAGTATCCCATTATCTTTGCGCCATACTTTGCCATCAACATGAGAGCTTACCTTAACACAATTTCTTCCCATCTGAAACTCTACGCTATGTCATAAAGAACAGAATAAAACCCAAAACCAACAAACGATGTCATTAAGAAACTACACTTATATTTGGTTATGCTTTGGGAGAACACTTTCGTTGCCCAGAAGAAAAGAGTTCAAAGACACTGATTCCATAGAAAGAGACCAAACTAATAAAGAGATTCATAATTTTGCGTGAGCCAATTATCGTTAGGGCAAAACTCCAATCTCAGAAATCAATCCATTGCTTTAATAGAAAATAAAAATCTTGAAAAGGAGAGAAAGACATACAAGTGTTAGCTGAGATGGATCTTCTTGTTGACGATGCTAAAACGGGCAAGAAGATATGAAGAATCGCTTCTGAAAATACATAGCTCCAAATGTCAAGCTCGTCAAAAACAATACCATCACCTTACACATCTTGTCCCCACGATATTAATAAACATGACTAACAAGATTGAAGACTTGCACTTGATAAAAGTAAAACTAAGCCATTACCTCTAAGCACACTGCAAAATTCTTAACTGATGAAGTCTTGGTATCCTGAACTCCATGAAACTCTTCTCTGCACATGCCAAGTCCGTGTAATTTTTTTTGATGTTTTAAGCAAAAGTACAAACCTTTAAGAACTTTGCTGGCCTGATTTTTCATCTCCTCGGCCCGAGAAACATAAGGGCTCTCATTCTTAGTCTCCATGTTATCAGAACAACCTTATCTCTTACTCGACCTTGGTGTCTTAGTTAGCCAGTGAAGCTAGAACTGATTGAAAAGAAAAAATAACTATCATAATCAGATCGCATGCTGAACAATAATCACAATCACAATCGCTACTCAAACTCAATTCAGTTCTACTTAACAAATGAGCTAGTCTAAGAGCTTTGAAGATTGCAATCATACTCAATGTCAATAAAGTTCAAATCTGTAGAGCTTTAGACACATATAACAAGATATGAAGAAAACTCATTCATACACACCAATAAGTTGAAAATCGCACAAAGACCCAAATCCAGATACGAACAACACAGTGCATAGCATAAAGTTGCAAGCTTTAATACCAGAAGACCTCAAATCTGCATATCTAAGATGTCTAGAAATCAAACGACCAAGCAAGAATTTAGAGAGTAATAGCTGAGAATCATATATTCCCCATAGAGAGTAATAGCTGAGAATCGAGTCATGGAAGCACTAACCTTTACCTGATTATTTCTGGGAAAATGAAGTAAGAATCAAGAGGAGAGCACGAGAACTTTGAAATTCATAAACGATTTATTGATGAGTTCTAAGCATTCATCAGTAACCAACATCCTCTTCAACCTTTATCTCTACAAGACTCAGACATCGACAACTTCATAGCAGAGATGAGAAAGCTCCAGTGGAACTGAAAAGACTAGAAGAAGAAGAAGAAGAAGAAGCGAGAGAGAAGGCAAAGTTCATGGTGGTGAAGAGCGACAGAGGAAGGCGGAATTAGGGCTCGGTTCCATCAGCGTCTCCGATTGGCATTGAATTAGGGTTCCTAAATTTTGATTTTGAACAAGGTGACATCAGTGTCATTGATTTGAATGGCATTGATCGAGAATAATCTGATTCGCTCATTTTTTCCACCAAAGAATGAGTTTACGATTGATGACCAGAGGGAGAAGAAAGATAGATGAAGAAAGAAAAAAGAATAAAAAAATTTCATCTGTTAGAGAAGAAAGAGGGAAAAAAACAGAGGGGAAAAAACAGAGGGAATAATGAATTATTTTTGTAAGTGTTGGCGCACAATAACGAAATTTTCGCACCAAAATGTTATTATAAATAAAATCAGTGATTTTTGCGTTCCCGCATAGTAACTTTTTTTCATAGCGCAAATTCAATGCTATGATAGTGTTGTGTTCCGATTTTGACATTTTTAGTAGCAGTTGGTGAATTCGTGCTACTGCGAACTGCTACGAATACTCATATTTCTTGTAGTGCTATAGTTACCTTCGAAATACACTACCGGTAATCGAATCCTCTTCTGCGACAAGGTCAGAGTATCCTCTGCTTCTCTCCGACTCGTCGCGAGGTAGAACTCTCCTTGTCTCTGATTATCTCTCTGTGAATCGCTTCGATCTAATGATCTCGCTCTTGATATGTTTCAGTGAAGAAGATGATGACGTAAAAGGTTATTACAACAACCTTTAACGGATCCAACTGAAAAATGGCTGCTTCCTTTGCACTTGGTCTTCGACCAAGATACTTTCTAACATTGGGTCTAAATGAGTAAGTCTTGGCCCAGTAGCAGATCGTACCCCAAAGCTAAAGCATGATCCACAAATCTCCACCTCTTTTGCTTTGGACAAGAAACGAGAGAAAACCCTAGAACACTCTTGGTCTTTCCCTCTCTAGTCTTTGCTGACTCACTCTCTCTCTACCCTTCAGACCATTTTACCGGAGATACACCGACGAACTCGACTCAGCCACCGATCGTCAACACTTCTCTCCTTCTTATACCATAGGTAAGTCATCCTGAACTCATCCTTCATCCTTTTGATAAACGATTTACTTGGATTTGAGCTGAAAAGGACCTGAAACTGACCTCCTTTTCCTTTGCATGTATGTCTCCTGAGCTTCTCCTTCTTTGAGAAACCTACTCCTACGAACACGCTTCAGCTGCATGTACCCTCAGGTAACACATCTTCTCAGATCTTACCCTTCCTTATACACACATAACCTCTCGACAGCTTATAACTCACAAACTGACCTCAAATCTTCATCTTACTGTTTCTGAACCCGCAAATCTGACACCTCAGAAATCAACCATGAAGAGACATAGTCTAACTCGCTCCACCTGAAGCTCAACTCCTTGTAGAGCTTGAACCGCTTTGAAAACTTCACCTGAGACCTTAGGGCCTCTTCCTCTCTACGAGTAACTCCTCTATCTGAAAGTACCTTTCTCAACCTCATTATTTAATGACTAATACTGACAAATGTTTCTTGTTTTATACACGTCTGAGACGTTTTCTGGAGTTACCCGGAGCCAGTCATCCTCTTCAGCAGACATTCAGAACCTCGAAGCAGAACTGGAACTTAGTGCAAGGTAAGCACTTAGTCAAGAAATCTGGTGGGTTCTTAGATGTATGAATCTTCACTAGGTTGATAATTCCTTTAGAAATGATGTCTCTGATGAAATTGAATTGCGTATCCATATGTTTTGTCATTTCATGATGAACTGCATTTTTAGATAGCGCAATTGCACTTTGTGAATCACAGTGTATTCTTACACCGTCTTGCTTGTATCCAAGTTTTGTGATAAAACCCCGTAGCCAAATAGCTTCTTTCACTTCTAAAGTCAGTGCCATCAAATCTGCTTCTGTAGTAGATAGTGCTACTACTGACTGTAACCCTGACTTCCAGGATACAGTATTACCACCAACTTGAAAAACAACCCCTGAAACTGATCTTCTCTTGTCTAAGTCCGTATCGTAGTCTGAGTTTGAGTAGCCTTCAACCTTAAATTCTGTTGCCCTCTTAAATGTTAAACATTGCTTATAGGACCCTGCAACATACCTCAAACCCCACTTCACTGCATCCCAATGCTCTCTGCTTGGGTGTGACATGAAACAGCTAATCAAACCTACTGCAAGACCCAAATCAGGCCTAGATCCAATCATAACATACATCAAACTCCCCATTGCGCTTGCGTATGGAATATTCTTCATGTGCTCATACTCATCTGATCTTTCTTCGGGACGGAGACTCTTCAACTTGAAATGAGAAGCCGTAGGGGTTACAACTGATCTTGCCCCCATCCCAAAATTCCTCAATACCTTTTCCAAGTACTTAGTCTGAGACAGAACTAGAATCCCTTTCTTTCTATCCCTTGTGATGTCCATTCCAAAGATCCTTGAAGCTTTTCCCAAATCTTTCATTTCAAATTCTCCACTCAAACTGTCTTTGAGTTTCCTCACATCATTCTTACTTGCCGACGCTATCAGCATATCATCTACATATAGCAACATATAGATAGCTTCTCTAGAATTCACATCTTTCATATACACACATAAATCAAATTCACTTTTGATAAACTTCTGCTCTTTCATAAAGCAATCGAATCGGAGATTCCACTGACGAGGTGATTGTTTCAAACCATACAACGAATTCCTCAGTAAGCAAACCTTGTTCTCATCCCCCTTCTTGATAAAACCTTCTGGTTGTTCCATCAGTATCAGTTCTTCTAAATCTCCATGGAGAAAGGCCGTTTTAACATCAATCTGTTCCAGCTCAAGGTCAAAAGTCACCACTAGAGATAAGAAAATACGAATTGATACATGCTTAACCACTGGAGAAAAAAATTCATTGTAGTCAACCCCTTTTTCTGTGAGTATCCCTTTGCTACAACTCTTCCTTTAAACCTTCTGTCTTCTACTCTCGGAATCCCTGATTTTAACTTGAATATCCATATGCAGCCAACAGTTGTCTGATCCTTAGGTCTTTCAATCAGATCCCAAGTTATGTTCTTCTCGAGTGAATTCATTTCCTCCTTTGCTGCATTATCCCAGAACTTTCTTTCTTTACTTCTCATAGCTTCAGCATAAGTTTGTGGCTCGTCAATTTCTACTTCTTCTGCTGCACTCAGTGCATAGGCCACAAGATTCAGATCATCAAACCTCGAAGGAGCTTTGATGTTCTTCCTTCTTTCTCTATCTCTGGCCAGAACATAATCGTCCACCGATACATTACCTGAGCTAACAACAATGCCACCATCTAGTTCTGAATTCGAGTCACTTTCTGAACCATCTGAACTGTGTTGGCTGTCATCCTCTGAGCTGTCTCCACCTAAAGCAGATATCTCTCCGATTTCAAAACCACTCACAAAAGGACCTTGAATTAAGTCATCACTGAAGCTGCCACGTTTGCCTTTTCCCTTATCTATCCTTATCACACTTGCCTCTTTCTTTTCTGAACTCGAGTTAATCAAAGTGTCTTTAAACACCTCCTGTTTGTGGAACACCACATTCCTACTGGTAGGGCACTTGCCTTCATCCTGAATCCAGACTCTGTAACCCTTAACCCCAAATGGGTAGCCAACAAAGATTCCCTTAACTGCCCTTGGACTAGTGTTCTCTTGAACCCTGTGAACAAATGCTGAGCAACCAAATCTTCTGATGTTTGACAAATCAACCTTTGAACTTGTCCATCTCTCTTCGGGAATGTCAAAGTCTATACTTGACCCTGGAGTTTTATTAATCAAGTACACCGCAGTAGATGTAGCTTCTGCTCAAAACTTTGAGCCCAAAACTCTGAGCCCAAACCAGTCTCTGCCAGCATGCTTCTGAC
Source organism: Moricandia arvensis (assembly GCA_905132765.1). Taxonomy (NCBI): domain Eukaryota; kingdom Viridiplantae; phylum Streptophyta; class Magnoliopsida; order Brassicales; family Brassicaceae; genus Moricandia; species Moricandia arvensis. The sequence continues at coordinate 181,713 of CAJHQP010000398.1, read as the reverse complement.
CTTATCCATAATTGTTCGATTCATTCTCCCAGAGACCCCGTTCTGTTGTGGCGTATAAGTGCATGTGCAATGCCTCTTTACCCCTGTATCTTTACACAACTCATCAAACTTGTAGTTGCAGAACTCAAGTCCATTATCTGTTCTAAGGCACTTAAGTTTCTTTCCTGTTTGATTCTCAACTTCAAGCTTCCAGTTTCTGAATTTTTCAAACGCTTCATCTTTAGTCTTTAGGAAATAAACCCATACCTTCTTAGAGTAATCATCAATGAAACTCACGAAATACTTGCATCCTCCAAGGATTTCCGGGGTTGAGGGAGATCCCTACATATCTGAATGAACGTAGTTTAGAATGGCCTTAGTAGTGTGTTTAGCTCTTCCAAAACTTTGTTTATGAGCTTTACCAAGAGCACAACTATCACAAAAGTCCAGACTTTCAACTTCTTTTATTTGCAAGTGCCCTTTCTTTATCAATGCATTCATATTTGCAAGACTCATGTGTCCAAGTCTAGAGTGCCAAAGGTTTGCCATGTTTGGCTCAACTCTCCCAATGTTAGCCTCAGTTTTTTAAACAGTACCTTCTAGATAATATAATCCATCTTGATAGTTCCCGGAGATAACCTTTTCCCCCATTCTTGTAGAAGTTAATCTTGAAATTTTCTCCGTTGTATGTTCACCCAGCTTTCTCCAACATCCCGTAAGAGATGAGATTCCTGCTCATATTAGGCATATACCCTTAACATCACACTGTGTATTGTTAGCCATTAGAACCATCCCTCAATTCATCTCAATGAAGTCAAACAACACACTCCTATGTGGAGTGATGTGAAAAGAACACCCAGAGTCTAGCACCCACTCATTCTTTGAGTCTTGAGTGCTTACTGTCAAGACCAACAGTTGTTTAGGCTTTGACGCTGAGTTTGCTGAATCAGTTAAACTCTGCTGTTGTTTGTTTCTCTGTGGACATTCACGCTTCCAGTGACCATCTTTCACACAGATGAAACAAGCTGTTTTGCTTTCCTTGTTAGCCTTAGGCTTAGACTTTGATCTGTAGTTTCTTGACTTGGACCTTCCTTTGTAGAATTTTCCATCTCCTTTGTTTGACCGCTTGTTTGATCTTCCTCTAGATCCCACATACAACCCTTATGATCCACTCTTCCATTTATTCAACAAACCCTTCTGTCTTAGCTCAATCTCTTTGGCATACGCAGATGTAGTCACTTCCAACATAGTAAGAGTTTCCTTACCGATTCCATACTTCAGTGTGTGAACCAAAGCTTCATATTGAGGTGGCAGACTTGTCAGTAGTTGTATAGCTTGATCTTCATCACTTATGTTGATGTTTAGACTGGCAAGGTCACCGATCAGCTTTAGGAAACATTCCATATTCTCTTCGATGCTTTTACCTTCCTCCATCTTAAAACCTGCAAATTGTTGTTTAAGATATATTATGTTTGGTAAGGATTTTGTTTGGTAATCTCGCTCAAGAGCCTTCCACATTCCCAGAGCTGTCTTCTCGTGCATCACTTTCCTTAAGATCATGTCACTCAAACATGTACCGATCAAATTCTTAACTCGTATGTCTTTAGCAACCTTGGTTGGATCTAACACTGAATCAGCTCCTTCTTCCAGCTTTCATGGATTATGGTAAAGAGTAGCATCATCATCAAGAACCGATGATAATCCCTGGATCTCTAACTGTCTAAGCAGCTTGTATTTCCACATTCCAAAGTCACCTTTACCATCGAACTTATCCATTTGAAACTTGCCTGGTGTGGGCTCCATCACACTACTCTCTCTTGAACCTTATCAGAAACTCAAACAAGCAATAACCAAAGCTCTGATACCACTTGTTGATTCTTTTCGTTCATGCTTATTGATTTTAGATCAAATTCAAGTTCTTATGTGTTTTCTTTTGATGTGATTTGCAGATCAATATGAACAAGTAACAAGACACAACACACAATGGTTACCCGGTGTTCGTTTCCTACTAACCGGGGAGGGATCAAAACCCTCAAGCATTCACTAGATATCAGTAATGGAGTTCCGATAACACGATACAAGCTTTGATCTTAACACATCGGAGAAGACAAAGCTATAATTACCTTCGAAATACACTACTGGTAATCGAATCCTCTTTTGCGACAAGGTCAGAGTATCCTCTGCTTCTCTCCGACTCGTCGCGAGGTAAATCTCTCCTTCTCTCTGATTATTTCTCTGTGAATCGCTTCGATCTAATGATCTCTCTCTTGATTTGTTTCAGTGAAGAAGATGATGACGTAAAAGGTTGTTACAACAACATTTAAAAGACCCAGCTGAAAAATGGCTGCTTCCTTTGCACTTGGGCTTCGACCAAGATACTTTCTAACATTGGGCCCAAATGAGTAACTCTTGGCCCAGTAGCATATTGTACCCCAAAGTTAAAGCTTGATCCACACATAAAATTAGTCTTAGGGTTTAGTATTAACCTTAGGATTTAGGATTAACCCTAGGATTTGGGGTTAACCCTAGGATTTAAGGTTAGCCCTAGGATTTAAGGTTAGCCCTAGGATTTAAGGTTAGCCTCTAGAATTTAAGGTTAGCCTCTAGAATTTATGATTAGCCCCTAAAGTTTATGATTAGCGCATAGGATTTAGGGTCAATCCCTAGGGTTTATGATGAATCCTAAAGTTTAAGATTTAGTGTTAAGAGTTTGAGATATATAGTTTGGTGATTCTGCATTCATATTTAAAGAAAAAAAATTAATAAACAAAATATAACAAATGACAGTTTTTTATTGATTTCTATATAAGGGATACACTAGAATTTGTTCTGATTTAGTTATTCTTCCCAAATTGTAAATGTGAATCGCTGAGATTCATATAGTGACTCCTATTTGGATAATTCCACGATCAATAGATAACCATAGCTTCTCATTTATTTTAGAGTGATTTACACTATATGGCAGTTTATGACTTTTATTACATAATAAGACAGTTATTGCTTATAAGATAGTTTTTTGTAACTAGAAGCTAACTAAACGTATTCTTTTAACAAAATGGGTCCCACTATTTTTAATTTTGCTTTCTTCTTTTTTTCTCTCTTTTTCTTTCTCTGTTACACAGAGAAACAATTTAAAGATGGAGAAATTTCAAGAAAATTAGTAATGATAGCTTAATGGCAAAAAAAGATGAAGATGAAGAAATTGAAAGGCGTCATCGTTTCTCTAAGGTCACTTGGTCGAATTGTCGTTTCCCCATCATCACCTAAACACGAGCCATCCAGATTCAAGCTCATCTCCGCCTAATTTGTGTTCTACAACTTGTTTCTAACATTATTGATATGAACAAAGCTCATGCCGCAAATGCTTTTCGTCTTTTCCTACTTCGTCGAAGGCCCAAATCTGTTGTACTTTTCTATGTCAGCTCTTCTGACGTGTTGCTACATGTCTTCATCTTCTGTATTGTATTTCAGCAACTTTCCAAGAGTTATAAACTCATCTCTCGCCGTCACGAGAAGCTCGAGGACATCAATGACCACTTTTGAGTTTTTTGCACTTTTGGTCCTTAACATTATATATAAATTTATTTTTACCCAAAACTTTTAAATCATGCATATGTCAACTTTAAATAACCCACAAATTTATTGACTGTTAATTCTAGTATATCCTTATGATTGCACGAATGGTGTTTAATATTAAAATTGCTTTCATTTTTGCCTCTAAATTTTCAAATTTTTTTGTCTCTTTGAGTTATCCCAAAATTAGCCAACTATGTACTACAACCTTCTGTTAATACAATTGAAAACATATATGTACATTATTAAATGCATTGTAAAATTAATTAAATGAACTAAAATCAACATCTAATTATTAGATATGAATAACACAAAAATTTGTGTGTACACTTATTGTCATGTACACCATCTTTAGTATGAATTAATCTATTTTGTTATGTATTTTGGTACCCTTTTAGTAAACAACCACCAATCTACCTATATGTATATAATTCCTTCACATATTTTAATTCATTTTTGATGTACACGTGTACTCGTCTTAAGGTGTACACCATCCTATTGTACAAAAAATAATAATCTTTTCACATACACGAGTTCACTTTTATAATGAATCACATGTACATTGAATAAATATTTTAACATATATTTGTCCACATGTACACTAGCCATTTGTACACCAAATAGGTTTTAACATACATTTAGTGGTTTGAATATTATAATGACCTATATTGTCTAATATCAACTCAAATTGTTTAGTATAAACGCGAGTGATTCATTTAGGATTCATGTGAAATGTAAGTGATTTAAGATTTCTATGATATTTTATGATGTTATATCGTCAATGTGTACACATATATTTTATTGTCCACATGTACAATGTTTCATAAAAGATCTTATGTACACCGGTTCATTTGTACACCGAACAAGTTTTATCATTCATTTGCAATATCAACTAAAATCTCCTAGCATAAACACGAGTGATTCATTTGAGATTCGTATGAAAAGTAAGTGATTCAAGTATTAGGAGTAATCTTTACCCGTTAAGAGTATTGAGTTTAAAATCGAAAGATATAAAAATTAAGGGACCGGACATGTAAAAACGCCAAAATTAGCCATTGTTGCTCTTGAGCTTTTCCTGACGGTTGAAGGGCGCGTCAGAGAGGAACAGAGATCACAGCGATGAAATCACAGCAAGGAATAAGGAATTGGAATGTGGCGCGAAGAATTCAGTCAAGTGAGAACGCGACGAACCGGATTCGTCGTGTGACACCATGAAGATGATTAACACAACGAATTGGAGATCGAGCTTGCCTGAGGCTCACTAGCGGTTTCAGAACAAAAATAGAGCAAATTGGCGTAAGAAGACAAAGACACAATGGTTGAGGCTTAAAATAATCTTCGCCGTTACCGTCTTGTCGTATACACCTTATTACGTTATCATGAAAGATGCAGCTTCACATATCTTGAAATGTATATCTAAAAAGTAGAAAAAATGATTAGTTACAAGTTTTTGTCAACAAAAAATTTGAAAAAACAGTTTCAAAGAAAATAGTAAGCTCGAAGGAAGAAGAGGAAGAAGAAAGTTATATGGGATCCACTTTGTTTAGGTAGCCTAATATGTAATAAATGTTAGCTTTATTTAGTTAGTATTTAAGTAAAAATTGATTTAGTTAGAAAAAATGTGTGAGGAGTGATATAGTTAATTAGGAAAAACTGTCATAGTAACACAAACTGTCTCATAGTGTAAAATAAACTAAAAAACTGCCTATGAATGTAATATTCTCTTTATTTTACCCTCATTTTAACAATTACTGGTTCCAACTGTCACGTCTGTCTGTTAATTAATAAGTGAACGTGCTCACTTGCACAATTAAAGCCCATAATTCAGTACTTATATAAAATCATTTAAAAGAATTCTTTAATATTTCCTCTGTTTCATAATGAGTGTCATTTTAGGTTTTTAATTTTGTTTCAAAAAAGTGTCACTCTACAATTCGAATGCAATTTTGTACATTAAATCTAATTTTTACCCTTTTGAATAGCCAATAGATTTTTATTTAAATCATTCTCATTTAATTAATCATACATTAAATAGGGATATATTAGTCTATTATACATACTTCTTAATCTCCATGAAAAGTGTCAAAGTGACACTTATTCAGAAACGGAGGGAGTATAATGTAACAATGTCGCCCACAATTGATGATGTGAGTAGTTATACAGTTGTACGCTATTACCCCTTTTTTCTATCCTCATCTTAATAACAAATTACAATACACCCAAAATCCGAATACTAATAGTATAAAATATTTATACCAGAAATATTAACTTATACTGTATATAACAAAATATAAATAAACAAAGAGTTGCAGGAGACCTGCTTACCGTAAGAAAAGGTTTTGCCAGCCAAAACAAATTTATATTAGTATTTGTAACGGGTAATGTTGCATCGAAGTGTAGACAAAAATGAATATTACTGTAGTATGATTTAACAGTCAAATTAACATGCAGTAATCGATCATTCACTTCCACTAAAAATCCAAAACTACAAGCAGAGATAAAGAAGAAGACGATAATGATTTTCTTATTGCATTTTCGCTTGCTTACAACGAGACTACAGTGTCGTTTATATAGTAAATGACTGAAACCCTAGACTCTTAGAAGAGTGAGTACAGGTGTCGTCATCATGCTGCACATTCAGGATCGAGGGCTGCAAATGGATTCGCCAGCTTGACGTTGAATGCTTTATCCGTACCATGACACTCAACGTGTCTGTTCTTATCGTCTGAGCTGAAGATCGTTGGAGGAAGACGACAAGCTTGCACAGCGGGAGTCGGCTTTGTGTCTTTTGGGCCTGAAGCTGGTGAAGACCCGCAGCCCAGACTTGAAACGGCTGCGTTTTGGTTCGGTTTACTGATAGTCTCCCTCAAACTCGGCGTAGATGTGTCAACAACGCCTAGTTTGAACCGTAATGATCTGAACTCAGCTGCAAGAAGCGACTTCATGAATATATCGGCTATCTGCTATGCGCCGGAATATGCTTCACAACCAGGGATTTGAGAGCAACTCTTTCGCGTACATAATGATGGTCAAGTTCAAAATTTTTTGTCCGGCCATGGAACGTCGGATTAGCTGAAAGGCGGACAGCAGAGAGATTATCACAGAACAGCTCAGGTGTGGAGGCATTGGAACGCCAAGTTCCCGAAGAGCTGAGCTTATCCATGTTATCTCCGACGCTGCCTCCGATAATGTTCGATACTCTGCTTCAGTGGAGCTCTTCGAAACTGTAGGTTGTTTACGTGCAGACCAAGATATCAAGTTCTGGCCTAAATAGGTACAGAAACCTCCCGTGGACCGGCGAGTATCACGACAACCTGCCCAGTCGCTGTCGCTGTACACAAGAAGAGCAAAATCAGAGTTTTTGTGAAGCGTTACACCCATGGATATAGTACCTTTTACATAACGTATGATCCGCTTGAGCATAGCAAAATCAGCAGTAGTAGGCTTGTGCATCTTCTGACATATATAGTTAACAGCAAACTGAATGTCAGGCCTTGTCAAGGTCAAATGTTGTAACTTTCCGGCTAAGCTCTGGAAGTATTTCGAATCAGAGAACAGAGGAGAGTCATCCGGTGTTCGATTCAGTTACAGAGGCAATGGAGTTGGCATAGGAGAGCAGTCTTCCATTGCTGAGGCTATAAGAAGATCCTCCGCATACTGCTTTTGGGATAGAAACATACCACCATTGAAATACTGTACTTGAAGACCAAGGAAGTATTTGAGGCGTCGTAGATCCTTCATTCTGAAATTTCTGTGAAGATCCAGAAGAAGCTGAGTCATTGCAGCACTGTTGTTCCCTGTTAGAACCATATCATCCACATAGAGGAGGAGCACAATGATGTCTTTGCCTTTGTTGTAGATGAACATAGATGGGTCCTTGTAGCTGCAGACAAAACCAAACTCCAACAGATAAGTACTAAACTTATCATACCAGGCGCGAGGGCTTTGTTTCAAACCATATAATGCCTTATGTAAAAGACAAACATGATCTGGCTTCGACTTATCCACAAAGCCTGCAGGTTGCCTCATGTAGACGGTTTCAGTGAGATCACCATGGAGAAAGGCGTTCTTGACGTCCATTTGCTTTAGATCCCAACCCATTACCGTCGCAAGATGAAGAACAAGCCTAACTGTTGCAGTACGAACCACGGGGCTATATGTTTCTAGATAGTCGATTCCTTCCTCCTGATTATTACCCTGAGCAGCAACTCGACCTTTGAGCTTATCAAGCGTACCATCAGCATTAAGTTTCGTCCGGAAAACCCACTTGTTGCCTAACACGTGCATATCAGGAGTGTAAGGCACCAAAGTCCATGTATTCGTTTCCTGACAATTGTTATATTCTTCTATCATAGCACTGCTCCAGCCAGGATCCTCTAAGGCCTGAGTGACGGTCCGTGGCCCAGGATAGACAACATGGCATATTTGGGATTTGGCTTCTGGACACCTACACGAGACCGTGTTGTCATTGAGTGAGTAGTGGATGCCTGACTTTGTGCAGCAGGAGCAGGAGCAGACGCTTGGACTGGAGCTGTAGCGATTTGATCAGTAGGGGAAAGTATGATAGGATGTTCTTGCTGCACTGGAGGACTCGGTGCAGGTTGCAGCGTCACAGTAGGTGGAGTAGGTGTAGGTATACTCACAGGTAACGCTGTACCTTGAGATATGTTACTGACATTAGCACCTTCTCCAGACTGCGAAGGAAAGCTTTGTAACCAGGCACCAAGTAATGGAGTGGGAGCAGGAGGTATAAAGGTAGAATACCGCTGGTGAAATGGGAATGTATCTTCATCAAAGATAACATTGCGAGAGATATAGACACGTCCAGTTGGAGGATAGAGACATCTGTAACCTTTATATTTGTCTGAATAGCCTAGGAAGACACACTGCAAAGACCTCAGATCCATCTTATTTGAAGCATATGGCCGGAGGTTAGGATAGCAAGCAGAGCCAAACGTCCAAAGTGACGAGTACACTGGCTTTCTTCTGAACAGTTTCTCAAACGGACTTGCAGAGCTTGACTCAGAAGGGAGCAAATTGATCACAAAATTTGCAGTGAAGAAAGCCTCGAGCCAGAACTTTTGTGGAACCCGACTTTCAAACATCATAGACAACCCAAGTTCAACAACATGACGATGCTTCCTTTCCGCAAGACCATTTTGTTGAGGTGTGTGTGGGCAAGAGATGTGCTGATGAATACCACATTTCGTAAGGTGAGTGACATACTGAGTGCTTATAAACTCGCCACCACCATCACACTGAAACATTTTGATCTTACAGTCAAAAAGATTCTCAACAACAGTCTGAAAGTTGCAGAAGATAGAGAAGAACTCGAATTTGTATTTCATGGGATATAACCAGCAAAATCTTGACCAATGATCAATGAAGATTACATAATATCGGAAACCTTGGCCAGATACAAGAGGAGCTGGTCCCCAAAGATCACAGTGAACCTTCTCTAGAGGTTTTTGAGCTACAAAAGTTGAATAAAAAAACGACAGCCTAGTGCATTTGCCTAACTGACAGAACTCGCAGACTTGCTTAGGCATGCTGGAAACAGAGATGGCTTTGGAAGCTGCTAACGACTGCAGGACCGCCTTATTTACATGACAAAGTCTCCTATGCCAAACAGCATCACTTGTAGCTTGCTGCCTAGAGGAGAACATAGCCTGTTGCTGTTTATTCTTCAGAACATATAACCCTTCAGAGCTGTTTCTTCCCAGAGCCAGAGTTTTCTTGGTTCTCTTGTCCTTTATGATCACCCCATCACAGTCAAACTCAAACGAACATGGATAATCTCTAGTAATCTTTGATACATATAATAAAGATTTTGAGATATCAGGACAAACTAAAACATCCAAGAGAGGAAGGTTACCTGAGGAAGACACAACAGAAGCTGATCCAGTATGCGTGATAGGCAAGAAATCGCCATTACCAACCATCATGAAGTCTGAACCATTGTAAGGCTGAGGTGCTTGAAGATGATGTGGAGAGCTCGTGACATGGGTAGAGGCTCCTGTGTCTGGATACCATTCAAGACCTTGACTCTCTGTGACATCCGTTATACGCATGGCAGTTAAGGCATTGTGTAAGTCCTCATACTGATATGCATTGTTGAAACGATGCCAACATTCGAGTGCATGATGGCCCATCTTGCCGCAGATTTGACAGACCACTCTAGGGGATGACTTTGACGATGAATCGGAGCTAGAAGAGGAAATCTGTTGATGAAAACCACGGCCACGAGTTGAGAAAGTGCCACGTCCTTTTCCAAGACGACCTTGGCCACGTCCTTTAGTACTATAGTACCCTCCCCGCGAAGCCTGGAACACGAGGTGAGGGGACACAGCAGGAGTAATAGCATAAGATTGCAAGCGACCATCATAACCAATCAGCTTTGGAACAATGCTGTCAAACGTTGTAGCAAGATTACTCTCCATGGCGTTTTCAATAGTAGTTTTGATGGGCTCATACTCACGACCAAGACCATTGAGAGCGGTGAATATCTTCTTGCTTTCCTCCACCGGACTTCCCATGGATGTGAGCTGATCATAGAGGGATTTGATCTGCTGAAGATACTCCATCATTGTTTTATCCAGCTTGGAAAGCATTTGTAGCTAATGGCGAAGCTCAAAAAGTTGTGAGGGTGTAACTCTTGTGAAATGCTGAGCAAGAGCAACCCACACATCACGAGATGTAACACAGTTGACAACGACTCCTAGTAGATCTTCCGAGAATGAGCCAAGCAACCAGGATTTGATGACCTGATCAATTTGACACCACAAAGTAAACTCAGGATTGTGATGCTCTGTAGAGGTGTTGTTGATACCCGGAACCGAAAGCCTTTCAACCGGAGGAGAGAGATGACCAGTAACAAAACCCAGAAGTTGTTGCCCAGAGAGAAACGTCTCAAACTGCGATTTCCACAGAAGATAGTTCTTCTCACTGAGCCGCACCGTGACACAGTTGACGATATTAAGAGAAGGAACAGAAAGAGACCCCATGGATTGTGTTTCCATGTGCTCTGATACCATAAAAGCAGAGGTAAAGAAGAAGACGATAATGATTTTCTTATTGCATTTTCGCTTGCTTACAACGAGACTACAGTGTCGTTTATATAGTAAAGGACTGAAACCCTAGACTCTTAGAAGAGTGAGTACAGGTGTCGTCATCATGCTGCACATTCAGGATCGAGGGCTTCAAATGGATTCGCCAGCCTGACGTTGAATGCTTTATCCGTACCATGACACTCAACGTGTCTGTTCTTATCGTCTGAGCTGAAGACCGTTGGAGGAAGACGACAAGCTTGCACAGCGGGAGTGGGCTTTGTGTCTTTTGGGCCTGAAGCTGGTGAAGACCCGCAGCCCAGACTTGAAACGGCTGCGTTTTGGTTCGGTTTACTGATAAAAACAACTCGACTACAAATCTACAATGCTTCGGTCAAAAAGGTTAGATTTGCAAGACGAAAGGACGAAATAAAAGAAATAAGAACAAATCATCATCTAATGTGACTTCTCACATTCCTCATACAAGTATATCTATAATTCTCATCATTTGAAGATGCAAAGTGTAGAAGATTTTCTTTCTCCTTCAGACCTTGAAGAAGAAACATCCATAAGAACAAACTCATTATTGAATCTAATTTCAGTATATACAAATACAACAAAAATTCGTTGTTGAGTTAACAGAATCTCATGTTAATGAAATCAAAACTCAACGAATGTAGAAAATAAATCTATCCTAATAAAATAAAAGTCATGACTTCTTTCATGTGTGTTCTTTTACTTGGACCTTTCCTGAGAAATGAATAAATGTATTTTTTAAGATTAACAATATAAAATATATATAATTATCTTAATCACAATATCTTTTGATATCTTTTCATTTAAAATTAATATATATATATATATATATATATATTAAAAAATCTAACAAATTTTCTGTAAAATATTTTAACAAGATATTAATTTTAAAAATTTATGTAAATATTTTCACTGATTCGTAATTAAAAATAAAATATTATATATATACATATATTCAACTATCGTTTATCAAATGCAAAATAAAAATTCTATCATATTTTTATTCATTTTATTATCATAATCTATCATATTAAAAATTACTTTATTAAACTGAATATGGTAAAATTATACTAAATTGATATTAATATATTTTATTTTCAATAATATAAATATTTATGTTAAATATTTAAGACTTTTATATATACAAGAATACTTTATCTAACATAAATAAACATAAAAATATACTAAAAGTTAATCTAAAACTTTGAAGTGCGGGTAAGAAAAGATATTTTCTTATAAAAAAAGATGTTGTTTCATGCATATTGATTCGTTTAGTAATCAAATGAAAATCTAATAGGACAAATATATAACAAGAGACGACAATACATGTGATAGTTTAAAATAAGTGATTAATTACAATATTTAATCTATAAAATTATTGTATTTGAAATATTTATATAAAAATTTTAAAATATGATTAAGTTAAAAATATATGTCACTAATAATGTAAAATAAATATCTATAAATATATAAATGAAATTGAACACCTGCACGATTGCGCGGATTAAAATCTAGTTTATTGATTATATCTGAATCCTGTAAAAGACTGTTTACATACCATTTAACTAGAAAAACTTAGTTCATTAGGTATTTATTAGATTTAGACTCAATCCAGCTAGTGAATTTGTTTCAAAATAAAAAATGATTATTATGTTTAAATATAATATTACTTCCATTTCAATTTAATTGTCGTTGTAGAGTAAAAATTTTATTTCAAGGCAAAATTCATTAATTTTATATGTTATTCTATTTTTATTGGTTGAAATATGGTTAGGTTTTTAAGTAATGATATTTTTATTTTTAAAATATGTAAAATTTGATGTTTCTTAATTTGTGTGAAAAGCCTAAAATACAACTAAAATGAAACGGAAGTAGTATTGTTTTCTAAAATAATAATAATAATATTATTAGTAATCTATTTATTGGAAAACAAATATAGTATAAATAGTTTGAGAGGTGTTTTCTGTTTCAAAATATTAATTGTTTTTTATATTTCTATGTGACTGTTGCATTTTTTGGATATAATGTGATCAATCGAATTATACATGTTTCTGTATGATTAGTTAATTATGTTTAACATGAACGGAGTTACGGAGGAAGTAATTGTCAAAAGCTCACTATTTTTTTTGATAAGTAAAACTCGTCGAATATATATATATATATATATATATATTTTTTTTTTTGCGGTCAAAAAATTGTTCTATTATTCAAACTAGAGGTGCTCTTGATAATCAGACCAGAATAGAACAACCAACCAATAAAGTAGAGAGTTTTATGGAAAGACCTAACAGACCTAGCTAAAGAATCTGAAATCTGGTTTTGCGATCTTGGAACATGGGTAATCTTAAACTCTAGGAAGCAGATCTTCAATGTCTCTATCTTCTCCAGCTCTCTTGCAAATTCTGGCCAAGCATGGGGTTCGTTGAGCATGTTGATCAAATCCTTGCAGTCCGTGCCAAAACTCTGACATGTCGAATGTTGAAGCATATTCTCCATCGCCCAGCTTAGCGCTTCCAACTCAGAAAGCAGGGCAGATTCTCTGCGATTGCAATTCCGTGTATCCATAAGCTCAACTTTTCCCTTCCTATCCATCGAGACCTATCCATATCCACTAAATTGTGTTGTGGGAGTCCATGATCCATCTATATGCAGATATTCCTCAAGCTTAAGACTTGATGTTCTTCAGCACTATGATCTTGTGGGGCTAATGGTTCTTTCTCATTAGCTTTGAACCATGCTTGATACTCACTTTCAGCATAGAAAACTAGTTCCAAGAGATCTCTGTCTATTCCGCTAAAGAGTTTATCGTTTATGGCCTTCCACATGTACTAAATTATCCACAGATAAGGATCACTATCTAATTATGGTTCAACGATGTTGTTTTTTTCTCCAGAAGAGGTAATCCATATTAGCATATATGCTCGGGAGGGGAAGATGTCTTGACTTGTTGGTGTCGCTGATAAACACCAAGCTTGGAGAGTTGGCGGGCATTCAAAAAGTACATAGGTGACAGATTCTTCTGGTTCTCCACAGCGTGGACAATAATCATCACATCTCATGTTACGCCTTGTCAGGTTCTTCGTAACCGCCACATGACCGGTTATCAGTTGCCATATCAGATGACATATCTTTTTAGGAGCTCTTATCTTCCAAGCAAAGGCTTGTAGCTTCGTTATACTAGGTTCCATTATCTCCTTTTCCTTCTCATCCTTCAGCAAGTTCCGTGTTATCCAATAACCTAATTTGACCGTGTACTAGCCATTTTGGTATAGTTCCAACAGAAAATATATCGACGATGAGCCGTACTTATGGCCAAACTCCTTATGTAAGGTATATCAGCAGGATCGACATAATCCTCAAGTAGCCCTTCATTCCACGCATTCAAGTCATGATTAATCAGATCACTTACTCTTATGTTTGGGTTTAAGACTGGAGCCGTAGGTCTGGCTGGCCTAGCTGGTGAAGTAGGAATCCAAAGATCCTCCCACACTTTGACCTCATATCCTGAATGTATCTTATTTCTGATTCCCAATAAGAGTAGCCTTTGTGCTGCTGAAATGTTGTTCCATACATATGATGGACTACTTACTGAGATATTTCGCAAAGGCGAGCTCATTCTGTAATATCTTCCTTTTAGCACCCTTGCCACCTGTGAGTCGGGATGTTATACTAGCCTACAGAGTTGTTTTGCCAGTAGAGTAAGGTTAAACTCATGGATCATTCGAAATCCAATCCCACCTTCCTCCCTTGGTAAACATACATTTTCCCACTTTGTCCAGTGAATTCCTTTCTTTGGGGGATTCGAGCTCCACCAAAATTGTGCAATGGCACTTGCAAGGTTTTTGCATATCTCCAGCGGTAGTAGAAAACTAGACATTACATATGTCGGAAGAGCTAGTAGGATTGATTTAATCAAGACTTCCTTTCCACCTTTGAAAAGCCATATGTCGATCATCCATTCACTCTATGCATTAATTCGTCCTTCAGGAAAGCGAAGAGTTTACATTTGGATCCACTGATGTCTTCTGGGATACCTAAGTAAGTTCTCATTCCTCCTTCATTTTAAATTCCAAGTGTATCTTTAATCTACTGCCTATTATTTGCATTGATCTTCTTACCAAAGAGTATAGGCGATTTAGCAAAGTTAATGCGCTATCCAGATGCTTGTTCATACTTCCTGACCACTTTCATCACTTCTTCACATTCACAGGGCTTCGTCTTTCAGAAGAAAAGGCTATAATCAGCAAAGAGAAGGTGGGATACCGAGGGACATGCGCATGTAGCCCGCATTCCTGTTATCTTCCCTTGGTTCTCTGCAAGATTAAGAAGGCTAACGAGCGCTTCCGTACATAAAATAAAGATGAAAGGAGACAAAGGTTCTCCTTGGCGTAGACCTCTTCCTGGAATAATGTTCCCCCTAGGTTGCCCATTCATAAGCACCTTGTATTTCACCGATGTAACACATCTCATTATCCAGGTAATTTAGATTTCCGAAAATCCCATCTTTCGCATAACAACTTCAATTAACGTCCACTCCATTTTATCATACGCCTTACTCATGTCTGTCTTACTGGCCATTCTTTTGTTTCTTCCACTTGGCTTAGTTCGTAGGGCATGAACATTTTCTGAGCAATCATAATATTATCTGTAATTTGTCTTCTCGCAACAAAGGCCGACTGTGTTTCTGAAATCCTATATGGTAGAACCTTCTTTGATCTCTGGCATAAGACCTTAGGGATAATCTTATAATTGACATTGCACATACTTATGGGTCAGAACTGGGACATCTCATTAGGCTTATTTTTGTTCGGGATAAGGCATATATTTGTATCATTTAGACCACTTGCTATTGATCCATTCAAAAAGAATTGATTAACCATATGAGTTAATCGTCCTTTACAATATCCCAAAATTTCTGATAAAAGAGCTGTCATCCCATCTGGTCCAGGAGCTTTTTTTATGAATAGCAAAAAGTGCCAATTTAACTTCTCATTCCGTGATCGGAGCAGTAAGGTCATTGTTTATTGCCTCAATAATCGTAGTTTTTACTTCAGATAGTGCTTCATCTATATCTTCTGGATTAGAGGATTCAAAGAGGTTTCCAAAGTAGCTAGTAGCAATGGCTACCAGTCCTTCTTCATCCTCAACAACACTTCCATTTGCATCTACCAGCTGAGCAATTTTATTCCTAGCTCTCCTTTGCTTTGTCAATGGATGAAAAAAATTTGTGTTTCCGTCTCCCTCTCTTAGCCAAAAGATTCGACACTTTTTCTTCCAGAATATCTCTTCAGCCTTAAGAGCGTCTGAGAGTTCCTTTAATGCTTCAGATATTTCCTCGGTTGTTGCATCATCATTCGAGTACATATTTTCCACCTTCTCTTTAAGTTCCTCCACCGATTATTCTGAGTTCAGATTTTGTTGTCTTCTCCATTGACTCAAAGCCTTGCAACAACTAAAGATGTGATCCATTATACTAGCGTCATGGGGTAATTCTGAAGATTTCCATCCCTCAAGAATCACTTTCCTTAGTTTCTCATTTTCAAGCTATCTCTTATCAAATTAAATAAAATGATTTCTTTATTGGCTTTGTGAGAATATCTGCTAAGATCAGACGATGATCCGATCCCCATAATCTCATATATTGAACAATGGAGTGAGGAAACTTTTCATGTCAGTCTTCATTTCCAACAGCTCTGTCTAGTCTGCACCTAATTGTTATTCTTCCAGCTTTTGTACCACCCCAAGAGAACATGTTTCCAGTGAAAGGAAATTCCAACATCCCACACTTTGTTTAATATTTTCTTAAAGGGTAAGAAGGAACTATCCAGTCGTTGGTTACCTCTCTGCTTTTCCTAGTGTCCTGTAATTTTACTAAAATCACCTATTATGAACCATGGTCTAGTTCTTGTTGTTGAGAAACGCGTAAGACGTTCCCATACTTGGTCTCGTCGTTCTAAAACAGGATTCCCATAAAAAAACGTGATAAGAAATTTTATTCCATCAATGACTGCCTCAATGTCAATCATCATGTTATTTGAAAATAAAACATTAACTTGAAATTCATCCATAAAAAATAAAGCTAAACCTTCGCTACGACCAAGTGGCTCAACGGTAAACAAATGATCAAATCCTAAGTCGGCCTGAATGTTTTGCAGCAGCGGCCTTTTATTCTTTGTCTCAGAAAGGAACACAAGTCTTGGGCGATGCTTCTGACACATCTCCTTAAGGCGTCGAACTATGAGGTCGTTCCCAATTCCTCGACAATTCCAACTAAGTGTCCTCATGGATGATGGTGGGAGGTGTTCTTGGACCCCTCTGAACCATTGTGCCTGCGATAATTGTCTTTGGAAGCCCTAGATGTACCCATACGGTGAGTCCCAAAGCGTTCATTTTCCCTAGAGGATGCAATATGTCTTCTTGGAGCTCCCGGATGAGAGAACTTCTTCTTCTTCTTATGAGAATCCAAAGGGACGTCAATCTTCCTCTTTACCTTAGATGAAGATACTCTCTCTTCATTTCTATCATTTATATGATCCACTTTGCTCAGCTCTTTTGCTTCTGTACCAATCTTCCTCTCACTTTCCAACTCCATTAGTTCTTCGCCAAGTACATTCTCACCCAAATCCTCATATTTCATTAGCGCACCCATTCGTTCGCCATGTTTACTGCTTGACTCATTCAGCTCCATTTCCTTTAAGGCCCTAATCATTTGGGCATTAGCAAGCAGAGCTTTCTCCATAGGAGAAAAAGTCAAAGATCAAGCTGCTCCTTTATCTCTCTTCGTAACATTTTCATCTCGATGAATAACTAAGTGTGATGGAGTAACAATCTGACTAGCCAGCCTCTTCCTCCCCAATTGACTATCTAGAACCTCCTTCTGTTGATGATGAGGCTGTTCCTCACTGCTTTAGATATATAGTTGGGACCCTTGAGCATAAGACTCATGAGAAGCTGTCGAAATATCCACTATCCTTTCCTTCTTTTCCTTATCGTTCCACCTTAATTGTGTATTCCTAGAATATGGGTCATAACAAGATCCATAGCGAGAAGGGTATTTGTTAGTTTTGTTGCCTTTTCTCCCCAATTTTTCAGCATGCTTCCCAGAGTAGGGATCCATTCGACCATAGTCAAACTTTGCTACACGTCTGAGCCCCTCTGTAGGAGAATGATTGGCTGAAACCTTCTTGTAGACTCTCTGATCCCTCTCTGCGATCTCATTTTGTATCTGGTCTCACAGTAAAGGTTGTCGAGAATGGACTGAAACCGTCAGTTGCACACGAGAGAACACTCCTAATCTGCTTCCTGGATTTCCCATCCCAGATTCTTTTATAGGACAATATGATTCGTCATGAGTCATCATTCAACAGTAGGAGCAATGCTTGAAGAGTTTATCATACTCAATTTGGATAGACACCTCATCTCCTTCTGAAGAAATAATCTTCCTGTTAAACTTCAGTGGTTTCCTTGAGTCCACATCTATTAACATCCTTCTCGCAAACAGGTCTACCGTAGCAATTCGTCCCAACAATGTTCCTCAAATTGCATATTGTCCAGAGGTGTAGTGGAATGCTTGTTATCTCCACCCAGAATGAGATGATCCATGGGTAATCATCATGTACTACTGGTTCCCATCGAACTAGCACAAACATATAAAGATTATAGTGGAAATGTTCTTGGCATAAGACCGACTTCAGATCTTCTTCAGAGGCGAAGTAGAAAAGAAACTTCCCATTCTCCAAATCATTGCAGTGACTTTATCCTACATCTCTCTCTCTCTCTCTCTCTCTCTCTCTCTCTCTCTCTATCCCCCTCCCTTCCTTCCCTCCCTCTCTCTATATCCCCCTCCCTTCCTTCCCTCCCTCTCTCTCTATCCCCTCACTTCCTTCCCTCCATCTCTCTCTCTATCCCCCTTCCTCCCTCTCTCCCTCTCTCTCCTCTCTCTCTCTCTCTCTCTCTCTCTCTCTCTCTCTCTCTCTCTCTCTCTCTCTCTCTCTCTCTCTCTCTCTCTCTCTCTCTCTCTCTCTCTCTCTCTCTCTCTATCCCCCTCCCTTCCTTCCCTCCCTATCTCTCTCTCTCTCTATCCCCCTCCCTTCCTTCCCCCCTCTCTCTTTCTCTCTATCCCCCTCCCTTCCTTCCTCCCTCTCTCTCTCTATCTCCCTCCCTCTCTCCTCTCTCTCTCGCCCCTCTCTCTCTCTCGCCCCTCTCTCTCTCACCCCTCTCTCTCTCTCTCACACACACATATGCACTTAGAAAAACTTAATATTGTATTGTTGATATGAATCATTTTTCTATACTATTTATTTTAAAAAATAGTACAGTATAATATATTATTTTTAGTTAAATACGTTAGATTCACATACATGTGCTGTAGAGAGAATAATGTCAAAATTGTGCCCAAATTATTCCATATGATGGTTGTTGTTATTTTATAAATATATTCTTAATTTTTTTTCTCTTATGAATATACATCAAATTGTCCCTTGTAATATTATATGTAATTTATCTGTTATAAGACTTTATAATATTCAAGAGTCGGTAAGAAATACATAATCAATATTATGTGTACTTTTGCAAAACGTTTTATGATAATAATGTTACTTTTCTAGTGTTTTTTTTTCTTTGTTAGTTTTACAGTCTGGCTTATTCGTACTTCTCTACTAATATAACCCCAAGGTCAATGGCTACCCAACCAAACGACTTTTCGTTAATAATTTGTATAATGATTCGTATTTAGTCTTTAAATGGCAGGACCACCTATTAAACAATAGTAAGTGTCAAAAGCTCAAGAATCTTCTTAACTAACTTTTTTGGGTCGTTTTCATCTTTTTTTTTTTGTCAACATTCTTTTCATTAGAAAAGGCCCAATGGGCAATTACAAGAAAGATTTAGTGGCTAGTTTCTCATTAATTACAACTCAAACATATGAAATAAGCCCAAGAAGATCAGCCCAATATATTGACATGATCTCCTTTTCTTTTGAGTGTCACACGAGCCATCCACGCGTCCAAGAAAAAGATCAGTTTTGCCACGCGTCACCTTCCTTCTTTGCATGAACATCAAACAGAAGAAGGAGACACGCGTCTTCACGCGCCACCGTGTGAAATAAGAAACTTGTACTCCGGCTCCGTCAGCGATCCACCACACCTCGTCGCCGGAACCACCAATCTTCACTTGTGAACCTTTCGTTAAAGCCGAGACCAGTCACACCGAAAATCCCTAGCTTCATGGCTGATTTAGATCAGAGGAGACTTTTGCCAGTTGAAGAAGGATTCTTTGTTGGACCGCTTAAAGCGCCAACTCTACTGAATCTACTTCAAGGAGGCTTAAGAAACCTATCAAAACTTGACCATCCTACATCCAGGAAGCTTTACCTTAACGCCAATTTTATGGCTAAAATAACAGTAAAGACTGATACCCATAGAAGGAGGCTTAGTTGAAGCAACAAAGAAGGGTATCCGATGAGTGGTCAACGGGATAAAGATAAAGAACAACGAAAGGTTAAAACTTAAATCCGATCTGAATCGGACCAAAATCAATCTGATGTTGAGAGATATAATACAAATCTAAGCCTAACTTCCAATCAGATTGAAACTTTATTGAATCAATTTAACCAGAAAACATCATAAAGTCAATGAAACTCTGTTCTGATTAAATTGAAACTACTGTTGGAATGAGAAACTTATTAGAAATGGAGAAAGTGTTTAAGTGTTTGAAGAGAAGAGATTTTATGAAGAGGAAACTTCTTTTATTTCTTAGATGATTCTTGAAAACTTGGATGATTCAAAATGAGAAGCGAGTGGAGGTATTTATAGCCTCCAAAGTACAAAATATCTCAAATATTTTATTCCTAAATCTAGAGAATTCTTACTAAATATCTAGATTATTTTATTCTAATTATCTAGATAATTCCAACAATATATCTAGATATTTCTCATAAGGAGGTGGAGGAGTAATCTAGACACATTCTAGAATTTGGGTCAAGTTTGGGCTAAAACATGTTTAGTAGATAATTAACCCAAATCAAGTTTAATTTTCAACACCCCCTCTTAAACTTGATTTGTTACTCCGAGTAAACTCCTCATCTTGATAAAGTTTTCCCTCTTGAGTGGCTTGGTGAAGATATCAGCTACTTGATCATTTGTCTTCACATACTCCAATTGCACATTCATCTTGGTAACACATTCTCTAATGTAGTGATAACGAGTATCAATGTGCTTACTGCGATCATGGAAGACTGGATTCTTCGCCAATGCTATTGCCGACTTGTTATCAACAAAGATCTTCGTTGGCTCCTCTTGTGGCAGGCTCAACTCCTTTAGCAAGTTTCGTAACCAAATAGCATGGCAAACACATGAAGTAGCCGCTACGTACTCCGCTTCACAAGTAGAGAGGGTAACAATTGGTTGCTTCTTGACATCCATGTGAAAGCGGTTTCTCCAATGAAAAAATACGAAGCCACTTGTGCTTTTCCGGTCATCAACGTCTCCACTCCAGTCACTATCGCTATATCCAAAAAGCTTGTAATCGTCAGAGATAGAGTAATACAAGCCAAAGTTGATTGTACCTTTGATATAGCGTAAGATCCTCTTAGCTGCCTTGAAATGAGTTGTTGTTGGATGCTCCATATATCGACTCACAACTCCAACCGCGTGTAGGATGTCGGGCCTTGTGCAAGTTAGATAACGTAGACTTCCAACTAAGCTCTTAAAGAGTGTTGGATCAACACTCTCTCCTTCTTCTTCCTTTGACAACTTGACTCCACATTCCATTGGTGTGCAAACTGGATTTGAGTCTTCCATCTTGAACTTCTTAAGCACTTCTTTAGCATATCCTTCTTGAGTGATGAAGATTCCATTTTCTTCTTGCTTTACTTCAATGCCAAGGTAGTATGACATCAATCCAATATCAGTCATCTCGAACTCCTTTGTCATCTCCATCTTGAAATTTTCAAACATAATCGGATTGTTGCCAGTGAATATCAAGTCATCCACATACAAGCATGCAATCAATATATCATTGTTTTGGGTTTTGATATAAAGTGCATGCTCATATGGACACTTGATGAAGTCTTTCTCCTTGAAGTACTTATCAATCCGAGTGTTCCATGCTCTTGGTGCTTGCTTTAATCCATAAAGTGCCTTCTTCAGCCTTAAGACTTTGTCTTCTTCACCTTTGACTATGTAGCCTTGTGGTTGCTCAATGTAGACTTCTTCCTCAAGGTCTCCATTTAAGAAGGCAGATTTGACATCCATTTGATGTATCTTCCATCTCATTTGGGCTTTTGCCACCAGTCTCGCCTTGTATCTTTCAACTTCTCCTTTAGAGTTCTTCTTTGCCTTGTACACCCACTTCACACCTATTGCCTTATGCCCATTAGGAAGTGAAGCCAATTCCCATGTATCATTCTTTTGGATTGACTTGATTTCTTCATCCATTGCAGTTTTCCATGACTTCTTTTCTTGAGCTTCTTCAAAGTTCATAGGCTCGCAATCCGCAAAAAGGCAAAATAAAGTGAGATTGTCTTGGTTTTCGGTTACCTCATAAATGTCTTGTAGACTTCTAAAACGTGGAGTCCTTTCACTTGAGCTTTCATCTCCTTGAGAACTTGGTGTTGGTGAAGTTGGTGGTGTAGCTGGGTCTTCTCTTGTTTGCTCCAAGTTCTCTTCTTCAAAAGATGGAAAGAAGTTGTAGTCTTCATCATTTGATCTCCAATCCCATTCTCCTTCTTCATCAAAGATGACATTCCGACTTATAATTGTCTTCTTTGTTTCAGGATTGTAGAGTTTGTAGCCTTTGGAGTTAACATCATACCCAATGAAAATGTACTTCTAACTTTTGTCATCTAGTTTGCTCCGCTTCTCGTCTGGAACATGAGCGTGAGCAAGGCTTCCAAAGACTCTTAGGTGTGAGACACTGGGCTTCCTTCCCACTCCAAGCTTCTTGTGTGTCTTTCCAGAAACGCTCTTCGTTGGGAGATCGGTTTGATATGTACACCGCACACGCGACTGCTTCTGCCCATAACTCCTTTGGTAGATTCTTACTCTTGAGCATGCTTCTTGCCATCTCAAGAATAGTCCTATTCTTTCTTTCCGCTACTCCATTTTGTTGAGGGGTTCTTGGCACCGTCAATTGTCTTCGGATACCATTATCTTCATAATACTTCAGAAATTCCTTGGACATAAATTCTCCTCCCCGATCGGATCTCATGGTCTTAATCACAAGACCACTTTCCTTCTCAACATGGGTTTTAAACCTTTTGAAATTTTCAAACACTTCTGATTTTTCTTTCAAAAAATAAACCCATGTCTTTCTTGAAAAATCATCAATAAAGAGAAGGAAGTAGTTACTCTTACCAAATGAGCTTGGTTTGATTGGGCCACATACATCTGTATGTATGAGCTCTAATGGTTTTCTTGCTCTTGTCTCCGACTCCTTTGGAAAACTCATTTTGAATTGCTCTCCAAGTAGGCACCCTTCACACACTTGATTTGGATGGTTGATACAAGGTAATCCTCTCACCATTTCTTTCTTAGAAAGTAGCTCTAACCCTCCAAAGTTGAGATGCCCAAACCGAAGATGCCAAAGCCATGACTCCTCCTTGTAGCACATCTTGAGACATCGTGCAATGTCATTTTGAATGTTTAGGATAAACATTCTATTTCTTGACATTGGTACTTTTGTGATGAGATTATTTGCATTATCTCTTAAAGTAAGGTTATTATCCTTTAGTCGAATATCATAACCTTTCTCCAAGAGTTGTCCTAGGCTCAAGATGTTGGTCTTCATGCTTGGGATGTAATAAACACTGGAAATGAATTGATGATCTCCATTCTTTAAGCGGATGAGAATATTACCTTTACCTTTCACCTCCATCTTCGATTCATCTCCCAAAGCCACATTGGTTTTCACCGATTCATCAAGCTCCACAAACATGTTTTTGTTCCCACACATGTGATTGCTAGCACCACTATCAAGGTACCATCTGCTAACTTCATTTGGCTCATCCTTCTTGTAATCCATCAATAGCATATCTTCTTCATTACTCCTTTCTTCAACATAGTTGGACTTCTCTTCAACTGTATTGTTGTTTGGAGTTTTGCATTCAGAAGCATAATGTCCAAACTTTCCGCAACTATAGCATTTGACGTTTGATTTATCGTACCTTGATTTTGCATTTCCTCTTCCACGACCTCTTGATGAGCTCTCTCCTCTTTGGTTAAAGTTGTCTTCATATGGTCTCCAACCTCGTCCATTTACACCACGACCTCGTCCTCTGAAATGACCGCCACCACGTCTTGGATGATTTCGACTACTTTCTTCTTTGTGATCAATTCTCATCTTGAGAACTTGCTCAACAATATCCTCTTTCTTCTTCCTCTTTTCTTCATAAGCTTGTAGTGATCCAAGAAGTTGCTCCATCGTCATTGTCTCCAAGTCTTTTGTCTCTTCAATTACCGGTAACAATATGCTCAAACTTTGAATCCAGCGATCTAAGAACTTTCTCCATTATTCTCACCTCATCTAACTTCTCACCATTTCTTTTTAGATTATTAGTAACCGTCAAGACTCTTGAGAAGTAATCTGAGATGAGTTCACCTTCCTTCATTTGTAATGACTCAAATTCTCCTCGTAAAGTTTGTAGACGTACCTTCTTAACTTGTTCTGCTCCCTTGTATGAGGTCTGAAGCTTCTCCCATGCTTCTTTAGACGTCTTTACTCCAGCAACCTTCTCAAATGTATCTTCATCTAAACCTTGATAGATTAGACAGAGAGCCTTCTTGTCTCTCTTTCTTGAATCTCTCAAACCATCTCTTTGAGCTTGAGATAAACCACCATCATTCTCTGGTTCAATGAAGCCTTTCTCAACTATCTCCCATACATCATGTGCTCCTAAGATAGCCATCATCCTTAAACTCCAATTGTCATAGTTGCTCTTTGTGAGCATTGGAACTTGGAAGGGAACACCACTACTTGCCATCTTCAAAATGATCTTGTATCTCTGATACCACTTTGTTGGAATGAGAAACTTATTAGAAATGGAGAAAGTGTTTAAGTGTTTGAAGAGAAGAGATTTTATGAAGAGGAAACTTCTTTTATTTCTTAGATGATTCTTGAAAACTTGGATGATTCAAAATGAGAAGCGAGTGGAGGTATTTATAGCCTCCAAAGTACAAAATATCTCAAATATTTTATTCCTAAATCTAGAGAATTCTTACTAAATATCTAGATTATTTTATTCTAATTATCTAGATAATTCCAACAATATATCTAGATATTTCTCATAAGGAGGTGGAGGAGTAATCTAGACACATTCTAGAATTTGGGTCAAGTTTGGGCTAAAACATGTTTAGTAGATAATTAACCCAAATCAAGTTTAATTTTCAACAACTACACCCCAAAAGTCGCCAAGCGAAAAAACAAATCTCCGAAGAGAACTTAAGGAATCTGATCTATTGATCAGAAGAACAAAAAACAAAAAGTTAATCTCATCTCTCTTCGTCCCTGTGAAAGATGAAGGATAGAGAACAGAGAAGCGAAGAGAGAGAGAGAGGGGTCGTTTTCATCTATCTTATTACTTTAAAATTATAATATGAAACTAATATTTTCTCATATGTTATATTACTAAAATATTATTGTAAATTAATGAGAATGGTAAAATTTAGGATAATTTAGACTAAACATAGAATAAAAAGGAGAAAAAGGCTAAAAAAATGTCGAACTTTCGAATTAAAGCCAAAAAATCGTTCAACTCGTGTTTGAGCCAAAAAATACCTCAAGTTTTAAATATTATTTTAACTTTCATTTTTTGTTGATTGAGTCATTTTAAGAACTCTGAAAAGTCAACTGTTAAACTCGTAAACGTCTGTTAACTTGCTAAGCGACGTCGTTTCAAAACCTGATTAAATATTAATGAAACGACGTCGTTTTGTATTTATAAACACTTAATTCATTTCTTCTTTCGTGAAACCATACTTCTAAATTAAAAACTTTAGATTGTTTAATTCTCTAATTTCTCAATCCTCTAATCTCCAAAACTCGCGCATTAACGATGCAGGGAAGATGGAGTTACTTTGGTTTCGTCATACTGAGAGACCTGAAATGAAAAGTGTTAGGGAAACTAGAGAAGTTACGATTGAGCAACTGAATCAAGTCGATGAAGGTGATAATGAAGATGATAATGAGACTGATCAGAATGGTAATAAGGCTGAGAAGAATGATATTGATGTCAAAGAAGGAGTTTTAATCAGTTTTTAGAACAACGTCGTTTACCGAATTAACAAAAGTTTACATGTTTACAGTTGACTTTTCCGAGTTTCTAAAATGGCAGAGTCAACAAAAAATGAGAGTTAAAATAGCCAATATTTAAAAATTGGAATATTTTTTGGTTCAAACACGAGTTTGAGGTTTTTTTTGCTTTAATTTGAAAGTTCAAGGTTTTTTTGGCAGTTTTCTCGAATAAAAAGGGTGTAACCTAATAGATAAATAAAATAAGTGCACCAAATCCTCTAAACATTTTCTTCAAAAAAAAAAAGAATCCTCTAAACATTTTCTTCAAAAAAAGAATCCTCTAAACATTTTCTGCAAAAAAGAATCCTCTAAACATATACTCTTTTGTATGCTCAGATTTTTTATTAAAACACCAAAACTCAACAAACTCCTTTAATGCATCTTTTGTTGCATAAAAGGTAGAAGGAGGTTTACATCTATTAAATCGAGGTGTAAATGAAACTTAATTTTTTTTTTTCTTTTGAGAAAGATGAAACTTAATTTCACGCTGTAATACGTAGTGGTGAGAGATAATCAATAGAAAAAGGACAGACACGGCTTAAACGAAACAAGAACAAATTATCATCTAAGTGAGTTTCCAAATTGCTCATACAAGTACAAGATCCTCTGACTTAGCTCTTCGCAAATTGGCTTGTAACTATCAATCCTGTCCCCTTGGATATGCAAAGTGTAGAAGAGTCGTTCTCGAGACCTCGAAGATGAAATATTCACGAGAACAAACCCATCTTCTTCTAGTCCACTCAGCACATTATGTATCGAAAAATTATGAATCTTGGACGATGAGATTTGGACCGTCACTTCGTTGCCTATAAGAGTTGCAAGAACGGTGGAGACATAACTTGCAACCACCTTTGCTTGCGGCGTAACGTAACGTTCTTTTTGACCCGATACTCGCTCCAAGAGATCTTCCTTCTTTTGTTTTAGCTTCTTCACTTCCTCTTTCAGTTCCGGTATGTACTGTACGCTCCGTGAAAGCGTCTGAGGAATACTTAGCTTCTTTTGCAATAAAATAAGAAAAATGGTTGTTAAATAACCAAATTGACTAAGAGCATGTTTAATGCATGTCTCTTAAGTTGGGTCTCTTATGGTACCGTCATTATTTTTTAACTAAAAAAGATAAGAGACATCTCTTAAATCTCTTATTTAAACATGCTCTAAGTAGACTAACTATTGCTTGTGTTTCAAGAAAAAAAAAGACTAACTATTGCTTATCGGTTTTGATAGGAAACATATTCAGATGACACATCAGAGTAGCTCCTTACCGGCTCATCAGGGCCTGGAAGACATGAACTAAGAGAAGAGAACAAAGAGTTGGTTTTCTTGGAACGGGTACGCGCATTAGCCTTGTGAACAAGCTTCTTGTTCACCACCGAGTTGTTGTCAGATCCACTTCCGTCCGACGAAACAGCAACCCCTAAGTGATTCTGATGTTGAACCTTGCAGTGGCTAAGGTTATCTCCGACGAGGTCGTCGTACTCTCCCGTCTCCGCCCGGTCAAAGTTTGGGACCAATGAATGGCCCAATGCATGCATTTTTGGCTGGGATTGTCCTGAACTATAGGTGGAGTACTATTGACCTGCGACATATAAATAGATAGTATTAAGCAAATAAACAAATAAATAAATAAATAAATAAATCTCTGTTGTCAAGTGGAAGTTAACAAACTATATATTATAATTATTTTAAAGCGTTATACGAGATAATACGGACTATAGTGAGAAATTTCATGTTTGTAAGTATATGCCACAAGCATATACCACACGAATATCTCATTTGATAAGGGGATATCTGTGGAAGATACTCATTGTAACAGTTTTTTTTCTTCTAAAACAACTATTCGATATTAAGGGAAATACATTCTCTCTGATTCATAAAACAGTGATCGTTTTAGATAATATTTTCAATTTTAAATATAAATTTATATGTTTTTCAGTTCTTATGAATATGTTTTACAATGCTTTAATAACTATTGTGTAGCTAATAAATGATGTTTTATTTAGGAAATAACATTTTATTAATCAATAGTATAAAAAAACTTAAGCTGTTATTACATTTTTAAATGACATCTCTACCATTTTAATGATTTAACTTAACATTCATAATCATTGTAATAAGATGGAGGTACTCATCTTTTTAGGTGCATATAATTATTATGGTCGTTTATCTCTATTTCATACTCCCTCTGTTTCTAAATAAGTGTCACTTTAGCTTTTTTTTTCGTTTCAAAATAAGTGTCATTTTGAATTTTTAATACAACTTTTAACATATAATCTTTTTCTTACCCTTTTAAATAACCAATAGATGTTTTTAAAAATCATTTTTATTCAAATAATTGAACATTAAATGATGGTACATTAGTATATTTTTCTATTTTCTTAATCTCCTTAAAAAGTGTCAAAGTGACACTTATTTAGAAACGGAGGGAATATAAAATTTGAAATGTTCATTGGGACAATGTAACGGATAACCAAGAGGTGGTCATAATAACGGGCCAACTTGGAATTTGGTATACCTTTTAGACAGAGCTGAAAAAAAATTTAGAGACTTAAGGATCGTTTCTACGCTTTCAACTTTTCATATGTTCCTTATGTGGAAAATACATCAACCGATAAGTTAGTTGAGAGTACTAGATTATCGAATTGTGAGTTGTTTTAATTAAGTATTCTATTTGGGTTTGTTTTCCCATATCATACTTAAGTTTGAAGGACAAAATGGTCTTAAATGTTTTAAAAAAAGAATTAACATATATCATGCTAGCTACATCAAAGAAATGTTATATAAAGATTAGGAAAATTCCTTTTACCAGCACACAAATAATTGATAGAAATTCATGAACAATGATTATATATCTATAATTTAGTTTCTAATCAGTTATTAAAGAATTGAAATAAATGTTGGGGTCTCGTTACAATTCAACATAATTTGTTTTCATATTTCATTCTAAAAAAATGTAGGTTTACTAAAAACAATATATTTATATTTGGGTTAGTAAATTTTCTTACAGTAGAAAGACATGTCGATCGATGTGCTTCTGTTTAGAGAAACAAATTGAGGTAGGGGCAAAAGAGGTTTTATTTTTTGCAAAATGTGTAAAAAGTTAAAAGTGTGTTCAAATGTAACTTTAGGTTTATAAAAATATCTATATAGGTAAAATATACTCTTTAAATATCAGGACTAGATAACACTCTCTCTGTTTTATAATAGGTGTCATTTTAACAGTTTTTTTTGTTACATAAAAAGTGTCACTTTAAATCTCAATGCAAATTATATTTATTTTCAGTTTAAAATAATTACAAACTTTATTAATTTTACAAACAATTTTATTTATCTCAAATATTATTGGTCAAATAGATGTAGTTAATAACAACTTAAACACACTTCAATCACTTTTTTAATATGTGTGAAAGATATCAAAGTGACATTTATTAAAAAACGGATGAAGTATTTTTTTTTTTTGCAAAGAATTAACTTTTCTTTTCTTCTTTTATTTCCTTTTTTTTTCTAAATTGTTTTTTTTTCATATTTGTTGTCTCCACTATCACAATATTCTTGCTAGCGGTGTGAGAGGAAAGAGCATTACCTTTCCTCATTCTTTTTTCTTTTATTTTTATTTTTAATAGTGTTTGTGGTTTGTAAGATATCCTTGGTGGACTGCGGTAGCGTCTCATAAACTCTTGAAAATTTTGCTCTCTCCACGATCTTGTATTCTTGTTTGTAATGGTTAAGGAGATATGACAAGTTCGTAGATCCAAATTTTTGGAGAAGGGGTTGAAGCAGCTATTTTAAATCAGTTCAGTGGGATGCATGGCGTGTCAAACTTAGTTTGTGGACGTCATGCCCCAGTGGTCTCCTACAGTTTTGACAAGGTCCTCGATTAGTTTCTATGGGTCATGTTCCCCCAATGTTCAGGTGAAGAACTTCTCGATTTTGTATGTCAATTGGTAATAATTTGTCTTATAAAAAAGTTATTAAAAGGTGAATTTTTGGATTTAAATAATGCCAAGCATACCAACAACCTATTTGAAGAGAGTTTAATGTATACATGTGAGGAGTTGGAATCTATGCTCATGAGTCCCACGAGATGGATTGTTACAATAATGTTGTCCCCAATAATTGTCATGATACAATAAGTTGTAATATAAAACACCCACTTCTTGTATGTTCACTTTATTAATACATGAAAACACAACTAACTGTTAATTGCTATACTAATAAAAAAACATTAACAAAGAGTAGAAGACAAAAGGTTGGGCACCCAAAAAAATACGTGTATTATTACTGAAATAAAATGTAGACAAAACTAAAGTTTCATATATAGTAATCAGTATAGAATACTCAGTACTTCAATAGCAAGTACTAATCAATCATTGACTTCAACCAAAAACCATCAAAACCGTTCGACTTTAATCAAGAATGTTAGATGCTCAGGAGAGAAGGACATTACAACTAAAAGAAACAAGAACAAATTATCAAGAAACGTGTCGTAGTTGAGATTCTCTCCTGTAAGGTCGGATTTGGTTAAAGCCCCGTGAAACATTAGCTTCGATTCCCAAAAAATTGAAAGTTTTTTTATATTAGGATAGCTCCCTGAACTACAAATTTCTTTTTATTGAACTTAAAATATATATATATATTCATAGCCCCTGAAACCTCACATCCGGCTGTACTCTCCTGTGAAGTAGTAACTTTCGCATTCTTGCGTTGACGGTGAACAAATATTTGGATCTCAGGACATAGGTCCATACATGCTAAAGTCTATGGACCACGCGGTAACTACGTGCAGTCACTAGTACACTAATTGGATCAGAGTTACATTACTTACATTCATGCATTAAAAATACACTCATTACAATAAATAATTAGAATTCATATATTGATTGAATGATGACTCAGCCTCAAGAAATTGGAGGCTCGTGGAACTCAGGTTGAAGAAGCTTCGGGTAAACATGAGCATTGAGCAATGTTGTAACTTGTAAGCAATTACATGAGCAATGTTATAAATTTCTCTTAGAATTCACGAGACTAAAGACTGACTCTTTAGTACGAGTCCTATATTGTATGGCTGAGGCACATGTAAGTCTCGTGATTACATCGCTGAGACACATGTAAGAACGAAAATGAAGACTGAGTGATTGTTTGTAGATTTTAGATTGATTTTTGGTTTCTGATTTTCCAAAAACTGTTTTCTATCCAATCATGATTTTGATGAAATGGATTTTATATTTTTTAGGGAATCTGGTTTTTGCTTATTTTTACTAATTCCTTCATAAAAACTAAAATCCCTATTCTCTTGGTTTCTCCCTAAAACTCGTTACAACCAAAACAAAAAAAATGATTTTTTTCTTTGTAACTTTTTAATTAATTTTACCAAAACAGAACTTTATAAACGAGCCTAAGATAACAAGCTTGAACGTGTAATTGCCTCATTATAAACGTTCTCTGGTCTTCAAAATGACTCTTCATTATAATGGAGAGCAGTGACTGTGCTTCAAAATAATGAGACATATGTACGTGTTTATCTTACACTTCCTAAAGATTCAATATCTCGAAAGGATGACATGAATCGATCGAGAAGCTGAATAAGAAAACTAAAATAAAATATGTCACCTGAATAATTTTATTTTGTCGTATTTTGATTAATGTATGTTTTTGAATATTTTTTGTTTTGTATTATTTATTTATCAAATAATATGAGTTTTTTTAATAATTTTTTGTTATTTTTTTGTTAGAAAGAAGCGTTTTACCGAATGCTTGAAGATGATGAAGCAGAAGACGGAAGCATTAGTTTTGGAGAATCGTTCATTGATCCTTATTCTGTAAGTATAGAAAGGCAACAAATGAACCTGGATCCATAATGCAGATGAAGATATGTACATGAATTAATTCATGGTCACCAGGTATAATGCTACAACATAATTATAATGTATCCAAGGGTATACATTTAATTATGTGAAAAGCTTAGGGATGATTATCAATCGAAAGAGACTAATAATGTAAGCATCCAGGAAAGTGTTGCAATATTCCTTAATATATGTGCTCAAATGCAACTCAAAGTTATGTTGGGAAGATATTTGGTCATTCG
Organism: Moricandia arvensis; assembly: GCA_905132765.1. Taxonomy (NCBI): domain Eukaryota; kingdom Viridiplantae; phylum Streptophyta; class Magnoliopsida; order Brassicales; family Brassicaceae; genus Moricandia; species Moricandia arvensis. The sequence goes on along the minus strand of CAJHQP010000398.1, from coordinate 149,709 downwards.
CAAGAAACCATAAGTAGGAAATTCCATGAAGTATTAAGTGCCCTGAAAAAATTGGCGGTTCATTTGCTTACACATGTCCAGATGAACTCACTCAACCTCATCCAAGATTACAATCCAATAAAAATTACTGGCCTTACTTTAAAGGATTTATCGGTGCAATAGATGAAACACATGTTCCTGTCACTATTGCGGAAAAAGATTCAGAAAAATATTGGAACAAGAAAAGTGACACGAGTATGAATATTTTAGCTATATGCAATATGGACATGTTGTTTACATATGCATATATAGGTATTCCGGGATCAGCACATGATGCAAAAGTTTTAGCACTAGCAATGGAAGGGCCTCATCAACTTCCGGTTGCACCATTCATAAAGTATTATTTGGGTGATTCTGGCTATGCTCTTCGACCTGGATTTTAGTCCGCCCATTAGCTACAAAGAAATTTTTTAACAAACGGCATTCTTCACTTCGATCTGTTATTGAAAGGAGATTTGGTGTATGGAAAGAAGATTTGGTGTATGGAAAGGAAAATGGTGGGTTTTAAAAGAGAAGCCAAAGTACAATATACATGTTCAAAGAAGAGTTTTTGCAGTATCAATGGCGCTACATAATTTTATAAGGCTATCAAATTTTGGAGATGTAGATTTTGATTCAGACCATACAAATGGTAATGCACCAACTGAAGATTCTGATTCAGATGAAGACGAAGAACATAATAACACTCATGGGCAATGTATATGATACACTAAAAATTGGATATTTCTATTGTCAAGTTAACAGTTGTAGTTGTTGTATTTGAGATTCAATTCCAGAGGACTGTTTTACACTATATCTTAAGAGTTTTAATTTCTTAGCTAAAACATTCAGATTTAACAGATAACAAGGTAAAAATAACAGAGATCAAGGTACGGGTTGAGCTGTTATAAATTTGGAGGAAAGATAGCCTAGGGTGATTAAACGGGTACTAGAAATCATTAAGCTACACAATTATTCAAGTTCGGTTTAGGAACAAGCCCAGAACATAAATCAATGGCTAGAACAGCCCACTATCGTGGCGCGTGTTCCTTTCAGAGAACAGCTCCGGAGACTAAGATGTCGCTTGTTCCGAGTTCCGTCTATGAACAGTAACGATCAGGTCTATTCAGTTCATATTACACCCTAATATCTACTTTCGCTGAAGAGGGATATAATACTTATTCTAAATAGTTCATTCAATCTATAACACGGTTAGCGAATAGATGAAACCCTAAATCTAACATAAAGTGATCAGATTCATGCTAGCATTAAGTTAGGTTTAGAATAAAGGTCATCAATGAACATACAACTTATTTATGTGTAGCTTAAATAAATCTAACACCCTAACACCCTAAACTAACAATATCGACTACTCATCAACCATGGCAATAACACAGCAAGAAATACTGAATAATACTCCATAAATCGAAATCAAAAACTAAAAATAGGGTTCAAGAAATCTTCTCTAATCGCGAGAACAAGGTGAATATTTCTTTCTCCCTTACAAAGTATTGAATCCAAACAAGTTTTTGCTGAAATGTATGAAAGAAAATTAAGCTGAAAGAGTCTAGGACTAATCATGGTCGTGCCTCCCTTTTATAAAGCTTTTGTGACGGTTAGAAAGAGGAGAAAATATAATTAGGGCAAATACCAAAAGATTCTGCAGTTTCCTAAAATATCTCGCGCGGGGATCAAAGCTCTGCTTGATCTTTGAGGTTGTTCTCTAGGACAGAACTCAAATTTTCTCCTTTTTTTCATGTTTCCCTCTAAAGTTTCATAGTCTCTTTTGTACCTGAAATATCTCGAATAGAGCTATAAGTACCCTATAATTGCATGAGAAAAATCAATAAATCACAACCAAAGTATCCTAAAAACACATTATATTAATATGGAAGACACTCGAGATCAAATTTCTGCATCTTTATGGGATTCACGATAATTTTATTTTATATTTGCAGTTTTTATTTACAATAATTTTATTCTATAAATTTGTGTGTTTTGATGATGATATTTTTTTAATTATTTTATGAATAGTTTTTTTATTATTAATGATATTTTTCACTTTAGTGATTTTAAATCAAAAACCAAAAACTAAATCCAAAATCTGAAACAACCATTCATGTTTCTCAAAAATCTAAAATCCACTGCAAAATCAAAAACTAAAAAATAAAATCCAAAAACTAAAAGCTAAAAACCAAAAAACAAAAACCAAAATCCAAAATCTAAACCTTTTGTATTACACAAGAAAACTCATTTTATAAATGAAACTCATATATTTATCAAAAAAAAATCTTATGGAGTCTTTCAAAAAGTGAGCATAAATTATGTTAATATTCAACTATATATTTTAAGATTTTTAAAAAGTCATCTTAGAATTTTTTGAATAAAAAATCTTGGGATGAATTATTAATATAGTCTATGAAAAAATAAAGTTGAAATATCATGTCTAAACATATACGTAAACATTTTTTTTTGTGTGCTGATCCCAAAACAATAAAGCATCTCAGTGAATTAACATACTACTCCCTCCGTTTCGTTTCACTTGTCGTTTTAGGTTTTTACACGCAGATTAAGAAACCATTTAATTTTACATATTTTCTAGATAAAAACACAATTTTCTATACATCTAACCACATTTCAACCAATAGAAAAATAGAATAACAAATAAAACTAATAAATTTTGCATTGAAATTATAAAACGACACTTATTTTGAAACAAAAAAATTTCTCTACAACGACAACTAAATCGAAACGGAGGTAGTATTAAATAAATGTTTGTCACCTTAATTTTAATTCATTTAACAAACATTGGTGATATCGTGTAGAAGCACTTTGGAGTGAGCATCTTATGAGTGGACACATATCAAATACTATTGTACTTTGCGAATATTTAATTTTGTGGTTTACTTTGCTTGTAAAATTACATATATCCAGTTTTTTTAAATATTCAAAAAACTACAGATATTTGCGAATTAGAAAATTAGAATATAAAACATTAGATATATAAAACAGCCAAACAAACTTGTAAATTTGCATGATAACTCGTAATTTTGAAAAGGAAAGAGATCAACAATTTGATTATAAACAAACTGATTCTGCAAAATGTTTATAATAGTTAAATTAATCATAAACCACTTCAGTGTTATTTGATTTAAACAGTTTAGATAAATTTAAACTGGTTTAGACAAATTTAAACTGATTTAAATTTATGTAAGCTTTTTATACCAATTTTGTTGAACGAACAATTTAAGGAGAAATAAAGAAGATTAGAAGCGCCAATTTGCATGAAAACAATTATACTCCTTCTGTTACCAATTAATCCATGTTTTAGAAAAAATAGGTTTCAAAAAGATACAGTTTTCAATGTAACTTTTTATACGTAATAGTAGTAAATTCAAAAAGATACAGTTTGCCTCGGATGGGTTCTTTGTTCCTAACAAATGAGTAGTTATCATCTTACACGAATAGTTGCAAGACATGTGTCAACAATCTGCTCGTTAGATCATGTGACGAAGTGGGTCCTGGTAGTGTGCGAAACTCTACGTTGGCTATAGCTTCTCTCGGGGAAGGAAGGACTCGCTCGAGCTCGTACGAATCTCTCCTCTACAAACGGATCAATTCCATTATTGACTATGCTCTATGATCACCCACATGCACTGGCGCTTTTTTCTTTGGAATACTCAATTCTTTATAAAAACTTTTCGTATTTTTAAACTGACTGATCCTGACAATTCATGAACCTCTGAAGTTTTGTTATAAAGCAGTTTGTCAGCCATCTTCACATGGTATTTGAACTAAAGACTAGGGCTGGGCACAATGGTGGAACCAGCAATTGTTTTAGTATGGGCCCGCAATGTAAATCATATTAAAAACAGAAGCACTTTCATAAATTTTTGATTAATTAGTGAGAAAAAATAAACCTTTCTTGGATCCGCCCATGACTAGGTATTTTATATATTAATTATTCGATTTGTTATTCATTTTCATTTGATCCAAAACAATCAGATATTCCTAAGTTTTCAAAACAAAATAGATATTAAAAATCAATATCTAATTTTCCAATTTATTAATGTAATAAACACATAAAACATTAATGCTCTTACTTCTTCATCCACGACACTATTCTTTTCTTCTTACGCATCTTTATTATTGTGGATAGTGGGCTCATGGCTGTGATCGAGTCAGATATAGGATTTTGAAAATCATATATATTTTAATTTTTTAATAAATTTTCTTGTCAAAGTTTAAAATTATATGTCTATGTAAATAAAGTTTTAAAAGATTTGGAAGCTAAAGCCAATATTTTACTAAGTTTTATCAAGATCTGGCTTTGATTGTCATATCTGTGTTAATCTTTGACAAGTTGTATATCATCTTTTATATCAAAGAAATATATATGAAACCTACATGAATTATTCATGTGCATTTGTCCATTTAAAGACAAGACAACAATATTCTCTTTAATCATGTATTTAATGATTTGAAACTAAATTTTTAGATGGACCATTTGCTAAATAAATAACTGATAATTGATTTTGTCTTTTTTTTTGTTTACATACTCTTTTTTACCAAAAGTCTACGCACTATTTTGTTTTTTTCTCATTTTCTTATTAATACACCAAAACTTAGCACGACTCTTTTTGTATACCTTTGTTACAAAAGATAAATAAAGTAGGAGTAATATAGGTTTTGGCACCATAGAATATTTACATCAATTATAATTGATATTCCTAAAATGATTTGGAGGCTAAAACCAATATTTCACTGAGTTTTATCTAGATCTAGCTCTAACTGTGATATCTATGTTAATTTTGACAAGCTTTATATCATCTTTTTTCAAAGAATATATATGAAACCTACATGAATTTTTCATGTTTATTTGTCTATTTCGAGGTAAGACAACAATATTCTCAAATACTTGTTGATTTCTCCCCAGATTAAAGCGAATCCGAAGAGTTCCTATGTCCCTTCATCTCTCTACCAAGGATTAAAAGTTTCAACCAAACGGCTTCTCATTAATCATGTATTTAATGATTCAAAATTAAGTCTTTAGATGGACTATTTTCTAAATAAATAAGTGACAATTGATTTGTATTTTTGTCTACACACTCTTTTTGACAAAAAGAGAGTGTACCCTCTTTTGTCATTAATACACCAAAACTCAGCACGCCTTTTGATATAACTCTGTTACAAAAGCTAAATAAGGGAAAATGGGTAAAGGAACCCTGACCTTTACACAAAACATAAAACAAACCCTGACATTTTTTGTGGGTTCTTAAATCCTAACCTTGTAAAAAAATGTAAATGGCCCCTAATATTACAAACTACACGATGTCAGGTTTCAGTAAAATTAGGGAATCAATGGATGTAAGGTTTTGTCTGTAGGTAGGCACGGGACTTATTATCCGATATCCTGATTCGATATGAGATCTGATTCGGATCCGCTCAGAAAATTCGGATATCCGAAGGGGCCGGATCCAGATCCGGATCTGTATAGAAAAAATGTTGGATCCATTCAAAGCGGATCTTGATCTGGATATCTTGATTTTTTAGTCCAGATACCCGAATATCTTGATTTTTTAGTCCAGATACCGGGATTCGTAATTTTTATTGATAATTATTTTAAAATAGTAATATATACATATATTAACTAATTTTAGTTATTATATTTTTATTTCTATAATCATATATATAAATTTTATATAATTTTTTTAAAAGTATAAATAGAAATAATAAAAAAAAATTATATATTCTTTTATTTTCAAAGCATTGTTAATATTTTATATATTGTAATATTAAATTTATTTATTCTAAGGATCCAAATCGGGACCCAGATATCCATCAGATATAATAATTTTTAGAAGGATACCCGACACCCGGATATCCGTGAACTTTGGATGCAGATATCCGTGTACCTTTGATCTGGATAATGATAATAAAAACATGGATCCGCCGGATAAAGACTTGAATTTGGATACCTTAAAATATCCTGGATATCCAATCCGTCCCAGGCCTAGTGTAGGCTATATTTTTTTTTAAATATAGCTGCTAAAACATTTTTGTCTAAACCATAACAAATTAAAGTTATAAAAACAAAGGTTATTCTAAACAGCCAAGAATTAAGAATAATAACTAAAATCTGGTCAATGGATGAAAGTAACACGATGTTAGTGCTCATGTGCCAAACGCTCTGACCGACACATACATAGTCATCTCCTGTCAATAGATTATGAAAAGAAAACCATGGCTTTTTATAGGACCATTTGGTTGGCTATGATATATGGTTGCTTGAGTCCGGACGAGGTAGTCCAAGTGGAAGGACGGGCCTGTGGTGGCAACCACCATCCGGGTTCGACTCCCCCCCCCCTATGCGGAAATTACCATACCTCTTCTGGACATAAAGCAGGTACTGGGCCTTCGGGCCCAAAGAAACCCCTCTCGGGTGAAGCTGGCCTGCTGTCTGATCAGGCTCAGGGGATTGACCCACGAAGTGGGAAACCCCTGGATTATAAAAAAAAGAAAGATATATGGTTGCTTGATATGAAATGTGGATGATGGCTAGCTTTAAAGTGTAAGTGTTATCTCCATGTTTTGTTTTTCACTCAACTGAGATTTTGATGGACGAGCTCGAGGCTTCTTTAGAGGGAGCAGTGGCTATTTCATTTGGACACCTCCCGCAATACCATTGAGTACAAATAATCACTTAACATTGAAAACAATAAGAACTTATCTGAGTTCTAAATAATCAAAATTACGATGAATTTTAGATAAAAATTTGACTTACCTCAATTTTCAATTAGATAAAAATTGAAGTATGTGGATCTTGATTTGCTTGTTCAGCTTCTTTAGAAAATCATAATATTTTTATTGTTTAACCTAATATGAAAGAAGAAGAAGAAGACGGTTAGTAAGGACGTGTTGTTAGTGGTGATTCTTGAATAGGATTGTTGTATATTCCAATTTCCTCCTACTAAACAGAAACCACTAAAACCATCGGCATTGGTGGGAGATTCATTTGAGTTTCTTGAAAATAAAATCCAATTCTTAAAATATAGATAAATAAACAATTAACATGTGTAAATAAACACTTTTAAACATATATTTAAGTTCTTAACAAGAAATTTATCTCTCGTCCTTTTTCCATTTTTCATTTTGTTTTTGGTGAAAACTCCATAGACAAACCAATTAATTGCTAAGACCATCTCCAATGTATTTTGCTATTTCTTTCTCTATAACATGAAAATTCTATAATAGAAATATAATTTACTCCAATGTATTACTGTAAAATAGCAATCTCTAAATATAGAGTAAAATATAGAGGAATGCTATTTCTTCCTAATAGCAATCTCTATTTTAAAGAAACAAGTAGCGTAGGGTTAGAGTAATTTTGACTCTAAATGCTATTATAGAGGTAAATATAGAGGTGGGTTGAAGATGCTCTAATGCTTTAAATTTCTATGATGAAGAGCCACTACATGTTAGATATTTAAGTGAATAGGTGCAGTGTATCATGTGAACCATTGCAATTGTTTGTATGAACAATTTCAACCGTATAAATGAATTTTTTTTCAACTATTGATTTTGCAACGTTTAGTAATAACCATATTAAAGATTACAATCCTTGGTGATTAACCATTGTAACTCTTCACTAACTATTGCATCTCTTCATGAACCTTTGCAACTATTGGTTTAACCATTGCAACTATTGGTTGCAACTCTTCACTCTCTATATAAGGAGATGTAGGCATAGGTAAATGAGATAGAGAAATTCAGAAACTAATAGTTAGAGAGAGAGAGGGAAATAAAGATTCATTGTTCGAAGATCATCAAAGATCTTTGGAGAAACACATATAAGCATTAAAGTTCTATTTGTTATTCTTGTATCTTAGCCTAGAACAAAAATAAAATTTTGATTGTCTTATCATACAAAGTGATTTCGTGTAACCCAATGGCTTGGAATATGGTCGAAATACTCTTGAAAGAAAGCATGTCGATTCAATCATTATCCAAGTATAAAATTCAAAACTTTCCGGGTTACAACCCATTTTTTAACCAAAAATCTTAAAGAGTACTTTTTTGTGAATTATGGTTGGTGTATCTGTGCAAGAGATAACATCAAAGTTTGGAAAGTTGTTGATGTAGCTTTTATTATGCACTCTTAAATTAACTCTATGAGCTACTTTACTCTCTCAAATAAGAGGTTCAGTGTAATACTTATGGATCGAATCCACAGAGACTCTAAGATCATGCAATAGATTTTTGTTTCGAAATAAAGCTAGATGAAAGTATAGATTTATGAGTCATGAATCAAGAATTGGTTTGGTTTGTAAAACTTTAATAAGAAGGATTAGACTTAGGGAAACTCTTAGGTAGACTACGCAGTGCAAACTATTGGATTAATAAGGGTTTTGGGGAAGCTCTTGTTCTGAACTCAAACTTAGGGTTTAGACTAAGTCGCTATCGCGAGTCTTAATGGAGTGTCGATCGACGTTAATTCTAAACATAAACGATTGATTAGTTTGATATGTTCTCTAATACTCTAGCTCAATTTTAGTTTGTTACTGGGGTTTTAGACTATTTAAGACATGTTTCAGGGTATAACTAAGCTCTCACTTGTGCTATAACAACCTATAATCTAAGGTTGAAGTGATCAAATTCAACTTAGCATTAAAATCTACTTAAACAAAGAGCCAGTTAGAATACTCCTAACAATTCCATAATATTAGCAAGAAATTAACTACCCTAAAAGAACCCTAAATCTAACAAATAGACTACTCAGACATGATTGAAATAAACATGATGAATAGATAAATAAATTGTATAAAGAATAACAATAATGAAACAAGGGAGTTTCAGGTCTTAGTCTGATAATCGAATAGATCTCCCTCTCTAAAGGTAACCGTCAAAGTTGCAAGTATCAAAAGAGTCATGTAAAAAGTGGTTTCTTGCAAGACAACTAAATAACTTAATAAATAGCGTAAAACTCAGCCATGGACTTGTTTTGCAAATTATGGAATATTTGGGCAAAATCTTGATTTCTTCAAAACTTAAGTAATTCAGCAGAAGTGTTGACCGTCAATTGACACTCAAGGTGAGGCGTTGATCGATGGTCGTAAAGTTTCTTTGTTCTGACTTTGAATTCTCGGCTGAGTACTCTTCAATGCTCCAGAATGATCCAAAAGCTCCAACTGCTTTTAATGAGTACCTGAACCTGTAAAGTCTCCAAAACAATATGAATTGCATAATAAAGACTTCAAAACTGTATTCATATCATAGGTAAAAACCATGACATATCAACTCCCTCAGACTTATCATTTGTTTGCCTCAAGTAAAACATAGAATTAATTAGAGAAAAATTTGAAAACACAACGACTTACCATCTCCTTGGAACTAGGGGTGGGACGGATCGGATATCCAAGGTATTTTAGGATATTCGGATCCGGATCTGGATCCGTCGGATATGTGACTTTAGTATCCGGATCCGTGCCTTCCAGATATCTGGCTTCGAATATCTGTCTAGATATTGTGATACCCGCGAATATCCGAATTCATATCCAGATCCGTAAAAATAATAAGTATTTATGTTTTTTAAAATAATACATAAATTAAATATTTATACAAAACTTATAAATATATATATGATATATAATATTATTAAAATTAAAATATAATATTGTAAGTCTTATGTTATGTATAAATATTAATATATATAATATATTTATTAATAAAATTAATTTTAATATATTAAAAAAGAACGGATCAGATCCGGGTATCTGGACCTAAAAATTAAGATATCCGGATCCGGATCCGTTTTGAACGGATCCAAGATTTTACTATCCAGATTTGGATCCGGCCACTCCAGGTATCCTATTTTCGGAATGGATCCGGAGCGGATCTCAGATCGAATCCGAATCTCGGATAATAAGTCCCAGGCCTACTTGGAACACTGTTTCACCTAAATTCGGTTGCAACCACATCTAAGTATTTCCATGTACTTTACTTTGTTAATCGATCTTCCATACCAAAATATACCAAAAGCTATATGTCATACCCTTTACTATCCTCATTTGAGTACATAATGTAAGGTGCAGGCTTTATCCCGGGGGTATTGATCAAAGGACACATGAATTCTTACTCAAGCAAGTGTTTGAACCACATGTAACCTTTCTAATCCTTTTCCTCTCTCTTCTTTCTTCTCTGAATCTTTTTATATCTCAAATTCAATGGATAATGATGCTGATACAGTCCATCTTGCCATTTCATTTTCAATTTAACTAAAAAAGTTGTAGGAAAATAGTGGGGTCATCGGTAATGTACCTACCCCTAGCTTCCAACTGTGTGTGATCATTCCTTTAAATTAGAATAGTGGAGTCACAGGTAATGTACCTACCCCTCTGCATCTCAGAAAATTGTTTCAATCTTTTTTTGTTTATATGCTGAAAAAGGTGAAAGGGGGTAAGAAGGTAAAGTATTTTACCTTTCAGATCTGCAGAAGGATTCTGATCCTATGCATACCAAACCCTAGAACAAGCAAATATAGTTACTTAGGTTGGAGGTTTGCTTTGGTTCCTTCAGAACTTCTTAGCAAGTGTGGGTGTTACATGATAATCAATCGACTTAGCTTTTTCATTCAATCTCAGAATGGTGCTAGAAAATGGTGCAACAAACTGTTCTAGAAAAAGGTTATAGTCTATAACTAGCTTCCGACTTTTGACTCGATAAAAGATTTATAATTTTTTTAGATAATCGTTTGTAAGGAATAAACATCAAAAATAACATGTGGTGTTAGTAACTACCCCCCAGACTTGAATAACATTGTCTCAGTGTTAAAGTAGCCTGAGATTGGCAGGTTAAAGAAATATGAATTTAAATGGTTAGTTGTTAGGATTTAAAGAACTCTTACCTTTCTGTCCCATCCCCATCGATCGACGGCGACAAAGGACCATCGATCGATGGTCGACGAACATCATGAACTCGTCAGCATGTAACCGTAAAAAATGTCTAAGATTCTTTCATCTGATCATCTCTCTCTATGTTAGCTCTGTTAGACACTAAAAAATCAAGTTAAAGCAACAAGCAATGATAATAAACATGATTCCAATAAAAATCTAGTAAAGTAAACAACATAAATAAATAAGTCATGCGTGAGTCTGAAATAAAAATTGAGGGGAGGAGAGTAAAAATGTAAACTACTTCTCGTCGGTGGTGTCCATGTCTGTCTAGAGTGGTGGTGCTGGAGCTTCTGGTGGAGACCTCATCCTGGTACGTGGACGACTGAAGCACTGGCACGAGTCATACCCTACAACCTATCCCATATAGCTTGAAGTGCTGCAACCAAGAATCGCTGGAAGTCTTTGTGATCGTGAGTGGGGATCTCTGGAATCTGCGGGAAAGCTGGTGGAGCTGCTGCTGCATGGTCCTCAGCAGGCGCGTGGGTTGCTATGAGTCCTCCTCTACGCCGTAGACAGACGGGTGCATTGCGCACAAGGCGCTCGTCTGGTCTGAATGCGAGGCGCGCATGGATATCAGCAAAATCTTTCACACCGGGCGCCGGGAGCTCTATCATGTGGGGCCCCGTCTTGTCTACAAAGGACCACATGCGTCCTTCCTTCAGCCACCCTGCCCTCGTTAGGTGAGCCTCATCCAGATACTCGAACTCAGACGCCATGGAGGCTCCTTGAAGGCTGATAGTGAGGTGTAGAAAGATGGGTTTCAGGAGGCTCCTTAATGTCTCCTTCTGCCTATCGGATCCCTTGAAGGGTTTCCCCTTCGGGGATAATAAGTGCTCTACAAAAATGGCTCCCAGGTTCACCATCTGGTCGCTCACGGGCGGTGCGAAGGACTCGTCATTAAGCTTAACCAGGCCCCTGACTGACTCATTCAGCAATGTAAGCTCCTGAACCTTCAGCTTGTTGGGCTCCATCTTGCACAACAAGGTGTTGGCAAGGATCTTTAGAAAGTAGCGCAGGGACGGGTGGGGAACATCTGTCTGCATGGCTGCACTGGAGTCGAATGTCCCAATGAGTTCTCAAAAGACGGTCTGACCAGGGAAAGGAGGGACGGTGCAGCCAAGGTAGTCGGGGTTGTTAAACCCATAGACGCGACATAGGTTGGGGATGGTGATGTGATACCTGATGCCCCTAATCATGAAGGTCAAGTAGGCCTCAGTGGCCCTCTTCGCCCTCGAGTTCTGATAGATAACCTGAATTGTGGCCATGAACTTCCGGACCAGTTCAGGGTAGAGCGGATATGGCACATTAGCCATGGTCCCCATACCAAGCTCCCTCATCATGTCGCGAATGTCAGATCGAAGCTTCAGCTTGTTCAGGACGTCTCGGTCGACAAACTTGGTGGGCTCGATAGAAATGCCTTGCCAGGCGTTATAGTAGAAGCTATCATAGTCGTTCCAGTCCTGGAACACGGCTCTGTGGGTACCCACCCTGGAGGCTACAACTGCCTTGGGGTCGGGGTAATCCTCGAACATGTCTATCAAATCCTCTTCCTCCTTAGGCCAAGGTACGCGGCACGGAGGTTCCGATGGTGCAGAACAAGAGCCACCACCATCGAAAAGCGCTTTGGTTCTCCTCTCGCTCATCTGCAACAGCAAAACAAACGAGAATCAGCGATTTGTCAAGTCGAAGAGACCGTCGATCGACGGATCCTCGCAGGCGTCGATCGATGGCCGATCGCGACTGATATGAGATTTTCATCTCGTAAATCGAACCAAAGATTGTGCAAACAACAACCACAAGCTGTTGACAACTCTTATTCTAGTAATCCATCACCCTAAAACGTTCTAAATTCCAACCTATACCCAAAAACATTCAATTTTTCTCTCAATCCCAAGAAACTCCCTAAACTAAGAGATTCAAAGACCATACCTTGAAGATTGGTTGATTTAGTGACCTAAACAGATAGAGGGGTGAAAATCTAGTGGTTTAGGGTCAAAACGAGCAAAATCGACCAAGGATTTAGGGAGAAATTGCCTCTTGAAATTCGGTGGATTTTGGCGGTTTTGGAAAATGTTTATGAAAAAGGGTTCCGTCGAGCTTATACACTCGACGCTGCACCGTCGATCGATGGTGCATAGGTGGCGTTGATCGATGGTCGCTCCCCATATCTCATTTTTGTGCATAACTACAATTATATATATATATATATATATTACTTTTAAACTTAAATTCATATAAGATGTTATAAAACAAATATTCATAAGTGGTTTGGGTCTCACTAAGCGCTTGTTTAAGGTCGTAAGCTTGACGAAAAAACTGGGCTCGTCAATCGGTATTTGGCATCTCTAGACGCGTGGTATGAGGATGCGGAATTTCAGCTTTACTATATGCTCATTCACCATGAATTCTTCGCGTTTTGAATTAGTAAAGAAAATCGCCCCGTGAGGTGTGATTTCTTTCACGGTGAAGGGTCCAGACCAATGAGAATGTAACTTTTCGGGAAATAAAGTTAACCGAGAGTTGTACATGAGTACTTGGTCATTAGGTGCGAAATGCCGAGAAATGATTTTCTTGTCGTGATAGGCTTTAGTTCTCTCCTTGTACAATTTTGAGTTCTCGAAGGCTTGATACCTGATCTCTTCCAATTTATTCAATTGGATAAATAGACTTTTAGCAGTGGGTTTAGCTTCAAAGTTTGTTGTTTTGATGTCCCATTCTACTTTGTGCGCTAGCTCAACTGAGATATGGCATGCTTTTTCATAGAGTAAGTGGAACGGGGTGGTTCCAACGGTGTTTTAAATTCGGTTCGGTAAATCCAAAGTGTGTTGACTTGCTTATTTTAGTTGTTATAACAAGGTATAAATATCCTATACAAATCACTATCAAATTAACCCTAGTCTTTAATACACAAATAATACTCTTGCCAAAAGAGATCATGTGTAGTACTTAGGGATCGAATCCACAGAGCAATGATGCACAATATATTTCTTATTCCTAAATATTAAGCTAAATGAATATATATATAGGTTGGCAAACAATCAGTTAAGGAAATATTCATTTTCAAGAAGTAGAAACGCAATATGAAAATATGTTAATGATGCAAATATGAAAATATTCGGTTATGGAAATATTCTAATAAACTAACTTGATGCAAATGTTAATATGCTAAATTTAGGGTTTCAAGCTCAATGGATTGTAGTGATAGGAAGCATAGATATGTAAATATAGTAGAACTCAAATATTAACTATTCTGACACTTAACTTTCAAATGCGAGCAAAAGGAAAGACCACCAATCGACGGCGAAGTCCTGATGTCGATCGACGGTGAAATCATAAGGAAGTGTGAATGGAATTTGATAAGCCCACCAGACTATTTAGACCAGATCTCGCATGCGCCTAACAGCCTAGTTCAATGTGGTATGTTCTTGCACATAACCTACTCTCGTAGTCGTCCATGTCCTACTTTTGAGATCCTAGTTAGCTACTCTAGAATGCAAGCATTAAGGACAACTCAATTGATGGATAATGACTTAGCTAGCAATCCTACTTTTGGGCTAATCCATGACTGCTATCATACAACCCTAAACTTAGTTGATGACTACTCAGACATAATCACAGAAAGAATAATAATCTGAATAGAATGCATAGTTAAAATACTAGTGTTGCAATACAATCTCCCTAAGGAGTTATGAATCTTCTCCCTTAAAATCCTAAAACTATAAAACTATGTGTGTTGTAATTGCACCACACTAACACATCACACTCTGCATGCTCTCAATACATGAACATAAATATGAAAACCCTAAAATCTAGGTCAAAAGTTGTTCAGGGTATTTTTGTCTTTTGTCTTCTGGACTTGGGCTTTTCAGTCGGCAATCTTCGAGTTGGGCGTCGATCGATGGCAAGTGTGCAACATCAATCGACCTTAGTCTTTCATCATCGGTCGATTCCAAGGTCATGTCATCGATCGACGACATGCTTGTACTTCGACTCCTTCAATAGTCAGCTACGGATTCTTCTCCACTAAATGCTCAAAAAGCTCCAAGTATTTCCATTTATCTCCAGAACGTCCATGGACCTGTAAATACTCTAAAACATATCCTAGACACACATAATAAATCCTAAATAGAGCCTAGAACATGGCCTAAAACTGGTAATAAATAGGCTATATCAACTATCCCAGACTTAACCTTTTGCTTGTCCTCAAGCAACTAAACCTGTGAAAGAGGTTTGAAAAGCGGAGACTCACATAATGTCTAAGTATAACTGTCACTTTACTATTTTGCAACCACATCCTATCAAGTTAATCACAGAGAAACTTTATATACCCTATCCTAGTATATCAACAAAATCCAATATACCAGCAAGGTAGCAAATACTAGTCTGACTCACCCCTCTATTGATTTCATTTCTTTGCATAAAATAAAGTGTAGGTTTTACCTTGGAAATATCTATCAATTGACAAATAGACTCTACATCTGCAAGTATCTGAACAGCTAGGTACAAAGTCTTCTCTGATTCCTTTCTACTCCCTTTCTTTCTGAATCCTTTTAGATCTCAAACTCAGTGGACAATGATGCTGATACAGTCCATCTTGTCATCTCATTTTTTATTTTCTCTTCTTTTTATTTTATTTTCTTTTCTTTTTCTTTTCTTTTTTTTTCTTTTGCTTTTTTTGGGGCAAAGTTGTAAGAGAATAGTGGGGTCATCGGTAATGTACCTACCCCTCGCTTCCATCGATGTGTGATCGTTTCTCTAAATTAGAATAATGGGGTCATAGGTAATTTACCTGCCCCTCTGCATCTCAGGAAGTCATCTCAATCTTTTAAGCTATTAGGTAGATGCTGAAGAGAAAGAGAGAAAGGATCCAAAGGTGCAATGATTTGTACCTACAAACTTGCAGAAGGAGTCTGATCCAGTGTATACCAAGCCCCAAAGCAAGCAGATAATGTCAGGATTAGTGTTGGAAATCAGCTTCGGTTCCTTCAAAATTTCTAAGCATGTGTGATATACTGGCAGGATGATCCACTTTGATATCTCTAGTAATCTTTGCAGTAATCTTCTAAGAATGGTGCTAAACTGTGGTTAGTCAATGATAAATCTTGATCATAGTCTCTTTCTTGATTCAATAAAACTATTTGTAAAACTTATATATATAGCAAATAAGACTCAAAAACAACTTAAATAGCATTAGCCAACCTCCACCAGACTTAAATTACAATGTCTCCAGTGTAATCTGCCCCTGGTTGGTTATAAAAAATTAAATCATAAGTAAATAGATAGGTAGAAAAACTCGATACCAAACTCTGTGAAGAGTATCGATCGATGGTAGGCATTTGTGGTCGATCGATGGTCGCGATTCAGTGTCGACTGATGGTGCCTCTATGGTGTCGATCGATGGTGAATTAAATAGTCTATATAAAACAAAGTAAAACTCGAAATAAGTAGTACTATAAGTAAAAACTAAATTAAAGCTTACTAAACAGTGGGTTGCCTACCACTCAGCGCTTGGTTATAGTCTTTAGCTCGACGTTGTGAACTCTCTGACTAGTAGGAAGTTGGATCAACACTTGGAAAATAAGTGTCTACATCTTCTTTGTTCTTCTGAAACCATGTACTGAAGAGGTTCTTCAATGCCTCATCTTTTCTGGTTTTCTCATTCCTTCTAACTGTTCTAAAAAAGGCCATTGAATGCATTCATGTTTCTAGTTTCTCAATATTGCGCTGCAGCATCCTAAGTCTGGCAGCTGTAGTCTCTGATAAATCGTCCAATTGCTGAGAAATATTTCCTTCATTAGGGTCTGAGAAAATGCAATCTCATCGAACCTATCTTCTAGTTCTGTTTCTGCTGCTGTCTTCTGTCTGCATCCTTCAGTGTCGATCGATGCAATGTTTTTGCCGTCAATCGATGCTCAGTTTTCTGCCCCAATCGCATGTTCTCTCTGAACAGTATCCAACTCTCGCTTCATCTCATCTATGCGTGCAATCAAACTGGTAAGGCATGTGTCTATAGGATAGTAGACATCATCCAACCTCTTGTAAAAATCATCCAGTGACATATCTTGAGTTCTGTAGATCGCATTCACAATATCATCAATCTCTTCTCTGTTGTATGTCTATTGATCCTTCTTAGACATAGCGATCCCTGCTGCATGTTCTGGTAAACATATGTAGCTCTGCTCAAACAAATTAGCTCTCTCTAGAACTGCTCTGATGTCATCAACTTGCACATTCAACTACCCTTCCATCTGTAGCTCGTGCATTACCATACTCATCTCTGTAGATGCCATACTCATTTTTCTTTTCCCAGAGGAAAATTCTATTGCCTTATGTATCAAATACCCTCGTACCTTGCTCGTAACGCCAATCGATCAATGCCTGGATGGCTGTGTCGATCGATGGTGGCTTGACAGTGTCTGGATCAGTACGGATCGGCTTGTGTCTCTGCTCTTCAATATCGATCGATGTCCGGATGGCTGTGTCGATTGACAGCCTCTGATGCTGTCCAAATATATTATTCGATCCATTAGCCAGAATAAAGGAATCTGCTACATCCTCCTTGGACAAATGTAGGAGTCTACCATCAATAGCATGTGCATGTCCCTATGGGTCTCTGAAAATATCAAACTCATCTGGTCTAAGATTACCAATATCTGTCTCTTCTGCTCTGTAATCTTCATCGTATCCTTAGCATATTGGACGCGTGCCGATCGATGGGGTATGGTGAACGACGATCTATGCTTGATAACCAGACTGTTGCGCGAAAAGGTTTCCAGCTTAGCCATGGCAAGAATGTCTAAAATATCTTCCCTCGTGACATTAAGTAGTCTGCCATCCATATCTCTTGTGTGACCGTCTGGACCTCTCATAATACCAAACTTATCTGGTTGTAAATAACCATATTCCTTCTTGCGTTCTGTAGCTGAATCTACTTCGGTTTCTGCTTCGTGGTCATTATCGATCGATGGCGTAGGGTTGCCGTCGATCGATCTCGTATTCCCGAATCTATGGGAAATATGAAAAACACCAGCCTCTTCCATAGCAATACCGCGGTACTCGATCATATCTTTTTCTCTGTAGTCCTCATTGTACTCGAGGTATGTTGTGTTGTAATCACCATATGCGTGGTAGGCGTTGATCGGTTCTGGAGTGTGAGTGTCGATCGATAACAATGGGTGGGTGTCGAATGATTGTTGAACTGAAAACGTGTCGATCGATAGTCTGGGCTTGGTGTCGATTGATGCTCCATCTTCCGAATCTTCATTAAAGTCATAATCGCAGAAGCATGTGGCCACAAGTTATGCATTATCACACAATTTCGTGACGGCATGTTTATTCTTATAAATTTCATAATAGACATTATGATCAATCAAGGAAATGCACAACATGTTTGTCCTCTTGTCGCAAATAGCTCCGACGGTATCCATGAAAGCTCTTCCAAGTAACAAGGATGAATTCCAATTGATCTAGATATCCATAACTTAGAAGTCTATCTGGACAAAGCCGTCCTGAATTTGCAGTGGGACATCTTTACAAATACCCCCTGAATCCACTCTGGAGCAATCCACAAAGATGAAAGAATCGCTGGAAGGCTCCACTTTCAGTTTCAATTTTTCTGTCATAGCTCTTGGTATGATGCTTACTGATGATCCAATATCACAGAGGGTGTTGGGAAACTTGTGGCTTTTGATCAGACATGGCACCACAAATATTTCAGGGTCACTTTTATTCTCTAGAACAATCCTTTGTTTCTTCATGGTATGATTCTTGGTAGTTTTATCAGCCATCATAGGCTCTGATGTACCCATCTCCTACTATGCAAGTGTCATATTCGTGATCTTTGGAAAAGAAACCCGTTTTGCTGCTGGGCGCCGTCGATCGATTGTACTACCAATGCGTTGAACGATGTTCAAAAATTTTCCCAATTCTGCTAACTCCAAAGGCTGAATCGATCAATGGGCGGTTGCGAGTGTCGATCGATATCTATGCGAATGGCTTCTTTCTTCTTGTAGTTTTTCCTTCTTCACTTCTACCCAAAAATCATCATCAATAAGTACGTTGAGCTGGTGCACTTGTACAACCTCTATTCTCCTCGATCTCTTGACTTGCTGCATTACGCAGATGACCATCTTGGTCATGCAGGTTCCGATCCTCATCCCAGTCAAAATCAACATAGCAACCATCTGAACTCATCGAATAATGTCGATTGATGCGAGTACTAAGATATCGATCGTCGGTGTGTGATCAGTGTTGGTCGATGCTCGAGTTTTGATGTCAGTCGATTCTGTCCGAAAACGTGTGGCGGTCGACGCAGAGTTGTTGCTGTGGATCGTACGTTCGATTAGATCGGGGTCTGAAAATAGTCGTTCTTGCCCTTATTCATCATTGTGTCTTTACATGCACCTGAAAAACAAGGAAAAAAATAGTAACTTTAATGTAGTAACAAACCTAGACTAAATCCTAGAAATGAATCTAATGGCGATCAATGCTCCATGGCAACGGTGCCAAATTTGACGTGCGTGTTTTAGTTGTTCTAACAGGGTATAAATATCCTAAACAAACCACTATCAAATTAACCCTAGTCTTTAACACACAAATAATACCTTGCCAAAAGAGATCAGATATAGTACTTTAGGGATCGAATCCACAGAGAGAAATGACACACAATAGATTTCTCATTCCTAAAAGATTAAGCTAGGTGAATATATATATAAGGTTGGAAAACAATCAGTTAAGGAAATATTCTTTTCAAAGAAGTAGAGATACAATATGGAAATATGCTAATAATGCAAATATGAAAATATTCTAATATGGAAATATTCTAATATGGAAATATTCTAATAAACTAACTTGATGTAAATGTTAATATGCTAGATCTAGGGTTTCAAGCTCAATGGGTTTATAGTGGATAGGAAGCATAGATATGTAAATATACTAAAACCTCAAATATTAACTATTCTGACTCTGTAACTCCAACTCTCGTATGCGAGCAAAAAGGAAAGACCATCGATCGACGCGAAAGCCTTATGTCGATCGACTGTGAAATCAGAAGAAAGTGTGAACGAGATTTGATAAGTCCATTAGACTAGTTAGACCAGCTCTTCGCATGCGCCTAACAGCCTAGTTCAATGTGGTCTGTTCTGGCACAGAACTTACTCTTGTAGTCGTCATGTCCTACTTTCGAGATCCTAGTTAGCTACTCTAGAATGAAAGCAGTAAGCACAACTCAATTAATGGATATTGGTTTATCTAGCAGTCCTATTTTGGGTTAATCCATGATTGCTATCATACAACCATAAACCTAGTTGATGACTACTCACACAAAATCAAAGAAATAAATAATAATCTGAATAGACTGCGTAGATAAAATATTGGGGTTCCAATACAAATCTCCCTAAGGAGTTATGAATCTTCTTCCCTAAAAATCCTAAAACTATATAACTATGTTTGTTGTGCCAAGCCTTGCCTAAGCTTGCACTTGCACTTTCACTAGCATACTCTCCATGCTCTCAATACATGAGCATAAATATAAAAACCCTAAAATTTAGGTCAAAACTCATCCATGGTATTCTTGTCTTTTGTCTTCTAAACTTGGGCTTTTCAGTCGTTGTCTGCGAGTTCGGCGCCGATTGATGCAAAGTTTGTAGCATCGATTGCCTTAGTCTTCATCATCGGTCGATTCAAAGTTTGGTCGTCGATCGATGACAGTCTTGTACTTCGACTCCTCCAATAGTCCAGCTACGGATTATTCTCCTCTAAATGCTCCAAAAGCTCCAAGTATCTCATTTTTTCTCCAAAACGTCTCTGGACCTGTAAAATACTCTAAAACATATCATAGAAACACATAATAGACCCTAAATAGAGCCTAGATACATGGCCTAAAACTGGTAATAAATAGGCTTATATCAATCATACACCTCATCCAATGGGGATTACAGTCGCCGGCAACGGCCGCCAAATTTGATATGCTCAAATTACCCTTCAAGATACTCTTTCAAATTAAGAAGTTCGTAGTAATACTTGGGGATCAAATCCATAGAGAGTCAGTGTTTTAACACAATAGACTTTGATTACATATTAGCTAGTTGCATAATGGAAAACGATAAACAAAGCAGTAAATATAAGACTTATAACAATGGAAAAAGCGCTAAATCCAGGGATTTATCAATCAATAGATTCAAAACTACAATAAATGGGATGCCAAGGGTTTATAACGTTCAAGTTCTAGAACTCGAGTGGCAAACAATAAGTTATCCAATTCTCGCTGCCATACACTATCAGATATCTAATTCTAATCAAATTCCAACTCTCGCATGCGTATTTAGTGAATCAAACAAGGAATAAAACATATTTAAATACGTTCAAACTAAATCCTAGACAAACGTTTGTTGCGAATAAGTATTTAGTCCAGCATGATTAGATTTCAAGTTATCTGTCACACTCTCGTTCTATTCTGATTATCTATGATTCTAGATTCAAGTTATCATTCACACTCTTGTGTTATTCTAATTACTCTAGAAACTAGTATGATAAACAATTCTTGTGCAGAAATATATAAATAACCCTACCAATCCTATGATATTTATTTGACACTAAGCTCACGAAATCCCAAAATCTAACAAATTGATCTACTCATACATGGAAGCTGAAACACAAAACATGGTCTGAATAGAAATCATATATAAAATCAACGGAGTTCCAAGAATACTCTAAATGAGTTCTTCTCTTCTATCCAATATAAAAATAAAGCTTAGCCGTCAATTATTACTTAACAATACATAATATAGGTGAAAAACATGTCAGTGACTTCTTTGTAAGTTAATAAAAACTCATCGGAAGTTGATCATAATTGGCGTCGTTCGACGCTTATTTGGCGACGGTCAAAGCCCTCCATAAACTTGAATCCATGACAGCTTCTGCTCGCGTGTTAGACGAACCACGTTTCAGCAAAACGTACATAACTTTCAAACTAGGATCATGATTGGACTTAAACCGGTGGCATTGAAAAGATAACTCGAAGCTATCTTGTGTCAAATTATTAGCTCAATCGCGCCGTTGGAAGTTCTCCATCTGTTGCTAAACTTCTACCGCATCTTCACAATTATACCTCTCAAAAAGCTTGGCAATCTTCAAAGTTGCCCAAAACATACCTGAACCTGAAAATAACCTTAAATAGACTCGAAATACATAATAAAGACTCTAAATAGTGCCTATATCATGGCCTAAATCTGGTAAAAACCAATACCTATCACTTGTCGATGCCCTCATGTCGGCTTTTAAAAAGGGAGAAGTGGCACCTGATCCTCCAAAACAATCACCACAAAGAGTATAAAATCTAGAGTGAGAAAGCAATTTTGACAGAAGTGTCAAGAGTGATCTTAGAACATGAATCTTGACAAAACATCAATTGCGAGTAAACCTTAATCAGTTGAAACCTGAAGACTTTAAGCACAAATTAAAGCGCATTAAGAAGGCAGCGAAGAACGTCCAAGTGTTTTTTCGTAGAATAAACATAATCATGGTAGGTTCATAACCATGCTAATACTTCATAAGATCAGTCAAGGAATTCCAACGGAAAGTGGTAACGACAAAACAAAGGCCTACCAAAATTGAAAGATGACATTCATGTTGCCTTCTCTGAATTTGATACCGCTAACATAGGCACACTTCACAATGAGCCACTTTTCAGGGTACACATGATGGGTTACTATGAAGTAACCCGGTCCAAGTCGAAATAGGCAGCTCGGTCGATTTAATCATCAAAGAAACACTATTCAAGGTGAAAATCAATCTAGAGGATCTCAAGCCTTCATCACAATACCTTACCAGCTTCAATGGAACGTCCACTGAACTTCTCAGCACGGCTGAACTTAACAAATTCGCGGGAGTAGTTAACCTAAACTTGTTAAGTTATTTGTTATCGCTACAGTGACACCTAACAATGCAATTCATTGAACACCGTGGATAAATTAGATGAAGGGGTTCTTTCAATACCATCAGTATGTTAAATTTCCTGCAAAGGATGGAAAGGTAATCACACTTAAAGGGAATGAATGAGCTGCTAGGAACTTGCTAATTGCGAAACTGGAACTCCCAAAAGCAGCCATCTCCCCGAACCGGAGAAAAGGTACTGCTCACATAATGAAGACATAAAAATTAATCATAGATGAAACCAGTAAGGACCTACGTGTTAGAATCTGTGCAAATCTTAGTGATGACATAAAAGAAGAAATTACCAAGTTCCTCAAGAGTAAATGTATCTACTTTGGCTTGGTCAACAAGCCACATGCTTTTTTCAGTACAATATTATGACACTACTCTTTCGATATAGCAGTTACATCTATCATACTTCCAGTGATGAACGTTGAGAATACGTTTCTAATTAGCAGCACCTTAATAAATAAAAAGATATTACCTATCTAGTGTACTTATATTATACTTATGTAACATAATCTATACTGACAAAGTAAAAATTGTTTCTATAAAAGTTTAACATTAGCAACCAATGAATGAAAACATGCAACATCATTTCAATGGTTTCAAATTTTAGTAATCATTCCACAATTTTATTTTTTATTATTTAGATTATTAACAAAACATTTAATAATCAATAAATTACTTTTAAATCTACAATATACTTTTAATCCATAATAATATTCCCTAAATTTGTTTCTAATAAATAATTCATTAAATTTTTACATCAATTTATGGTAATAAATAATGTAGTGAGAAATATATATCTTAACCACACAATATACATAGATTTATAAATAAGTAAAAATTACCCAAAAATAACAAAATGTGGAAATAAATAACAAAAATCATCAGATAAATCTATCAAATATTAATAAAATATAAGACACTATTTTCTTAGAGAGACACATTCATAACTGATGATGAGGACACACTACTTCATCCCAATGTTTTCAAAATTTTAAATTATTCCATATTAATTATTATTGTTTAGACCAACTTTATAAAAAAAACATTAATAGCTCATAAACTTCTTTCTAATAAAAATCTCGTTTAAAATTATATAAATATTCCCTAAATTAGTTTCTAATTAGTAAGCCATTAAAATTAACATCAATTTCTAAGTAAGAAATAATAATGTAGCGAAAAATATAGTATAACCAGATAATGTATATATACATATGTATATATTTATGTTAAAAGTAAATAAAAGGTTTCAAAAAATAAAGTAATGGAATCAATTTACAAGATTCTTACATTTCATATAACAAAAAAAATGTGATATATATATATCGTGTTATATAAAGAAAATTTTCTTTCCTTCTCGTTGCGCCACATTATCGAATAAGGCTATGAGAGAGCAATATGTGGCAATGAAAAATTGAATCAAGGCTTTAGATTGTGTAGGTTTTTTATTGGGCTCATTATTAAATTGTTGTGTGTATTTTGTTTGGGCATGTAGAAAATGATAATTGAGCTGTACATTGATAGACAATAGTCATCCTCGCCGTCGACCTACTCTGGCTGAATCCAAGCGTCGAACGTTACATAAGTCGGCTTAATCCAAACGTCGTCTCCACTTCTCTCACGATTTTCCATTTAATGCATCTCCCATTACTTCTTTTAATCCTTTGGGTGAATCTTCAACTATAAATAGGTAAGTTTCATCCCATGAAATTCATCAGTTCAGTTTCATCCCATGAAATTCATCAGTTCAGTTTCATCCCATGAAATTCATCAGTTCAGTTTCATCCCATGAAATTCATCAGTTCAATACTCTCAATCTTTAGCTTTTCTAAACATTCAGCAAAAAGAATGGCTAACTCTGATCTATGATTCGCCATTTTAAAGGCTGTTGGTGGAGTACCGGTTGAGATACTCATGAAGTAGTCGCCTTTTGTGATTAAACCGGATTGGAGATTGATTTTGGTTGACTAAAGACGGGAACGGGAGATTGAACGAAGTTAGCGGCGTTGAGACTCTCGTAGACAGTGTGGAGAGGTTGTAGAGTGGAGAATGCAGAGATTCACGGTGGATCAGGTGGAGTGTTACGTTTGCAACTTTCAAGTGAGATGAAGAAAGAAAGAAGGTGATGATAGCTAAGAGAAACCCAACCAAACTTTCACTTACCACCTAAGGTGATTTTCCCTCCACATCTACTACATGCGTTTATGTTCTGAAAGTGTAGAACTTAGAGACGTTAATCACGATTTATAATGTGCGATAATTGATAATGTCCAGTTGTCATTGCAATGGTCACTTAAGATATCAGTTGTATAGGAGATGAAAGAAAAGGAGATGTTTTGGAAGAAGAAACAACCTTGTCAGTTGAACTTGAGGAGCTAATTTCTCTGGTTAAGGCAGACGAAAAGGAGGTTGGCGAGGTCACTCTCAAATTGATAGGGAAACTGTAGCTTTATCAAGGAAAAATAAAGACATCGACTAATACATGGCAAGACCGTAATTAGTATGAGCTTGACAGGTTGACAAAAACACAGAAAATGACTAACTAAAAAATAACCTTACTTTGAGTTGAATTAACAAAACATGTAAGAAGAGGAGATGATGGGAAACCATAAAAAGCTCATTGTGGGGATCATTTTGTTTGTAGGCTATCTCCACCTCTTGAGTTCGATTAAAGAAGAAGAGAAAATATAGGTTTTTGATAAAACTGATGACGTGGATGATGAGCTGGCATGAAGTAGAGGCTGAGCTGGTCTGGAAGCTTAGGATACTCTTTCTGACTAAGAGTCTTTGCCGTTGAGAGGATGAGATATAAAACAGCTCAGTCGTCATCTCAGAGGGGAGCTTTTGGATTTGGTTGAGACTCAGGTCTTGAGGAGAAGATCGTCTGAGTTAGGTCAGTGGTTTCTCAATTGTTACATTCAAAAGTGTAATTCCTTTGTAATCAATTGATATATACTTTTACATACATTGTGATTGAATTTGTGGATTGATTTGGAGAATAAGAACTAAGCAAACTCTATCAGTTGGTGCGGTGAACCGTTCGAAGCATAGCGTAGTGACGTTAGGTCATAGGAGTGGCGACGGAGAGTATAGAGATTCCAATCTTCACCGGAGATGATTTGTAGTGGTGAATCGAGTGGTTGATCGATTTCTTTGAGCGGGAACAGTTTACGGATGATATTGACAAACTGAATTTCATTCAAAACTTCATTGAAGGAGAAGCTCAAGCTTGGTTTATTCAGAAAACGAAGATGATGATTTTTTAAACCTGGGACGAGTTGAACCGGAGTTTGTTGATCCGTTTTGGAAGGTACGACGATCCGGAAAGAATCAAGATCCTACGAAAGAAAGATCTACGATATGATGGAAGACACTGGCAAATTCGTGGAATCACTCTAACGAGATTAAAAATTGTCTAATCCTTCGTTTCAGGTACAAACTCATGTGACTGAATCAGACGATCTCCCGTTAGGATGTCGAAGGAATAATAATGTGTCTGCTAGTACTGATAGTGATACGTCCTAGGATTGGACAGGATCACTCAAACGGTCTGAAGGATATGAATTCGCCAAAAAGGGAGAGCTGATGGGTTGAATAGTGACACAAAGGGTTGCAGATGGCCCGATGATAATACAAGAGGGTTCGTTTGCTGCTTGATGTGACGCACAAGTCCAGCAAAACGAAGATTTGTTTACTCGGAGATAAACTCACCAAGAAACACTCTAAACAAAGAACAAAGAGAATAAACTCAAAATAAGAAGAAAATTGATTGATTTATTTCTGTAGAAAGATTACATATTATAGTAACAAAGGCATATGAAAAGACTTAGAATTTTGTGGAAAAACATGCATAGAAAAATGCAAACAAAGACTTGACTATATTATTGTTTTGACTGAAACTTGGACTACCTGTTGATATAGCCACGACCAGGACTTTAAAAGTGAAGAATATGCTCCTGATATGGGCCAAGACATGTCCCTTTGAGGCCTGGTTGAAATCCATCTTTTCTATTAGCCAATATTTTATCGGTTTCTCCATTTGGCCCAAACAAGTCTGTTTTTGAATATTTTCGAAAACCATCAAGCCCAATGCTTTCTTGGACATTTGAATCATGAATATCTCGTTGGTCCATCAGAAATAAGGTTAGCCATTTTTAGTTTCTCGGGTGGTCGTACTAGCTCGGAAGATCGAACTAGTTCAACTCATCCAAATGAGTGTCAATCCAGCTCAGCTCGTCTAGGATAGTGTAATTCCAGCTCCCTTGAGTATTCAGCTCATCTAAGATAGTGTCAATTAGGTCATTCGCGAGAACTAAAGATCACATGGTTTGTAAATGAAATAACTCCCACATCTGAACTCCGTTTGATATGATTCTTCTTCAAGGAGCTCCATAATTGAGTTGAGAACATTCTCCAAGTGATTTCATGCGTAGAAGACTCATGGTTTGAAAGATATGAGTCAAACAGTGAACATATATTTTTACTGCTTCTCATGATCAAGCTATGCATGTCTGTTTTGCCTGGTGTGCTATCCAAGGGCGCATCATTCCCTTCCTCTTGAAAAAGATTTGACCTCAAATCCATTTTAACTGAATCAAAAGAAAATGAATCAGACAGAACGAGTTTTATAATCATGTAAAATTCAATGAAAGACAATTTTGGAAAGAAACTTCCTTGGAGTTTTGAACTTGTTTTCCTCAAAGTACTTCCAGTTCCAAGTTCCTAAGACATAAGACCTTTTTCGATCTCTTGTGCTTGCTCCTCTTGGAATTTGACCATGCTTATCATGTACTTTCAAAACAAAGTGCTTTTAGCTTCCACAAGGAATTGGCTGAGAAAACGCCCTAGGTTCAAGTCTTGCCATCGACTCCAATAGCTTCTTTGGTGGTGAACTCTTTGGTGCCTCTTTTGTTGGGTTTTCTTTCAAGACTACTCGGCTGTACCGGTTCAAGATGGTTAAATACATCACAAGTCTGTTTATTTTCAAGCACAACATCAGTATGAGAAGAAAGAAGAGAACACTTAGCTATCAAGGCAATTCTAAGAAAGGTTTGTTGCTCCACAGTTTGGATATCAGCCGGATCTTTCTTCTTGGTCAAGTGTTTCTCATCTTGTAGTGCTTGCAATGGAGGCAAGGGAGCTAAAATGACGTTCTTAATCTCCATGGGCACGTCCTTGGTGATTTGATTCTGCCATGACACTTAACAGATTCATCAGCAAAAATAAAACTAAAAGTTTTAGAATTACCTTTGGTTTCTTGGCTAAGTGATGAAAGTTGTTCTGTCTTTGGTATAGCCGGTTTCTCCTTAGAATTAATTGGCTTTTGGTTCACTGCTTCAGTTTTTGAGAATGGGGACGTGTGTGTGCTCTTGCTGTAGCTCTCCTTTAGGGCCTGAAGTGTTGAGAACAACCTGAACCTATTATCAAGCTTTCTAGGCCGTTGGGAACTTCTGTGATCATCACGCCTAAAACCATGATCTGCTCCATCCTTCAAGTACATGCATCTCCAAATCTCAGGCTGATGAGCACGGTAAATGCTTTCACATTTCTGAGGCTGAACATGTTTATCCTGGACACTCAAAACAAATATTAAAATACCAGGATCATATGTGCAAGACATGTGTTTGTTCAAATCAGATATCAAAGTCTCTTTCTCAAGAACATGTAGAACACATTTCAGCCTTTCAAAATGCACATCAAAGTAAACATTACAAACCAGAATGGTATCAAGGCATGAAATAGTATTGAGCATCTTCAAAACGTGTCTATCCTTCTCAAAACCAGAACACAAATGAGTAAGTTCAGATTGAGGAACACTTAACAAAAGCTCAATACGTTTTTCAAAGAATGTGTTGTAAACCAAAATAACATCAAAGCTCACAACATTACAATTATCAAGCAATGATATCAAGACATGCCAAGGTTTATCAGTTTCAACACACAAAATATCAAGCTTCAAAACAGATTCGCAAAAATTCGATTTAATTCTAGGTGATTTTTGTGCCAGCAAAGTCTTAACCATAAATTCGTCCAAGGCACAGGTGGATGCAAACAAATTACCAGTGATCAGTGCATGTCTATAAGAACTCAGATTAAAGTCAGTTTCTTTGAAGACAAATGAATCAAACAATTTTCTAGCACAAAAAACCGTTTGTTGCAAATCAAGCTTCAATGACTTTTCATGATGATCAAAACATTTGCTATGTTTCAAAAACTGATCAAAACTCAAAACAATATCAGAATGGATATCATTGCCATTTTGAAAACATCTTTGATCAGAAAGTTCATCAGGTTTAAACGCTTTAAAAGAATTAAACATGTTTTCAAAAACAGAATTTGAAACACAAAATTCTTTTACGTTGTCAAAACCAAAATGTTTCACATCTTGAGAACTGATCTTAACAAACAATTCAGGCAGAGACTTAATCAAATCAGATTCCTCACAGTACTTTGTGAACAAAAGTGTAACGCCCCGACCACCCACAGCTAATGGGCCACCCACGCCCGCTCTCTCGGCCCGTGGGCCCCATCCCGTCCGACGACCATGAGTTAATTTTTCCAAGGCTCGAAATAATTGTTTACTAACCCTGCAATCACCACCCAACCTTTTCCCGTGTTTTGGCTTCACTCGCACGGTATCGCGAATCACTTCCCGATAGGTCACACATCCTTTCACTACTCCAGCCCAAGCACGCTTAACCCTGGAGTTCTAAACGGAGGTGTGACGGAAAAGGTAAGTCAACTTTGGTGACATAGGTACCCAAATCAATTCTCTTAAGCCTTTCCATATATCACAACTCGGGATGTTACAATTCACCCTCTCTCAAAGAACGCAAAGAGGACGTTGCGCCCCATAATAGGTCTCAAGACGCCTCTCGGGTCAGAACCGAGATTGCTAACCAGCTCTGATACCAGTTGTAACGCTCCGATCGCCCACGGCTAATGGGCCACCCACGGCCGCTCTCTCGGCCCGTGGGCCCCATCCCGTCCGACGGCCGTGCGTTAATTTTTCCAAGGCTCGAAATAATTGTTTACTAACCTTGCAATCACCACCCAACCTTTTCCCGTGTTTTGGCCTCACTCGCACGGTATCGCGAATCACTTTCCGATAGGTCACCCATCCTTTCACTACTCCAGCCCAAGCACGCTTAACCCTGGAGTTCTAAACGGAGGTGTGACGGAATAGACAACTGTATGATATACTGGGGAGCTAATACAGAATTGTTAGAGTGTAAATTTTGCAAGAAGCCACAATATAAACCGCAAGGATGTGGACGGAATAGGGTGCTGCACCAGCGGATGTGGTACTTACCTATTAAGGATAGATTGAAGAGATTATATCAATCTGAGAAGACAGCAGCATCAATGAGATGGCATGCGGAACATACGCAGAAGGAAGGCGAGATCAATCATCCCTCTGATGCAAAAGCGTGGAAACACTTGAATTCGGTGTACCCTGATTTTGCAAGGAACCCCTGCAATGTTTATCTTGGGCTCTGCACAGATGCCTTTAATCTAGTTGGAATGTCGGGAAGACAATACTCGCTTTGGCCAGTCTGCTTGACGCCATACAACCTTCCACCAGAGATGTGTATGGAAAAAGAATTGCTTTTCATGAGTATATTGATACCTTGTCCTAAGCATCCGAAGAGGTCTCTCGATGTTTTTCTACAGCCTTTGATAGAAGAACTGAAGGAATTATGGTCAACAGGCGTGCAGCCATATGATTGTTCAACAATAACAAATTTTACAATGCGAGCAGTTCTTTTGTGGACCATTAGTGACTTTTCTGCATAGGGGATGTTGTCAGGTTGTACGACGCATGGGAGGCTAGCTTGTCCTTATTGTATGGGAAGCACATACGCATTTCAGCTGAAGAATGGTAGGAAGACGTCATGGTTTGATTGTCATCGGAGATTTCTTCCCATTAACCATCCGTACCGAAGGAACAAAAACTTATTTCGGGCAAAAAGGATTGTACGGGACACCGCTCCACCATATTTATCTAGAGAGGAAATCGAGAAGGATATTGATTACTATGGTGGACTATACACAGTCACGAAAGAGGGTAATTGGCATACTCTTGCAAATATGTCTGATGGTTACGGGACACATCATAATTGGCACAAGAAAAGTATATTTTGGGAACTTCCATATTGGAAAAATCTACTTCTGCGCAACAATCTTGATGTGATCCATATAGAGAAGGATTTCTTTGACAACATCATCAATACTTTGTTGAACGTCCCCGGGAAGACAAAAGATAACAAGAACTCTAGGTTGGATTTGCTTGCATCATCTTCTAGGATTGAGCTGCATATTAAAAACGATGGAAAAATTCTGGTTCCCATATTCAGATTGTCAGCAGCAGCAAAAGCGGCGTTGTTCAAGTGGGTGGCTTCAGATGTGAAGTTTTCTGATGGATATGTTTCAAATCTATCTAGATGTGTTGATCAGCAAGGACAAAAGCTTACAAGGCTGAAGAGTCATGATTGTCATGTGTTTATGCAACGACTTCTTCCCTTTGCATTTGCGGAGTTGCTTCCAAAAAATGTTCATGAAGAACTGGCAGGTACGTAAGAAATATATAATTAAAGTTATATTACTTATTGTTGTGAAAAAAGTTTTTTACATTGGCTTGCATGTATATTATTAATTTGTAGGCATCAAATCTTTTTTCAGAGATCTTAGCGCACGCACCTTAACTGTTGACGTCATCAGACAACTTGATGAGAATATCCCGATCTTGATGTGCAATTTGGAGAAAATTTTTCCTTCTAGATTTTTTGACGTAATGGGGCATCTAGTTATCCACCTTCCATATGAGGCACTACTTCGTGGACCTGTTCATAATGGATGGATGTATCCTTACGAGTGAGCTATGAAACATTTGAAAGGGAAAGCAAAAAATCTGGCAAGGGTGGAGGGTTCAATAGTTGCTGGAAGTTTGAATGCGGAAACATCTCACTTCACCTCATACTACTTTGGGTCACAAGTTTGGATACGTAAAAGGACTACGAGCAGATATGATGATGGTGGTGTTATGCTGACATACGTTGTTAAAGATGTTCCAGACATATTATGTCAGGTTGGACGTCTTGGTGGAAAAGTGAAAGAAGTATGGTGGTCGAGTTCAGAAGACGCTCACAGTGCCCACACATACATACTCCTTAACTGCGAGGAGCTTGAGTTATTTGAAGAAGACTTTGTCGCCCAAGTCGAATAAGCTATACCAGGGGTATCAACCAATGATCTCTAGAAAAGGAAAGACCAACACTTTGTCAAGTGGTTAAAACGCCGGTATACATGATTACTATATAAAAGCGAAGGTATACAAAAGGAAAGACCAACACTTATACATTTATATTTATGTTGATGATCCAGGTAGCTTACGATGACCCATGTTATCCTCAGTGGTTACACGAATTGATACAAGGTCCGGTTGCTAAGGTCACCACAACATCTATGTATTTCACACGAGATTTCACTTTTCACACTTACGAATATGGAAATAGTCGAGCAACAATAAACTATGGAGTATGTGTGAAAGGTGAAACAAATTTCTATGGAATCTTACAAGAGATCATCGAAGTGGAGTTCCCCGGCATGAAGCTGAATTGCGTTCTCTTCAAATGTGACTGGTTTGACCCCACGGTCACTAGAGGTGTTCGGTATAGCAAGTTTGGTGTTGTGGATATAAATTCTACACGGAGGTACACCAAATTTGAACCCTACATATTGGCTTCGCAAGCAGACCAAGTTTGTTTTATTCCATACATGAGGATCAAACAATCGAGTATATCTTGTTTAGCCACTATAAAGTTACACATCGGGGCCGAGTATTAATATCTAATGAACTACCGCCTCTACAAGAAGATGCCGTAAATGAAGTAGCAGTTCCTGAGCAAGCTACTAATCATATTTTACTTGATGATCCGCAAAATCCGGGATATGAAGAACGATGCAATTACGGACGAAGCCAACGAAGATGAATTTGAAGAAAATGATGATGTGGATGATGTTTCTGATGACGAGTGATCGATTTTGTTTATGTTACAATGTATGTGTTTAATTATGTTGTTAAACTAATTGTATTCCAATAAAATGTTTAATCATCAATTATGTTTGCAAAATTATGAACTTAATTGAAATCTTTGTAATTTTGGGGTTTAGGAGAGTATATAACTTTAGATGTTTGGGGTTTGGGGTTTCAATTTTATGGTGTGAAGACAATTTGGAGGCTAATTGGTCGTAACACTACTACTACATTACGACAACAAGACAATTCGGAAGCTAATTGGTCGTAAACTTACTACTATATTACGACTAAAAACAAAAATTTCGAAGCTAATAGGTAGTAGACATACTACTAAATGATGACTAAATTGGTATGACAATGGATCCAAATTGGTCGTAATTGTTTTCGAATTTCCTACAAATACAAGCCATTTGGGTCCACAAATTAAAGAAAAACACATTAAGAATATTGTTTGATATATAGATTAGCTTCCGCAAAAATCTATCAGACGCCTGAGGATTCGTTCTAAGAAACGATAATTTCGTTTCTTAGGATGAATCCTCAGCATCTGATAGATTTTTCTCGAGATAAAATTGTATCAATCGAAATATTTGAACGGTTAAACCGAGGTTTATCAAAAGGTTTGATAAACCTCTTTAAACTTTTGGTATTACATAGGTGGTCCCTATGTGGTCGTAATGTGTTTAGTCCCTCTTGAGTCGTAAATCAACATCTCTTTTACGACTACTGGTCCCAAGTTCGACCCACTTTGGTCGTAACCTCTAGTCTCTATCTGGTCTTAACTGTATTTGGACTCTCTTTGGTCGCAACTTTACGACCACATAACTACTCATGGCGTTATGTAGTCGTAATTCTACGACTACATAAAGACCAACATGAAATTCTATATATACAAGGCCTTGGTCGAAGCAACTTGGTTGCTATCTCACCTCTCTCTAACAATTAAAAAGCCACCCCAGCAGGTATGTTTTTTTTTAGATTTAGGTGGTTAGTTAGGTGATTAGATTATGTTTGGAATTAGTTTAGGATGGAAGTCGATTAGGATGATGTTATAATGAAATTAGAATATGGTTATAATTCTTTATAATTATATTAACATTTACGTGTTTTTTTTTTAATTTTTCAATGAGCGGTAGAAAGAGAATTAGGAACATGGCGGCGGCGTCCGCGAACTCCTACGCAAGTACCTTTCTCGGACAGTCGTCGTCGAATCATGATGGTTCGACCTCCAGCACATCTTCATCGGGCCAGGGCACTGTCCCGGACAGCCAACTTCCAGCGTATGTGCCTCCAGCGCCATACGACCCCAACCAAACTCCCTATTATCCACATTTCGAAGACGCGGCTGTATTCTTCCAATATGACGACCCGCCGCCACAACATCACGATCAGCAGGCTCAGCAGATCATGTCATCAGCCTCTAACACCAGCCTCCACAGCAGCAGCCTCCACATCAGCAGCCTCCTTATCAGCCTCAGGCTCCGCCTCCTAGAGCTGCTTCGGGTCTTGGAGCTGCTCCGGCTCATGCAGCTGCTCCGGCTCCTGCACAGCCTCATCCAGATTTGTTGGTGCCACCAAATCTTCCATATGCACAATATACAGTGGGAGACATTATCCAGATGCCGGGCCGACAAGGTTTAGATATCATCGATCCCGATCGACCTCATGGCACATTTTGGTATGTCAATTAATTGATTATTTATTTTAATATAAAACCATTAAATTAATAAAATCAGGTCTAAATATATGTATGGTTTCAAATGTTGTAGATATTTTTACGGACGGTTGTGTGGGACATAGCGTTGGTGATATCATCAAGGCAAACTTCCGGGAAGCGCATCCGAATTGGTCTCTTACACCGGAGCACGTTCGCGTCACTTGGTTCAAGTGCTTTGCGGTTAGTTTTAAATATTATTTTATTTATGATTGACTTAAAATTTATTAGTTTAACTAATATTTAATTAATAATTTTAATTCATGAATAATTTTTTGTAGCAAAAATGGAATTGGTCCCTCGGTGTGAACCAAAAGGTGAAGGAGGGGTTCAACAAGAAGGCTCAACAACGCCTAAAAATATTGTTTGCGATTGGAAGGAAAGGTGAAGGGTTACAAGGGATAATGCAAAAGAATCCTACCTCAGCAATGATGTTTGGAATGGCTTGAAGGCTTACTAGAATTTGCCTGACTCGATCGCGAGGTCTCTCAAGTGTACGACTGTCCGGATGACCCGTGATGCTGAAGGTAACTTGCCGGTACCTCATACTTCCGGTCATACTCCACACGCGGGGAGGGCTCTACATATTGTAAGTCTTTACTTGATTTCTTTTTACTTTTTATTAAGTATTGAACGCCTCACGAGTTTAATTAATTGGATTTTTTTTAATATAGGATGCCTAAGAAGGAGCACCACCATCGCTGGCCCAACTTTACAAGGAAACACACCAGGATGCCGACAGGACTTTCTCGCATCCTGTAGCAGAGAAGATCTACAACGATGTACATGCCCGGATCCAGGATGTGCAGACTAAGTTGACGCAAGCAAATCCGGAAGGTACACCGGTCCAGCTTTCCACCATCCAACAAGACAAAAAATTTGAGGAGGTAACAAATTCGATTTTTAAAATTTCTGTTAATATAGAATTTTTAATTTTTAATTCAGTGACTAATTAATTTATTATTTGAAGGTTGTCCCGAAGAAAATGAGACGTTTAGTTGGGATCGGAACTGTCAACGATGTCCCGAGGGCGAGAGCTGAACACGCTGCAAGAAGGGAAGAAGAGTCCTCTCTCCGGAAGGATTTGGCAGCAGCCAACAATGTCATAGCCGACCACAACAACAAATTTAAGGCTATGGCAACCTTCTGTGATCTCATGATAGAGTCAACCAACAACCTCAACCCGGCTGTTGCTGCTGCGTGGCAGAATCTACGTGGGAGCTTAAACCCAGGGCCCACTCAAGAAGAGCAGGCGGATTTAGAGAGACGTGCGGATCAGACTAGTTCTAATCTCTTGCACGAGATCAACATAAACAATTAATTTGTTTTTTAGGTTTAAATTTATTTGTATTCAGAATGTATATTATGAATATTATTAGGTTTATTATAAATATTATTAGGTTTATTGATCTTCACTCGATATTTTCTTTTCAATTTATCAAATTTTAAAAATTAATAAACATCAATAATTTAATAGTATATTAGTCTCAACGTTACGACCAATGAATGACCAAGACCGCCCTTGGAGGAAGAGGTCTTTGGGAGCATGTTACTTCAAGTTCAGCTCCAAAGAAAATCACCCAAGGAGAAGATGGCAAGTATATTGTAGTGATAGATGAAGGCAAATGGGGTCAGGAAAATCTCTTGGTGCTGTCTACCTTGCAAAGCTCTCTTGATGGTCCTCTTGTGGACACTTACTCGCACTGTGCAACCCCAAAACAGTTGTAGGATACCTTGCAAAGGGTGTATGGCAACACTTCAAATATCACCAGAATCTATGAAGTGAAGAGAGCCATCAACAACTTGCAGCAAGAAGAAGGGGACTTCACCAAGCATGTATGGAAGTATAGTCAGCTATGGTCTGAGCTGGAGATGCTAAGGTCAAGCACTAATGATCCTGAGACACTTGAAGCTAGGCGTGAGAAAGATAAGATCTTTGGACTGCTTCTCACACTCAGCCCAAGCTTCACTGATGTGGTCAGACACATATTAAGAGAAAAGGAGCTCCCAAGCTATGATGAAGTATGTGCTCAACTTCAAAAGGAGATAGGCTCAGATGGACTCTTTGGTGGTGGAAAAGGTGAGCTGTCTATGGCACACAAGGTTGAGAAGGTGGAAAGTGCATCAGCCAACAAAGCTTACTTCAAAACGAGGGGAGGAGGAGACAAGACGGTAACTTGTGAACATTGCACGAGACAAGGACACTCAAAAACCAACTGCTGGATCCTCCATCCTCATCTCAGGACAGCCTCAGCCAACAAGTACAGCCAGGCCAGATTCCATGAAGCAAGAGCTCAGAAGCATCCAACACCAAGTTCCATGCGCAAGGGAGATGATGGGAGAGCTTTGATCTCGACCACTCACACTGGTGGCTCCACCTCCCACGCCATGTCTCAGCCATTTCATGAGGATGCATACATCCGCAAGTCAGACATTGAGGCCTTAATCAAAGCTCTCAATGCAAATTCTGGTAACCAAAGTATTAATGCTTTAAATTCTATTCATAATGCATCTAACACTGCTAGGCTTTTGATCATTGATTCAGGAGCTTATCATCATATGATTAGGGATGCTATTCTGATTAGTGATGTTAAACATGCTCTAGGAAGTGTTGTGATTGCAAATGGTGATAGAAATCCAATAGAAGGAGTAGGATATCTGAAACTGTTTGATAAAGAATCTCAAGCCTTTTATATGCCTACCTTTGCTTCTAACCTTTTATCTGTGAAGAGAGCAACTAATGATCTAAATTTCAAAGTTATTTTTAGTCCTAATGACGTGTGCTTTCAGGATATTAAGACCTGTAAGATGCTGGGCAAAGGTGTGAACAAGGGAGAACTGTATTTCCTTGAAGATACCTAGCTTAGATCAGATTCTACTTATGCTTTTAATTATGCTTCTGTTTTAGCTAATGATGTGTTATGGCATGCTTGATTAGGACACCATTATTCTCATGCTTTAAAATTGATGTTACCTAATCTATCTTTGCAAAATGAAACTTGTGAAGCTTGTATTCTTGGTAAACATCATAAATCGGTTTTCCCTTCATCTATGACTATTTATGAGAATTGTTTTGATCTAGTTCACTCTGATGTTTGGAATGAACCTTGTGTTTCTAGAGAAAACTATAAATATTTTGTGACATTCATAGATGAGAAGTCAAAATATACTTGGCTCACTCTGATTCAAAATAAAGATAGAGTTTGAGAAGCTTTTATTAACTTTCAAAACTATGTAACTAACCATTTCAATTCCAAGATCAAAATTTTTAGGTCTGATAATGGGGGAGAATACACTAGCAATGCCTTCAAACAACACTAAGCAAAAAATGGAATTATTCATGAAACAAGCTGCCCATACACACCACAACAAAATGGAGTGGCTGAGAGGAAAAATCGCCACCTTATGAAGGTTGCAAGGAGCATGATGTTTCATACCAATGTCCCAAAGAGATTTTGGGGAGATGCTGTGGTTTCTGCATGCTACCTTATCAATAGAATCCCAACCAAAGTCCTCAACGATGTCTCCCCATTTCAGGTATTAAACAAAACTAAACCTTCCATTGATCACTTGCGTGTGTTTGGGTGTGTGTGTTTTGTCTTGGTACCAGGTGAACAAAGGAACAAGCTTGATCCCAAGAGTGTCAAAGCCATATTCATAGGGTACTCTCACACGCAGAAAGGGTATAAGTGCTATGTACCAGACTCAAGAAGGGTGATGGTCTCAAGGGGTACTATGATGAGAAGAGCTGGGAAACCCTTAGAGATCTCTCACATGGACCATCTGATAGGGCAAGCAACCTGAGAACCATTTTGGAGAACTTGGGGATCAGCCATCCTAAGAGCAGTGTGGCGCCAACAACATCTCCACCCCCACCAGCTGCTGAGAGCAATCAAGAAGCAGCACCAGTTGTTGAGATAGTCCATCCTGAGCCTGAGGGGGGCAGTGAGCATGAATCAACACCAAAAGATGATTCAGCATCAGCACATGATCAAGATGGAGCAGAACCTGACGACTCCAGTGAAGATCAGTATAATGGTGATCAAGGGCATGAAGAAGCAGTGGTAGAAGAGCAGATCCAGCCATTGAGAAGGAGTACCAGAGTGAGGAAAGATAGAGTATACTTCAACAGCAATGCAGTGGCTCATCCTATCCAAGCAGCCTGCTCCTTTGCTAGCTATCCTCAAGAACATGTAGATTTCCTTACCAATCTGGATCAAGAATATGTTCCAAAGACTTACGAGGAAGCTATGGCTCCCATGAAGAAGGGAGAGAGTCTGTTGGAGATGAAATCAATGCCATGATCAAGAATGATACTTGGTATGAGACTGAGCTCCCCAAAGGAAAGAAAGCAGTGACAAGTCGCCTTCTCTACACCATCAAGTACTTGGCTAATGGAAAGCCAGAGAGGAGGAAGACAAGACTAGTTGCAAGAGGATACACCCAAGTCTACGGAGAAGACTACCTAGATACCTTTGCACCAGTAGCTAAGCTCCACACCATAAGGACTCTTCTCTCATTGGCAGTGAACTTGGATTGGAATTTGTGGCAGATGGATGTCAAGAATGCATTTCTTCAAGGAGAGCTGGAGGATGAGGTCTACATGAGACCACCACCTGGTATGGAGGATA
Source organism: Moricandia arvensis (assembly GCA_905132765.1). NCBI lineage: Eukaryota > Viridiplantae > Streptophyta > Magnoliopsida > Brassicales > Brassicaceae > Moricandia > Moricandia arvensis. Next base: position 110,415 of record CAJHQP010000398.1, on the reverse strand, counting down.
TGGTCAGACCAGGAAATGTTTTAAGATTGAAGAAAGCAATCTATGGATTAAAACAGTCTCCAAGAGCTTGGTACCACAAACTGAGTACAACTCTCAATGGAAGAGGATTTGTAAAATCAGAAGCTGATCATACCCTCTTCACCCTCACAAGCAAGCAAGGAATTGTGGTGATTCTGATCTATGTGGATGATATTATCATCACAGGAAGTGATAAGGAAGGTATCATCTCTACTAAAGCTTTTCTTAAGTCTACATTTGATATTAAAGATTTGGGTGAGCTAAAGTACTTTCTAGGGATTGAGATATGCCACTCTAAAGAGGGGCTGTTCTTATCTCAAAGAAAGTACACACTTGATCTTTTAAATGAGGTAGGAAATCTTGAAGCAAGAGTAGCTAAGACACCACTTGAAGAGGGTTACAAATTCTTGCGTGAGGGGGAGTTTGAGGATACTCCATTTGGCGACTTCAAGCTCTATAGAAGGATGGTTGGGAAGCTGATCTACCTCACCATTACAAGACCAGACATCTGCTTTGATGTGAATCAAGTCAGCCAGTATATGCAAGCACCAAAGGTTCATCATTGGAATATGGTGGAGAGGATCATGAGGTATCTAAGGGAAGCTCCTGGTCAAGCTGTTTGGATGGGCTGCAACAAGAGCACAAAGATTGTGGGATATTGTGATGCAGATTGGGCTGGTGATAGAGTGGACAGGAGGTCTACTACAGGCTATTGTACCTTCATAGGAGGCAATCTGGTTACTTGGAAGAGCAAGAAGCAAAAGGTGATATCATGTTCAAGTGCTGAGGCAGAGTATAGAGAAATGAGGAAGCTTACAAGTGAGCTCATTTGGATCATGAACATGCTGAGATACTTGGACGTAAAGACAACATCACCAATCACAATGCATTGTGATAATCAGGCGGCTATCCATATAGCCTCAAATTATGTGTTTCATGAAAGGACAAAGCACATTGAGGTTGATTGTCACAAAGTGAGACAAGCTGTGGAGAAACAGATCATATTACGAGGTTGATTGTCACAAAGTGACACAAGCTGTGCAGAAACAGATCATATTACCTTGTTACACAAGGAGTGAAGATCAACTAGCAGATATCTTCACCAAGGGAGCAAGCACCAAGTTTTGTGAGTCCATCCATCCAAGGTTAGGACTCATAGACTTGTCCAGATCATGATCCTTTTAGCCATGAAGCATCTACTCTTTTTCCTTTGTGTGTTTTTATCCCATTGGGTTTTGCACACAAAGGTTTTAATGAGGGATGTCTTCATGGGTTCCAAGCTTAACCATATCCTATGGTTAAGCTTGAGGGGGATTATTGACATAAAGACATCAATAACAAAAAGAGATCAAGAGAAGAGAGGAAGAAGACTTGAAGAAGACTGCCGAAAACAGTGATATAACTATTGATAGTGCTTTGGATTCTTTTGTTAATCCAAGTATGTAAACTACAATTGGAAAACCTATCATACAATTGGAGACAAGTGGTAGAAGACTCACTGAAGAAGACTCACTGAAGACTTGTAAGAAGACTCAGTGAGGACTTGAAGAAGACTCGGTGAGGACTTGAAGAAGACTCGGTGAGGACTTGAAGAAGACTCAGGCAATTTGAAATTCAAATCTAGATCTGATGGAAATGAGCTGTCATGCACTTATTTTCCTCTCTCTCTCTTCTTGATCTCTGTCTTTAAATATATTGTAAGCAACAAAGAAATAATCTAAGGGAAACCAATTCCTTTCTTTACCTCTCTCTCTCTTGTTCTTGAGCAATTTTTCTTCTGTTCTTCATTAACTTTCACACACTAGCTAAAGGAAGAACACATTTGGAGCAGAGTATGAACGGTTCTATCTTGTTAGATGGAATGGATTTGGGGACAAATCCTTTTAAAGGAGAAGAGGATGATGCGATCTGGATCAACCTCAAAACCAAAGATTTAAAGATCATGTGTGAACCTTTTAGGTCAGTGCTTAAAGTGTGGTTAAAGGGCCAACCCGTGGAGCTTATTGGCTTATTCCATAAAATACTGGATAGAGAGAAGCTGAGAGCTCTTGATGCAGCCTTGGAACTACTTGGATCAACCGACAACAACATGGCAGTTCGACCACAAGGAGATGGACGACCAAGACATGATCAATACTCCAACATTAGCTTGCATTCATCATCAGTTTTCAACATGGATGGGTGGAAGAGAATGGAATGGTTGACAATGGAGCTAAATAAGCAGCTAATGACCCGGATCTGTACTTGGACTAGGAAGAAGATTTACATCGATCAAGTGAGTCTAAGTAACAAGTGGAATAGGCCAGAAGATGAATGGGTCATGCATATGTTGGAGAAGGTTCAACAAGGGCTTTTCAAGCCCAAGAAGTGGAAGGATCGACCATCTTGGTTCAAGTTGGCTGGTTTACTTAATTTAGGTGTATTTCCATTTTTCTTGTAAACAAATTAGATTTAGGTTTCCCATTTTAGACTAGGGTTAGGGTTTTCTTAAAACAATTATAAATAGGTTTTAGTTTTTCCTTTTTAAATTAGGAATAGGGTTTTCTAGTTAGGGTTTTCAGTTGTGTCTTTATAAGCCAAAGCTCTGCACATAATGTAACTACGCACTTTATTAATATAAATCTAAGCTTTTGGCTTTCTTTTTGTCTCCTTAGAGGCTTCTACCTTGTCTATTCACGAAGCTTGTTCATATTGTTTGACCATCCATTCGTCACTAGGAAAAATAATCTTCTGTTTATGTGACTGTCCATCTGGCATTAACAAAGCAAGTTGACACTCGTAGATAGCTGTAGCAAAACAACATCTAAGTTTTTTGCAGCTTAGGTGTGATCCATCCTAGAGTCTCAAAGCTTTAGGATCTATTCCACCTTCCTTTAAGTGATTCGTGGGGAGATAGTCTATCCAAGGCCGTATAAATAGTGTCTACCTAACTTAAGATGATTTTTCTATTATGATAAATTAACTATTTCCCCTTTCTATTGTCTCAATTTGTAACTCTTATAAGAATTAAATAAGAGAAATCAGTAACAAAATTGAAAACGAACATACAAAAGGAAGATTGAATTCATGTTTTGCGTGTTAAACCAATCAGTCTCAATTTAGGATATCTAAAACTACTTTCTATTTACTATCCTTATCAAAGTAGAACAAACATTGAGAAAAGGTATAAAATATTTCAGTTTTCATAATCTTTTTGAAACTGAGATATATTTTTATAGTCTTCACATATCTACATGTTTTTAAGTCAAAATAGAATAACTATTGAAATAAAAGTTTAAAAAAAAATCATTTTCATAAAAGACTTAATGGTAAAGCAATTATATAAAATTTTCCAAAAATAAAAATAAAACAAAATAAATGTTTTGATCAACAAAAGAGTAAAATTCAACGTTACTTTTAATTTAAAATAAATCAAATATTCTATATTTGTTTATTAAAATCAAGATATATTTTAATTAAATTCACGAAATTATAGTAACAAAGCTCCATCTTATTGTCGACAAAAAAAAAAAAAAAAAAGCTCCATCTTATTTTACAACACTAAAGCCTATAAAATCAACCACTACGTGTCATCGCAAAATTGTAATGTGTCTTATCCTACAAAGAAACATATAATTGTATGATTATATAAACCGGGAATATAAGGATATTGTATCTATTCGATTAGCTAAAACCCACCAAGATTTTCTTCGTAATGAATAAAAAGAAATATGTCTTAAATCAAATTAATATAGAGTACATCGCCAAAAACATACATTACTAGCGACAGATGCAGCATAAAATCGAATGAAGATGAAATAATGTGAACACAAAATAAATAAATGAAAATGCTTAAACAAAGTACATATTACTCCCACTTTATCTTTTTGTACAGAAAATAGTCAACTACGTCAAACAGTGAGTTGTGTTTACATTAATCAAATAAGCATACTGTGAATTGTAAGAAAATAATTTAAATAAAATAATGTGAAAATAAATATCTTATGCAAAATAAGAACCAAACCATTTGGATATTGATATAATTATCTAACGATTAACTTTAAAAGTACAAAAATTCGTGCCAAAAGATGGATAAATTCTTAGAATATCTCCATGAAATTCCTTACAAAAAAAGTTTAATACTATAATAATGTATTTACTTTTATTTTTTATAAAAATTAGAATCAATAACGGTTTAACACATATGCATATGGTTCTCGGAGTGGTTTTTTAAAGCATCAACAATGTCAATTCTTAAAATGAGTCTTTGATCCTTCTTATAAAAATATATTCATTTTATTTAATTTGTATTTATGTTAGTGTTATGTTTCAATTAAAGAGAGACACATAGCGTATTAATCTTTCAAAAATTATTGCACGTTTCTTCTCTAGCGACGACTCTCACCTTTCCTATTCTCTCTCCTCTTTTACATTATTTAATTAGTTTATTTGTTGAGAAATCCAGAAAAGAAACTATCACGGTTTATGCTTTTAAAGTTGTTGTTTCAAAACTTTTCTCTTTTTATTTCCTAACTTTTTATTATTTTATTATTTTTTATTTTGAAAAACCTGGGTTAATATATGCTCTTAGTAAATAACTAAATATAAACAGTTCAAGTTGTATTTGCATGTGCACCATAATGAAGATGTAAAGTAGAGATTGTCTGTTTAAGAACGGATGAAGCAGATCTGTTTGTTCGTGTGGAGAGTGTCATTTGATATCACTCCTGGAGTGATACTATGTCAAGTATCACATGAGACCATGTGCAATGGTGTGTTGAAAATATTATCAACAGTTGACCATGTACAATGGTGTGTTTAATTTCGTGTTGAAAATGAGTTGATACACAACTAGTTGAAAAAATTAAACGAATTAAATTTGGGTGAGAAGGAGAGACGTTGCACAATTCTATTCGCTAAAGAAAAAGTGGGCTGATGACTTTTTCTGCTGTTTTTTTTCTCTTCTTCTTTATTTAATTCAATTATTGTATGTTAAATTATTCATTTAAAAAAAATATATCAAAATTTATCATTTTTCGTACTCTATAAATAGAGACTTGTTTCATTGGATCTGAACACACAAAAAAAAACGAAAATCATCTTTAGTCTCTCATAACTTTCGTTTCTATATATATTTATATCTTCATTAAACGTGTATTCAGAGTGTTGCAAGCTCGATTTAAAATCATTCTCGAACTAGCTCGCTTCTGAGAAATCTCCGATTTGGCTATCATAATGAGATCATGTATCATATTGCATTAATATGATTGTTGAGGATGAACGAGATAATTAAATTTATAAAACTAAACATAAACTATTTAATCATTTATATAGTCCTTAAGTATTTTAATTTAATTTAAACTAATTATTATTAATATGTAATTACAAAATAAAAGATATAGAACAAACTAAAAATATGAAAATAAAAAAGGTATTGTAAGGTGTTGAATTTTATTAAACAAATCATTGATAAAGTATAAAAATGAGTGGGTGTTGAATTATTAAGTGGAAAAGAGAGAAACTGATGTGGAAGAAAGAGAAAATGATGTGAAGGATGTTCTGTGTTGAAACTATTGTATATAGTGTGATGACCCCATGTGATGTGATCACATATGCAACTTCCTCCACTTAAGACGCAAGTGTGATTATGATAACTTAAGAGATCCGGTTATTAATTTGTTTATTTCTAAAGTGTATCATTACTTAATAAGCCCATGTGGCCATTGTTTTTCTTTTTCATTATTATTATTGGTCTTTCGGATTTGGTGGATTAAGTGTTGTGTATCTAACAAATCAAACAAAATAAATAAAGGCATTTCAAACGAATCAAACGATATTAAATATATGTATAAAAAGTGGATGCAGACAAAACATGATTGATAATCTAATTCCTCGTAAAAACTATCATATAGTATATTATGTCTTACAAATTGTGACCCCATTCTATTCACAAAAATATACTTTAGAACTTATCTTTGCACAAATCAAAAGTTTAAAATTTATTTTACATATAGAAGATGAATTATTACTTTTGGAAAAGATTTATTGAGATTCGTGAATTCGATGATGATTCTCTATTTACGGTTTTCTATTTGAATACAACTGAATTATCTAGTCATTCAGAGTATTTTACTTTGGTTATTGATCCACCCCGATAATATATTGAATTTTCACTGACTACTTTTTCTTCTTTCATGTCATCATTCAGATTTACACAGATTCTAACACGTAGATCCGTATTGGTTTCATCTATAATGAATTTAACAATGTCTTCATTATTTGGGTGTTACCTTTTCTCTGGTTCAACAAGATGGCTACTTTTTGGAGTTTGAGTTCCGCGATCAGCAAGTTCCTAGCAGCTCACTGATTTCCCTTAAAGGTGAATATCTTTCCATCTTTTGCAGGAAATTTGACACACTGATGGTATTGAAGGAATCCTTTCATCAAGTCCAACCGTGCTGATAAATTCAGTGGATGTTCCATTAAAGCTGGTAAGGGATCGTGATGAAGCTTTGAGATCATGTAGATCGACTTTCATCTTGATAAGTGTTTCATTAAAGATTAGATTGACCGAGCTGCCTGTTTCGACTAAGATCTGAGTTACTTCGTAGTTTCCGATCATGATTTCGATGAGAAGTGGGTTGTTTTGAAGTGTGTCTATGTCAGCGATATCAAATTTAGAGAAGGTAACATGAATGTCGTCTTCCAGTTTTGGTAGGCCCTTGTTTTGCTGTTACCGCTTTCCGTTGGTATTCCTTGACTAATCTTACAAAATCCTTGCATGGTGATGAACCTCCCATGATTACATTTATTCTGTGAAAAACAATTGGACGTTCCTCGTTGCCTTCTTAATGCGCATTAATTTGTGCCTCAAGTCTTCAGGTTTTAAGCGATTAAGGTTTACTCATAATTGTTGTTTTGTCAAGATTCATGTTCCGAGATCAGTCTCGTGACTTCTGTGTAGATTGCTCTTTTTGGGGAAAATTGCATAAAAACTTGAAAGTGGCACTCACTGACACTTAAAACCTTGAACTTTTTCGAATAACACTTTAAAGGTTTCAAAGTGACGAAAAAGTTCAAGGTTTAAAGTGTCAGTGAATGCCACTTTCAAGGTTTTTCATGCAATTTTCCCCAAAAAAGCAATCTAGACAGAAGTCACAAGATGATCTCATGACATGAATCTTGACAAAACAACAATTATGAGTAAAGCTTAATCGCTTGAAACCTGAAGACTTGAGGCACAAATTAAAGCGCATTAAGAAGGCAACGAGGAATGTCCAAGTGTTTTTCACATAATAAATGTAATCATGGGAGGTTCATCACCATGCAAGGATTTTGTAAGATTAGTCAAGGAACACCAACAAAAAGCTGTAACGGCAAAACAAGGGCCTACCAAAACTGGAAGACGACATTCATGTTACCTTCTCTGAATTTGATACCGCTGACATAGACACACTTCACAACAACCCACTTGTCATAAAACTCATAATCGGAAAGTGCAAAGTAACTCAAGTCTTAGTCAAAACAGGCAGCTCGGTCGATCTAATCTTTAATGGAACACTTATCAAGATGAAAGTCGATCTACATGATCTCAAAGATTCATCACGATCCCTTAACAGCTTTAATGGAACATCCACTGAAATTATCAGCACGGTTGGAGTTGATGAAGAGATTCCTTCAATACCATCAATGTGTCAAATTTCCTACAAAATATGGAAAGATATTCACCTTTAAGGGAAATCAGTGAGCTACTAGGAACTTGCTGATCGTGGAACTCAAACTCCAAAAAGTAGCCATCTTGTTGAACCGGATAAAAGGTAACGCCCAAATAATGAAGACATTGTTAAATTCAACATAGATGAAACCAATACGGATCTACGTGTTAGAGTATGTGTAAATCTGAATGATGACATGAAAGAAGAAAAAGTAGTCAGTGAAAAATTCAATATATTATCAGGGTGGGATCAATCACCAAAGTAAAATACTCTGAATGACTAGCTAATTCAGTTGTATTCAAATAGAAAACGGTAAATAGAGAATCGGCATCGAATTCACGAATCACAATAAAGCTTTTCCAAAAGTAATAATCCATCTTCAGCATATTAATTGACTTGTGGAATCAACCGCATGCAACAAGTTGCTTACTTTCACGGATGCATTTTCAAGTTACAACCAGATAAGGAAGCATCCCAACTATACTAAGAAGACATCATTCATCACCGCTCGTGGCACTTAGTGCTACAAAGTAATACCTTCTGAGTGAAGAATGCATGTGCAACATGTCAATGCTTGGTCAAGAAGATGTTCACTGACAAGCTTGGTATCACAATGAAAGTATACATGGATGAAATTCTGGTTAATTTAATCATTATGGAAGATCACATCACTCATCTGAATGAATTATTATGAACCTGAAGCGAGTACGAAATGATGCTCAGCCCGGCCAAGTTCACTTTCAGAGATACAGCTGGAGAGTTCCTAGTCTATATCATCACTCAAAGAATAATCAAATTAAATCCAAAGCAGATCATGGCCATACTCGATCGCCCAGTTTAAAGAATAACCTGGAAGTACAACAGTTAACCAGATGAGTTGCAGCTCTCAGTCGATTCATTTCGCGATCAACTAACAAGTGCCTCCTCTTCTTCGAACTCCTCTAAGGGAACAAAAAGTTTATTTGGGATGAAAAATGCAAGGAAGCATTTTGTCAACTCATGGCTTATCTGACAACACAACCAGTTTTGGCCAAAACAACCATGGACGACATTTTGTACCTTTATGTCGAGGTTTCCTTCCTTGCAGTCAGTAGCATCCTTATCAAGGAATATTCAGGAGAGAATAAATCGATATACATGCAAGAGCATGCTAGATTCCATAACACCATACTCCACACTGGAGAAAATGGCCATAGCCATTGTCATTTCCACAAGGACGTTGCATCCATATTTAAATCTCATCCTAACATTATACTAAAAAATCACCGGCTTTAAACTATGATGCATTATACAAATCATTCAGCAAAACTATCAAAATGACAATAGAACTCAGCAAAAAAAACATCAGTTACAAAAGTCGATACGTAGGAAAGTCTCAATTATTGGGAGAACTCAGCAAACAAAACATCAGTTACAAAAGTCGATCCGTAGGAAAGTCTCAATTATTGGGAGACTTTTTTATCGAGCTATCGCATGAGTTGGAACAAGACTTAGCTCTTCCCAGCAAGAAATGGATCATGCACGTAAATGGAGCATTACCAACAATGGATCAGGAGTCAGAGTCTATCTCCAATCTTCCAAAGGAGAACTCATTCGATAGTTCTTTTGTCTAGGTTTTGTAGCATCCAACAATGAAGCTGAGTATGAAGCAGTCATTGCTGGGATACAATTAGAGAAAGTGATCAAATCAAAATACATAGAAGAACACTATGACTCCTAGCTTGTCTCTAATAAGTTCAGTGGAGACAATAAAGCGAAAATGAGAGGATGGATGCATACCTAAAAGTCGTCTAGGATCTTGCTAAGGAATTTGAGTTTTTCAAGCTAACAATGGTCCCCCAAGAATAAACACACGTGCAAATTCACTTTCTGTGTTGGTAGAAACCCTAAAGACCAATTCAAAAGAACTATTCTGGTGCATAATATAGAACGACCAAGTATCACCTTGGCTTTTGAAGCTACCTTAGTCGTCGGGCCAATCAGCATGGACATCAATGTTCTTGATCTCGATCTCATAACCATCAATTCGAGGCTTACCATCTTAAGAAACTTGGACGATGGAAATTTACATGACGAAAAATGGGAAGCAAGGCAAATTAAAGTACGAAGTATCCATTACATAACAATGGATGGACAATTGTACAAGTGGAGTGCCAACAAAGTCTTATTATCGTGTATTCAGAGAGAAAAGGTATGGTTGTTCATGGAAGAAACACAGTAAGGAGCAGGAGAACCAATCCCCTGAACGAGCTCTCGCTCTGGAAATCAAGAGTCAAGGAAACTATTGGCCAGTAACAGTAGATGTTGGGGTCAAAATTGGTTACGAAAGAATCAACCTCAGAAACTTTCCGAGAAATATAATCTTTGTAAAAACAGAGATAATATCTCAAAAAAGGGAAAGGGAAAGTCGAAGTAAGTTTCGGCTTTGGGAAGCCAATGCACGTACCAGAAAGGCAATGGGCCAAAACACAACCTAATAGGCTCATTGGAGGGTTTATTGGCCTTATTCGTGAGGCATTAGACCGAGAGAAGACTATGGGCTTTGATGAGGGCTTTAAAAAGAAATGAATGGATATGGGTCAGCATGGATGACTAGGCAACCTAATTGACCAGAAAATGAATGGAAGGAATCTGGACTGGTCAAACCGACATTGGTGGGAAATGAGTTGGAAATAGAACATCAGGAGCATCTTTATCAATAAAATGAGAATAAGGAGGTATTTGGTCGGACCATGAACAAGATGGATCGAGTCCAAACAAGGGTTGTTCGAAAAAGGCCTTTATCGGCCTAAAAAGTAGAAAGACAAACCAGCTTAGATTATGATTGGCTCAAGAAAATTAGACATGTCCAAGATAGTTTATTTTCATTATATTTATGATTTTATTAAATGTAACAAAATACAATTAAGTTTGGTTATCTTAAACCAATTAGCAATAGGATTAGGAGATGATTTTCACTAAACCGAGTTAATTTTGGTTTAAGTTTTTTTTTTTAGTTTAGGATTTGGTTTTGTTCTTTCTTATTTATGTAACCACAAGCCTCTATGTAAAAACAACCATTATTCATTAAGATTAAGCTTTGGCTCAAACAATCAGTCTCTTAGGAGACTTCTCTATATTGTTCATGTATGAACAAATTTTTCACTAGGAAGAGAGGAATCTCTTGTGGATCATCTTGGCAAAACTAGGGTGTGTGCCATAGAGTAGCAGAACAACTCTAGAATAGTCCATAGCTATTGAGTGAAGTCCATCACATCGTTTCACCCACCTTCAAGTGATCCAAGACGCAGACAGTCTATCCAGGGCCGTACAACATAATAACGCCTTTGGCCCTTAAAATTTATTAGTCTATTCGGTCATGTTCTTATTTCATTATTTGCTAATCGGTCGGCATATGCCTAGAACAGTTCATGGGTGTTCCAGAAAAAAAAGATAATACTATGATAAATAGAATACTACACTAATAAGTATTTAGCAAACATTGTTTTTTTGACATCGACAAAAATAGACTCAAGTAGACTATGCGAGCCAAACCGGTAGCTCTGTATCCATGTGAACAACGAAAGACGTTTGTTTTCTCGCACTGCGTTCTTGACTGTCCGCCCGCGAATTCAGTGTCCTTGGTACATAGATGATTGCCGAGCTGTGAAAACTCCCTTGAAGCGTCTTGATATTCTCCAGATAATTTGCAAAGGCTGGCCATTCGCCTGAGAACAATCTATTGCAAACGTAACTTGATATTGGCGCAAGTTCTTCATACCCTCCATTGCCCAGATAAGCGCTTCCACCTCAGAATGAAGAGGTGAGAGGCTGGCTCTAACATTTCTTGCTCCCATTAAACCCGCAAAACCTTCAAGAGTACTATACCAACCATGGCCATCAAACAGCAAATATTGTTTTCAATATACGTTAAATCAGTTGTACTATCTTATTTTAATATGATTCACATGCAATATAGTACAACTTTCGTCCGACAGTTTTAAAATTTCCGTTTAAACTTTTTTCAAGTAATAACATATGTAGAAAAAGTTGTATGTTTTTATCGACATAGTTATTTGGTTGAATTATATATGATAAAAAATATTTCAAATAAAACTGGGAGGGGAAGAAAAAAAATGAGATATGCATTGATGATCAAACGGTTATTATTGAATAAGAGTAGTTAATGTAATATTATATAAAATATACATGATACTTAAGCCAATAAGTTGCAACGGATATGTACTTATGCGAGGAACTGTGGTCAAATTTTTCTATATTATTTTGATATTTTTGAACTGCATGAATCTAAAAATTGCATGATATTTGGTATATATGGAAGGCTAGGAATGACAAGCTTTTTAGGGGGATTGACAGAGACCCTATGGAGTTGGTAAGATTTTCAGAAAATGAATGTATTGCTTGGTTTAGTGCTAATGATAAGATTGGCCTGAATCCGCATGCACCTTGTAGCGACGAGACTCAGACCATATGTCTAGAGAATAAATGCATCGTGGACGGTTCTTGGACCGATGCTGGTCAGTATAGCGGCTGTGGTTGGGTTTGGAAAACTGATAATGGGAAGATAGAGCTAATGGGAACGAGAACTTGAGAAAGTGCGAGACAGCTCTTCATTCCGAACTCGAAGCTCTTAGATGGGCGTTAGAATGTATGCTTCAATACTCGTCATGTCAACGCTTTGGTATGGATTGTAAGGACCTTATTGCAATGCTATCGGACCCGCAAGCATGGCTGCGTTTTGCAACGGAACTGGAAGCTATTAAAACCCTTTTGATCTGCTTTCCAGAGTTTGAGATTTGTCATGTCCCGAAGGTTCACAATGGAGTTGCTGATGCTTTGGCCAAAACTACACAAACTTGTCATAGAAGTCTCTGTTTTGTTGGTAGTTCTATTCCGGTCTGGCTTCCTAGACCACCTCAAGTTTGAGTAAAAGAATTACCGTTTGATGTCAAAACAAATTCTAAAAACGGGTTTTTCCATATATATATTCCTTAGGCATTATTTGTGAAGTGATTTCACAAATGTTAATTTTACAATCAGTTTTACCAAAAAATGTGATATAATATTCTTTAACTGTTGGCATAACTTGTAGTTAAATGTGATATGGACAACAACAATTAATATTAATTTCAATTTTGGTAATAATAGAGAATATAATAATAACTCATAAATTATTAAAATAAATTTATTCAAATATATCATTAAATGATTTAATAATAAAAATATAAAAAAATTTACAAATTTTAAAATTTTATTTTAATACATTATTTTAATCATACAATTTTTATTATCAAACAAGATTTGTAAAATTTATATGATCTTTTAAAAAAAACATCTTTAATCGTAATATCATTTGTTTCCTTTTAATATCTATAAATTTTAAAAATTATCTTTAGTTTTATATTTTGATAACTATAAAATTTATATCAATTTTATTTTATATAACTCGAAAACAAAATTTTTTGCCCACATGGGTTTCTTCCATAACATAACTGTTTACTTACTACTCCCTCCGTTCCAAAATGATGTGTGTTTTGGAGTTTTCACACATATTAAAAAACATGTAAATTTTAAACTATAAATATATTATTTTTATAATTAGTTATTTTTCAAAAAAATTAGCCAATCAAAAGTAAGTAAATAGAATTAATATTTTTGAAATATATAATCTAATATATTAAAACAGAGTCCTATTTTTTATCTACTTATAAGTAGTTTAGGTTGGACCATTACATTTTTTTAATTTCCTATTTATTCTCCTACAACTAACTTAATTATTATTAAGTATATATATTATATCTAACAATTATTTTAATACTTTCAAAATAAGATATCTAGAAAAGATATTCTTAAGTATCTTTTCGTAAGATTAGATTTTAATAATATCTTTTAATATCTTTTATTTAAAATGTAAATATGCATTTGTTTTTAAATAATAAAGCTATTATTAATATTAACTACAGTTAAAAATGAAAAATTATTCATTATTCATTTATATAATAAAAAAATCTATAATATTTGTATATATATAATTTATATTCATAATTCAATTACTACGCCAAATAATAAATATAAAGTAATTTAGTTCATTAATTAACTATTAATAAGTTATAAAATAACAAAATAAATTAGATTTATGAATTTTACAACATACTTCAACTTATTAAACAATATTAAAATATAATATATGAACTAATAAATCATTTATATGTTAATATACATATTTTACTTAAAATATTAAAAATAATTAATATATTTCTCATGTATGAAACGAGTATAATAACAATAGTTAATATGTAATGTTGACAAAAATATAATAATAAAATAAAATTTTACGAATATTAAAAATTAAAAATTTGTATTATAATATATGAAGCAGGTTATACAAATTAATTATCTTATTTTCATAAAATTATATTAATATAAATTTTATTTTTATTATATATACTTCAGAACAAATGTTTTAATAAAAAGATACACATGTATAAGACTTCTAATTTTGATTAAATTAGTATTTGAATAAAAATTCATCTCGCTTTAAAAAGTACGGGTCAAAATCTAACAATAAACATTAATATTTCATCAAAATCTAATAAGAAACATTAAAATGCGGGTGAAAATCTAATAATAAAAATTAATATTTAATCAAAATCTAATAAGAAACATTAAAGTGCGGGTCAAAATTCATCTCATATTCATGTATCTATTTCTAATTTATTATGTATCCTCTCGAATATTAATCCATTACGCTTACAATGCGGGTCAAAATCCATCTTACATTCATGTATCTATTTCTAATTTAGTAGTATCCTCTCGAATATTAATCCATTACGCTTACAAAAAAATGATAAATTAGTTTGACTAACTTTTGTAAAATAAGAGCATAACATTCATAATATATATCCACCATTCATCTAAATATTCATAAATTAGAATATTTTAAATATGAAAATTTAAGTCAAATTGTATTACATAGTGGCCATCCATAGGTGGATATAGTAGTCGGGTCCCAAATTTTAGCCTATTTTGCGGATTTTATAAAAATAAATAAATAATGAGTTTAAAGAAAAAAACAAACCGGACTCCATATAAAGTCATCAGTTAGTCAGTTTAACCGCGGGTCTGGGTCGTGACCCGAAACACTGGATATAACGCTTCATTTGTAACATTTAAATGTAGATATATAATCAAAAATGCAAATTTATTTCATATAGTTTGGTTTGTGTCGAAAATAATCTTACGCTTTGAAAGCGCAGATTAAAATCTAGTTTATCATTATTACTTGCATTGCACTGAAAATGCAAAATATAATTCTTTTTGAAATAAATATTTTTTTAAAACATAGATCATTATGTAATAGAGAATATTAACTAAATTCGGAACTAAAGTCGGTGGCTCCACTAAAAGTGATACAGTTGTTTTCGCATTCTCCATTTGGAGTCTAAATATATGAAAGTCAAATTTTGTAAGCCGACGACGATGACTGTGATTGTCATAGAGATTGGAAAGTAACGATTGTTGTATTTATAATATACTATCTTCTCTCTTGGACAGAAAAGATAATCTTCTTATCAAATCTCACATCTAAACCACATGGTGTTTTTGATATTTTATAATCTATACCATATAGTGGGTGAGATGATGATATATTTTTACAAACCTAACTTTCTCAAAATTAAATATAACAAAAAGATGATTAGGGAAAGCCAGTTTGACAAAAATGATTAGGCCAAGTAGTAACAAAACAGTATAGACTAAAGACTACTTCTTTCCAAAATAATCTCCCTCCAAACGGGTTAAGTATATGTCGACTCTTCACGTCTCAAACGTCATTTAGACCATCTAGTGACTAGTGCACACACACACACAAAAAAATGACCATCACGCCTTGTAAACTCTTTATGTGTTTTTTCTTGTTTCTTTTTTGAAACTTAACTCTTCATGTGTTTTATATCTGTAAAGTATAAACTAAACGTTTTCAGCTTAAGTTGGAACATGTTCATCCCTTCGACATGGTGGAAATAGCAGCGACATGTGACTGTCCAATTCCGTATCATAAAAAGTGTATGCGAAGTTGGAATTAATTTCTTATGCCCACTAACTTTTAAATACGATAATACTAGTGCATTATAATAGAAAACTTCCAAAAAAAATTCTAATACATTATATGCTAGAAGTTGGAAAGTCTTTTAAATTTTAAAATCAAATAATTAACTAAATAACATCAAACATTTCATTAAATTTAAGATCAACTTATATCGTGTTTAATAAATAAAAAATTAAAAACTTATAGTTAATTTTCTATAAAATATAAGATTCTAAAATCTAACGCTATAATATAAATAAGAGTATAACATAAATTACCAAACCCTAAACCAAATACAATCACGGTTTACAACCTATATTCACTCAACTATGTTGAAAATAATTTAATTTTAGTAAATCTAAATTTTATATAATTTAGAAATGTTTATAATTACATGATTTCAATTTTTTTCTCCATCAAAATATTTTTATTTAATTTATAAATTATTTTAACATCTAATACATTAGAATACTTTTCGAAAAGTCTTCTCATAAAACACTTCACAGGTTGTATTCAAAAAAGTGCATACATGTTTTTTTTGTTTAATTATAAGAGGTTTGTTGTAAATTCACAAACATTTTGAGTTACTTTTACATTTGATTGAATTTGGAATAGATTTTAATATTTAAAATCAAGTTTTATGTCATTTTTGGTAATTTCTCAAAAGAAAAAACTCTTAGTGGTGATCTTAGTTTTTTTGTTAATCTATTAATTTCTTCATAACATTATTATTTCAAATCTTTTATCATGTATTTATTTACTTTTTCATCATCATTGCTTTGCCTCTACTCAGCGGATATCAAGAAAAAAAATATTAAGAATTCGATGCGAATAAATTAATACTCCCTGATTGGATCTTGTATAGTACTTACTATATATAATACGCTCCTTTGGCTACTAAAAAAACATAACTGAGCAAAATGAAGACTAATCTTTTCCTCTTCCTCATTTTCTCGCTACTCTTATCATTTGTTTCTGCCAAACAATCTGGTCGTAGACGCATCCGCGATCTTTCAAGCATCATTACAAGATCTCAGTTCGAAGAAATGCTTAAGCATAGAAACGATTCTGCTTGTCCAGCTAGAGGTTTCTACACTTATGACGCCTTTATCACCGCTGCGAAATCCTTCTCCGGTTTTGGCACTACTGGAGCCACCGCGGCGAGGAAGAGGGAGACTGCGGCTTTCTTCGGCCAAACTTCCCACGAAACCACCGGTACGTACTAACCTTTCAAAAGAAAACTTTTATACGTTTGACTTCACATAAGCTTTTATTCTTTTTTTTCCGACAAGCTTTTATTCTTTTAAACTAATATAATTCAACTTCTAGTTTTTTTCTTTTTTTGATAAAATATACGCCCTTTTAGTATTTGATGTTTTAGAGTTGAGCAGACAAATTAAGAAATCACATAGTTATTCTCAGTTTTCCACTTTTATCTAAAAACAATATTACCCAACTATAACCAATTCAATCAACAATTGTCAAAAAAAAAACACATCAATCAATAGAAAATCATATTGCAATACAATGGTTATTAAACTCAAATAACATTTTTTACATTGAAACTTGAAAATGTCATCTTATATAACATAAAAATAACCATAGAATACCAAGTAAAGGAAAATGAAGAATTTTTTGTTTACATTTGGCGCTGGCGTTTATAAATACCAAACAAATATTTGTTTTAAATGTTAGTATTTTTCATTTACAATTTTCTTCATTTATCAAAAGTGTTTTTTACTATTCTATTTAGTAAAGATTTTACTTAAACTTTATTTAGTTTATTAGAAAAAAACCTAATAACACATATGTTTTTTCTTTTGACGTCAAACTGTTATTCTATATGTTTTTTAAGTTTATTATAAAAAAACTAATAACATATATGTGTTTTTTTTTACATCAAACTAATAACATATATGTTTATAATGGAGACTTTAACAACATAGCATTCCAATTTCAAAAATGTCACGCACGTTAATTTTGTACCATGTTTATTAAATATGTGAAGTTGTGACGGACTATATATATATGATATGTTTATGAACTTGACGGTTTCATGGGTACAGGTGGGTGGCCTTCGCCAGTGGCACAAGACGGAACAGATACATGGGGCTACTGTTCAAAGCAAGAAGATAAGCCATCTTCAGACTACTGTTCACCGAGCACCAAGTGGCCATGCGCACGCGGCAAACGCTACTACGGAAGAGGACCTATGCAGCTTAAAGGAAACATCAATTATGGACAGTGCGGTAAAGCCATCGGAGCTGATTTACTGAACCACCCTGACCTTCTGACGAAGGATGCAGTCATCGCTTTCAAATCCGCGATTTGGTTCTGGATGACCGCTCAGCCTCCCAACCCATCATGCCACGCCGTGATCAGTGGCCAGTGGAAGCCGTCAGCGGCAGACCGTGCCGCGGGGAGACTACCGGGTTACGCTATGATAACCATCATCATTGCCCCTGGTGAGTGTGGTATTGGCGCAGACACTAGAGTCGCGGATCGTATAGGGTTTTATGCGAGGTACTGCAAGATATTTGGCGTTACAACTGGAAAGAATATTGCATGTTACGGCTTTTAATTCGAAGCTTCCATTATTGATTCTGTAAACTTCTTTAGAAAAGAAGAGTTACTGTCTTTTTTTTGTCCATGTTTTCTCTCTCTGTACCTCGTTTCTTGTGTGAGCTCCGATGATAAAACTTGTATCTCTATCTTGAATTGAACATTTTCCATACTTTTATTTGATAATACTTCGACTTCTCCTGCTCCTTTTTAAGTGAACCACTTTCACTTCTAAATTTGGTGTATGATAAGTGTTGGAGATTATTATAATCCCTCGAAGAAATCCCATCAAATGAAAGAACTCGGTCCAGATCAGTCGGCCTAGCTAAGTTGAAGTCGGTCCAACTAAGTTGAAGTTGGTCCAACTAAGTTGAAGTTGGCCCAGCTAAGTTGTGAGTTTTGATCGAACTGAAGGAGAAAATGAAAGATGAATTTGTATATAAAGAGAGAGTTGAAGACCGAGATACATATTCACAAATACACACCATTTGATAAAAGAACTAGGGTCAACATTATTCTCTTTTTTCATGTTGAATTATTGTTTTTTTTTCATATAAACTCAATCAAATCTCACTACATTAGTCTCTTGATATGTTCAATAGACATCTTTTAAATAGTTCACTTTTGAATTCATACCTATATCTTGTACGTGCCAAATTCAGATTAAACAATGTGCCGTTTATAGGGAATTAGAAAACAACACCAAGAAAAGATCAACATCATGACTGTAGATGATCTACTCGACACAAGGGAACTATAGATTTAGGGAATGAGATATCTTATTATGTGAGGGTTAGTACAATATTTATATGAGATACAAAAGCCCTAATACATTACTAATTACACTTAGGTCCTTTCTATACATAGCTCGTATACGCTCCCTCAAGTAGGAGGTACTGAAGTAACTCCGAGCTTGGACGTTAACTCTTGGAACAGTGGTCTTGATAAGGGATCCGTAAGAGGATCAGCCAATTGATCACGCGTGGAGACATAAGTAACTCAAAGAGTTCCAGCTTGTACATTGTCTCTGATGAAGTGGAAATCCAGTGCTAGGTGCTTCATGCGGGAATGAAATCGGATTGGCTGACAAGTGAGTTTCTCCAATGTTATCGCAGTAAATAACAGGAGGTGTGGTGAGGCGAATGCTGAGCTCTGTGAACAAATAAGTGATCCAACAGATCTTTGAAGCAGCATTAGCAACAGCACGATACTCAGCCTCCCTCGATGATCTAGCCACTCATTTTTGTTTACGCGATGACCATGATATAGGACTGCTGCCTAAGTATATTACATAGGCATTTGTGGAGATGAAATAATCGGTATCTCCTGCCCAATCCGCGTATGAAAAAAACATGAAACATGAGAGGAGTGTTTCAACGCAAGAGAATACCATGAGTTTGTGTTCCTGCAAGGTAACACAGTACTCACTTGGATGCAGACCAATGGAGATCAGTCGGACTATGCATGTACTGAGACAACTTATTAACCGCAAATGCGATGTCTGGTCGGGTAAAAGAAAGATATTGCAAGCTCCCAATTGTTGCTCGGTATTCACTTGCATTATCTAACTTTGTACCTCAGGTGAGAGAGAGTTTCGTAATGGAGACATAGGCGTTGAGAATGTCTTCACGTTTAACATCTTCGTTTTGTGGAGAAGGTCAAAGATGTATTTCTGCTGACGAAGATGCAGTCTAGTTGAAGTCCGAGTTATCATAATGCTCAGAATATATTTTGTTTCATCAAGATCCTTCAGTGAAAAACGGCTATTCAGAGTTGTGATGAGCTCGCTGAGCACTAAGTTGTTGTTGTTGGTGATTAACACATTGTCCACGTAAACCAGGACATAGAGAATGAGGGAGCCAGACCGCTTGATGAAGACAGACGTGTCTGCTACGGAGTTCACAAGACCGACAGTGAGCAGCTAGTTTCTCAGTTCCTGATACCAAGTGCATGGAGCCTGACGTAGGCCATATTGAGCCTTCTTTAGGTGACACACATAATGCAGACGATCTTGATCAACAAAACCGAGAGGTTGTTTGACATATACTTCATCTGTAAGTCTGCCTTGTAAAAATGCGTTGTCACATCTATATGTCAAATGCTCCAGTTATTGTTAACAGCAAGATGAAGAACAGACTGCACTGTTGTGGCTTTGATCACTGGGCTAAAGGTATTGGTAAAATCCTTGCCGTGTTGCTGACTGAAGCCACGAGCCACCAACCGTTCCTTGTACTTTTCAATGCTGCCATCAGGTAAGTACTTTATAGTAAAAATCCACTTACATCCAACAACATTTTGATCAAGTCGTGGAGGGACAAGCTCATGTGTGCTATTCCTGATTTGAGCATTAATCTCTTCTAACATTGCATTTCTCCAGTTTAGATCCTTTAGCGCCTCTGCTACTGTTTTTGGGATTGTGGGTTTGAGTTTGATGGTGGTTATGGACTATTTTTCAATTGGTTTATGTATATTGTTTTTGGCTCGCGTACGCATTGGGTGTGTATTTGGTGGTGGCTGAGGT
Source organism: Moricandia arvensis (assembly GCA_905132765.1). Lineage (NCBI taxonomy): Eukaryota > Viridiplantae > Streptophyta > Magnoliopsida > Brassicales > Brassicaceae > Moricandia > Moricandia arvensis. The sequence continues at coordinate 89,534 of CAJHQP010000398.1, read as the reverse complement.
GGTTGTATTTGTGGAGGGAGAGATGGTAACGGCTGAGGTATGGGTGTAGAATGTGTAGTAGGAGATGTGGAGGCTGGAGCAGGTGGAGTTGGCGCTAAAGGAACCAGTGATGTTGTTGGAGACGGTGGTGATATAGCCTATTTATTACAAGTTTTAGACCATGTTATAGGTTCTATTTAAGGTCTATTATGTGTGTCTAGGATATGTTTTGGAGTATTACAGGTCCAAGAACGTTTTGGAAATATAAGGAGATACTTTGAGCCTTTGGAGCATTTAAAGGAGAGGAATCCGTAGCTGACCATTTGAGGAGTCGAAGTACAAGCCTGTCATCGATCGATGACACAAACTTGGAGTCGACCGATGATAAAAGAACAAGGTCGATCGATGCTGCATACTTGCCATTGATCAACGTGCAACTCGCAGACAGCCGATTGAAAAGCCCAAGTTTAGAAGACAAATGAAAAGAATGCCCTGGACGAGTTTTGACCTAAGTTTTAGGGTTTTTATATTTATGCTTATGTATTGAGAGCATGAAAAGTGTGTGTGTGTGTGGGTGTGCAAGTGCATGTTAGACTAATAAAGCTTTATTATAGTTCTAGGTTTTTAGGAGTGAATATTCATAACTCCTTAGGGAGATTTGTATTGGAACCCAACATTTTATCTAGGCATTCTATTCAGACTATTGTTCTTATTTTAATTATGTCTGAGTAGTCATAAACTAGATTTAGGTTTCAATTATAACAATCATGGATTAGCCCAAAAGTAAGATTGCTAGGTTAAGTTAATATCCATCAATTGAGCTGTGCTTAATGCTTGCATTCTAGAGTAGCTAACTAGGATCTCGAAAGTAGGAAGTGGACGACTACGAGAGTAGATTCTGTGCCAGAATAGACTCCATTGAACAAGGCTATTAGGCGCATGCGAGAGCTGGTCTAATAAGTCTGGTGGACTTATCAAATCTCGCTCACGCTTCCTTCTGATTTCACCGTCGATCGACATCAGACCTTAGCCATCGATCGATGGTCTTTCCGTTTGCTCGCATACGAGAGTTGGAGTTAAAAGGGTCATAATAATTAATATTTGAGTTCTAGTATATTTACATTTCCGTGCTTCCTATCCACTATAATCCATTAGGCTTGAAACCCTATATCTAGCATATTTGCATTTGCATCAAGTTAGTTTATTAGAATATTTCCATATTTGCATTATTATAATATTTTCACATTTACCTTATTAGTATATTTCCATATTGCATCTCTACTTCTTGATAAGGAATATGTCCTTAACTGATTGTTTGCCACCAATATATATATATATTCACCTAGTTTAATCTTTAGAAATAAGAAATCTATTGTGTGTCATTGCTCTCTGTGGATTTGATCTCTAAGTACTACATTTGATCACTTTTGGCAAGAGTACTATTTGTGTGTTAAGACTAGGTTTAATTTGATAGTTAATTGTTTAGGATATTCATACCCTGTTAGAACAATAAAAACACGCATGTCAAATTTGGCGTCGTTGCCGGGGAGCATTGATCGCCATTAGATTTAATTTCTAGGATTTAGTCTAGGTTTGTTACTATTTTCAAGTTACTAAAATTTTATTTTCCTTTGTTTTTCAGGTGCAAGCAAAGACACACCAAGAGCAATAAAGGAAAAGAACTACTATTCTCTGACCCCGATAAAATCGAACGTACAATCCGCAAAGAAGACGACACCTCTTTACGAACAACATCGACCGACATCAGAACTCGAGCATCGACCGACACTGATAACATAGCAACGATCGACAACAACTTACCCACATCGATCGACATAAGTAGACGAGTTCAGATGGTTCCGACTTTAATATTAATTCGGGATGAGAACGGAGATCTGCATGACCTCGATAGTCATCTGCGTAATGCAGCATGAAAAAAAGATCAAGGAGAAAATAGAAGCTAGACGGAAGCCCCAGCTCAATGCATTGATTGATGATGATTTTGGGTAGAAGTGAAGAAAGAAAGGCTACAAGAGGGAGGATTCTGTTTAGAAAATTTGAGTTTACTCAAAAGTTTGCACATACATCGATCAACACCAGTTACTAAGAATCGATCGACGGTCCCTATGGAGTTAGCAGAATCGGGAAAATCTTCAAAAGTCGTTCGAAGAATTGATCGTAGAATCGATTAATGGTTCCCAGCAGCAAAACGGGTTCATTTGCCAAAGATCACGAATATGACAAGTCCGCAGCAGAAGATGGGTACATCAGAGACTATGATGGTTGATAAACTACCGAGGGTCATCCCATGAAGAAATATAGGATCATTCTAAAGAACAAAAGTGATCTTGGAAAATTTGTGGTGCCATGTCTGATCAAAAGCCACAAGTTTCCCAATGCCCTATGTGTACTAGATCATCGGTGAGCAGCATACCCTGGGCTATGGCAGAAAAGTTGAACCTGAGAGTGGAGCCTTCCAGCGATTCTTTCATCTCTGTGGATTGCTTCAGAGTGGATCCAGGAGGTATTTGTAGAGATGTCTCACTGCAAATTCAGGATGTCTTAGTCTCGATAGACTTCCATGTGATGGATATCCAAATCAATTGGAATTCTTCTTTGTTACTTGGAAGAGCTTTCATGGCCACCGTAGGAGCTATCTGAGACATGAGGACAAACATGTTATGCCTTTCCTTGATTGATCATAATGTTTATTATGAAATTTATAAGAATAAACCTGCCCTCACGAAGTTGTGTGATGATCCTGCCCTCACGAAGTTGTGTGATGATGCAGAACTTGTTGTCACATGCTTATGCGATTATGACTTCAATGAAGAGTAGGAAGATGGAGCATCGATCGATACCCAGTGGAGAAAATCGATCGAAACGCTTGTAATTCAGCAATCGGTCGACACCCACCCTTTGTTATCGATCAAAAATCATACTCCAGAACCAATCAACGACTACCACGAAGATGGTGGTTCCAGCACAGCCCACCCCGAGTACGACGAAGACTACAAAGAAGAAGAGATAATCGTGTACCGTGGTATTGCTATGGAAGAGGCTGGTGTTTTTCCCATCGACTCAGGAAATCGACATCGGTCGACGATAACCCTATGCCATCGATCAATACTGAACAAGAAGCAACATCTGAAGTAGATTCAGCAGCAGAACACAAGAAGGAATATGGTTATCTACAACCAGATGAGTTCGGTATCATGAGAGATCTAGATGGCCACGCAAGAGCTATGGATGTCAGAATACTAAATGTCACGAGGGAAGATATAGCAGATATTATTTTCAAGGCTAATAGAGCTGGAAACCTTTTCTTGCAACAAACTGGTTATCGAGCATTGATCGACGGTCACCATACACCATCGATCGACACACGTCTAGGATGTGAAGGATATGATGAAGATTACAGAGAAGAAGAGCATATTGAATATCGCGGCCTAGGATCTGAAGACGCTGGCTGGGTGATGAACGCGAGAGTGGATAATCAAGCATCGATCACCGGCTACTCCTGGCCATCGAACGACATCAGACGCAAACCAGAGCACGAACATGGAGCAGAAGATACAACTATTGGTAATCTTAGACCAAATGATTTCGGAATTTTCAAAGACCCAGAGGAACGTGCACGGGCTCTTCATGGGAGAATTCTACATTTATCCAAGGAGGATGTAGCATATGCCCTTATTATGACTACTGTATCGTGTACTTTATTTGGACAGCAGTAACAGCCATCGATTGACGCTAATATTCTGCATCGATCGACAATGAGGAGCAGAAGAACGAGCCAATCCGTAATGTTCCATAGACTCCCAAGCATCCTTGATCGATCGACGGCACCCTTTAAGCATCGATAGACAGAGCCTTTTTAGAGGTACACAAATTTCGGCTTTCCAATGCCCATAATTCAAGGAGTGCACCATCGATCGACATCAACATTTGGTCATCGTTTGACTGGTGTTTCGAGCATAGTACGAGAGCTGCTGATGCTGAGGGCAACAAAATTTTCCATTGGGAAAAGAAAGATGAGTATGGCATCTACAGAGATGAGAATGGTAATGCACGAGCTACAAACGAAAGAGTAGTGAATGTGCAAGCTGAAGACATCAGAGCAGTTCTAGAGAGAGCTATTCTGTTTGAGCAGAGCTACATATGTTTACCAGAATATGTCTAGGAAGGATCAGCAGACATACAACAGAGAAGAGATTGATGATATTGTGCATGCGATCTACATAGCTTAAGAGATGTCATTGGATGATTTCTACAATAGGCTGGATGATGTGTATTATCCTATAGACAACTGCCTCACTGGTTTGACTGCACGCATGGATGAGATGAAACAAGATTTGGATACTGTTCAGAGACATCATGCGATTGGGCAGACGAATTGGCACCGATCGACGTCAACATCAGACCATCGATCGACACTGAAGACAACAAACATAAGACAGCAGCAGAAATAAACTGGAAGCAGCAGAAATACAACTGGAAGATAGGTTTGATGAGATTGCTTTTTCTCAGAGCCTGATGAAGGAAGATATTTCTCAGTAATTGGGGGATTTATCAGAGACTACAGCTGCCAGACTTAGAATGCTACAATGCAGTATTGAGAAACTACAAGAGGGAATGCATTCAATGGAGTTTGCCAGAGCAGTTACAAGGAATGAGAAAACAAGAGGAGATGAGGCAATAAGAAGCTTCATTAGTACATGGTTCAGAAGAGCAAAGAAGATGTAGACACTTTTTTTCCAAATGTTGATCCAACTCCATACTAGTCAAAAAGTTCACAACGTCGAGCTTAAGACTATAACCAAGTGCTTAGGCAACCCACTATCTAGTAAGCCTTTAGTTCGTTTTTACTTATACTACTATTTATTTCGAATTTTACTTTGTTTTATAGACTGTTTGAGTCCACCATCGATCGACACCCTAGAGACACCATCAGTTGACATTGGATCGCGACCATCGATCGACCAATATCCACCAACAACTTTGCCCAAAAAGCAAAAAAAGAAAAAGAAGAAGAAAATCAAAAAATGAGATGGCAAGATGGACTGTATCATCATCATTGTTATTAAGTTTGAGATCTAGAAAGATTCAAAGAGAAAAGGGGGAAGAAAGGAATCAGAGAAGACTTTGTCCCTAGTTGTACAGCCACTTGCAGAGGTAGAGTCCATATGTCCTTTGATAGATACTCCTAAGCTAAAACCTACACTTTATTTTATGCAAAGAAATGAAATCAGTAGAGGGGTGAGTCAGAGTAGTATTTGCTGAGTTGTTGGTAGAGTGGATTTGGTTTCTATACTAGGATATGATATATAAAGTTTCTCTGTGATTGGCTTGATAGGATGCGGTTCTAACAAAGTAAGGTGATAGTTATACTTAGACATTATGTGAATCTGCGCTTTTCAAAACGTCTTTCACAGCTTAGTTTGCTTGAGAACAAGGAAAATGTTAAGTCTGGGGGAGTTGATATAGCCTATTTATTACCAGTTTTACGTCATGTTATAGGCTCTATTTAGGGTTTATTATTTGTGACTCCCCCAATAGTCAGCTATGGATTCTTCTCCTCTAAATGCTCCAAAAGTTCCAAATATATCCATTTATCTCCAAAACGTCCCTAGACATGTAAATACTTTAAAACATATCCTAGACACACATAATAGACACTAAATAGAGCCTAGAACATGGCCTAAATCTGGTAATAAATAGGCTATATCAACTCCCCCAGACTTAACCTTTTGCTTGTCCTCAAGCAAACTAAGCCTATGAAAGAGGTTGGAAAAGTGGAGACTCACATAATGTCTAAGTATAACTGTCACCTTACTCTCTTGCAACCACATCCTATTAAGTCAATCACATAGAAACTTTATATACCCTATCCTAGTATAGCAACCAAATCCAGTCTACCAACAACTTAGCAAATACTAGTCTAACTCACCCCTCTACTGATTTCATTTCTTTGCATAAAATAAAGTGTAGGCTTTACCTTGGGAGTATCGATCAAAGGCCACATCGACTCTACCTCTGCAAGTATCTGAGCAACTAGGCACAAGTTTTCTCTTATTCCTTTCTTACCCCTTTTCTCTTAATCTTTCTAGATCTCAAACTCAATGGACAATGATGCTGATACAGTCCATCTTGCCATCTCATGTTTGATTTCTCTCTTCTTTTTCTTTTATTTTCTTCTTTTTTTCTTTTGATTTTTTGGAAAAGTTGTAGGCGAATAGTGGGGTCATCGGTAACGTACCTATCCCTCGCTTCCAACAATGTGTGATCGTTCCTCCAATTTAGAATAATGGGGTCATAGGTAATTTACCTACCCCTGCATCTCGGGAAGTCATCTCAATCTTTTAAGCTATTAGGGAGATGCTGAAGAGAAAGAGAGAAGGAAAACAAAGGTGCAATGACTTGTACCTACAACTTTGCAGAAGGAATCCGATTCAGTGTATACCAATCCCCAAAGCAAGCAGATAATGTCAGGATTAGTGTTGGAAATCAGCTTCGGTTCCTTCAAACTTTCTAAGCAAGTGTGATATAATGGCATGATGATCCACTTTGGTATCTCTATTAATCTCTGCAACAACCTTCTAAGAATGGTGATAAAGTGTGGTTAGCCAATAATAAATCTTGATCATAGTCCCCTTCTTGACTTAATAAAACTTTTTTGAAAACACATATATATATATATATATATATCAAATAAAACTCAAAACAAATTGAATAACATTAGTAACCTCCCCCAAACTTAAATTACACGGTCTCCAGTGTAATCCACCCCGGATTGGTTAGGAAAAATTAAATCATAAGTAAATAAATAGATAGAAAAAATCGATACCAAACTCTGTGAAGAGTATCGATCGATGGTAGGCCTGTGTGGTCGACCGATGGTTGCGATCTAGTCTCGACTGATGGTACCTCTGTAGTGTCGATCGGTGATGACTCAAATAGTCTATAAAAATAAAGTAAAACTCGAAATAAGCAGTAGTATAAGTAAAAAACTAAATAAAAGCTTACTAAACAGTGGGTTGTTTTCCACTCAGCGCTTGGTTATAGTCTTTAGCTCGACCTTGTGCACTTTCTGACTAGTAAGAAGTTGGATTGACACTTGGAAGTGTCTACATCTTTTTGCTCTTCTGGAACCATGTACTGATGAAGTTCTTCAATGCCTCACCTGTTCTGGCTTTCTCATTCCTTGTAACTGTTCTGCAAAAGGCCATTGAATGCAGTTTTTTCTAGTTTCTCAATACTGGGCTGTAGCATTCTAAGTCTGGTAGTTGTAGTCTCTGATAAATCTTCCAATTGCTGAGAAATATCTTCCTTCATCAGGCTCTGAGAAAATGCAATCTCATCGAACCTATCTTCCAATTCTATTTCAGCTGTTGTCTTCAGTGTCAACCGATACGTTGATGTTGTCGTCGACCGATGCTCGGTTTTCTTCCCCAATCACATGCTGTCTCTGAACAGTATCCAGCTCTCGCTTCATCTCACGCATGTGTGCAGTCAAACCGGTATAGCAGGTGTCTATAGGATAGTAGACATCATCCAACCTCTTGTAAAAATCATCCCGTGACATATCTTGAGTTCTGTAGATCGCATTCACAGTATCATCATATCTTCTCTGCTGTATGTCCGTTGATCCTTCTTAGACATAGCGATCCTTGCTGCATGTTCTGGTAAACATATGTAGCTCTGCTCAAACAAATTAGCTCTCTCTAGAACTGCTCTGATGTCTTCAACTTGCACATTCACTACCCTTCCATCTGTAGCTCGTGCATTACCATACTCATCTCTGTAGATGCCATACTCATCTTTATTTTCCCAACGAAAAAGCCTGTTGCCTTCAGTATCAAAGGCTTTTGTACCTTGCTCATAACGCCAACCGATCAATGTTCGAATGGCTGTGTCTATCAATGGTCGCTTGACTGTGTTTTGATTAGTACAGATCGGCATGTGTCTCTGCTCCTCAATATCAATCTTCTGCTCGAGAAGGCTCGTAAAACGCCTTTCACAACTCGCATCACCGAAACTAGGGTTTCAGATCCTAGAAAGATCAAAGTGATGCCTTACGACGGTACTACCGATCCCAAGGCACATTTACAGGCTTTTTAGGTCGCGATGGGAAGAGCCAGGTTCAGTGAAAGTGAAAGATACGTGGCAAATGCCACCTCTTCGTGGAAAACCTCCGAGGAACAGCGCTCAAATGGTTCTCTCTCTCTAGGCAAAACTCCATTGGAAACTTGACTCGAAGTTTCTCAAGCAATACTCGATGTTCTTAGATCAAGAAACCTCCGATGTCAACCTTTAAAGCTTATTACAGGGAGAGGACGAAACTCTCTGCGACTTCATAAAACGATTCAAAACCGTCATGGCTAGAGGCAGCGGGATAAGCGACAAAGTTGCAGTAGGCGCACTTCGAAAGACGCTGTGGTACAAGTCGAAGTTCAGGAAGTGGATAACTTTGGAGAAGCCGCGTACGATCAAGGATGCGCTTCACAAAGCTACGGATTACATCATCATTGAAGAAGAGAAAAATGGCTTGTCTTAGAAGTGGAAGCCATCGAAGAATTCGTCAAAGGATCCAGGGTCAGATCAGAAGTTAAAAAAGAAAAACCCTCGCAACGACAAAAGCGTTCATCGCGGGAAGAAGAAACCCAGGGAGAGCATAGCTACGCTATTAACTCTGGATCAGAGCAAGGCCTAACGACGGGCAACACGTGGACCCGAAATCCAAATTACGACAGAAACATCTTCTGCAACTTTCACCAAGCCCGCGGTCACTCGACTATTAACTGCAAAGTTTTCGGTGCGAGGTTGGCCGCAAAGCTGCTCACTAGAGAACTCTCCGGAGTTTCCAGCGTGAAAGATCTCATCAGCGATTCAGACCGCCCCACAAAAAATGACAGGGCTCTTCAAATGGAGAACTCTTCCCAAGGGAACCAATCAAAACAAAAGCGCGGAAGAAGGCAGAACGAGAAGGGCAACGACAACAACCGTCGCATGGTAAATATGGTCATCGGCTGGTCGCAATATTTTAGTGATACCGTCTCGGCCATCAAAGCTTATCAGCGCAAGGCCGAGACAAGCGCAAATTTTCCAACCTGGTCTACGCCCAGTGATACCCCGAAAGGAGCAATCACTTTTGATGAAGAAGAGGCCGGCGGGATTGATCAGCCACATTGCAATCCACTCGTGATCGATCTCGTAATAAGAGATCTCGAGGTCGCCATGGTTCTCATCGACACGGGAAGAACGGTCAACGTCATCTTTCGCGACTCTCTCAAGAGAATGAACGTCGAATTAGGGGAAGTCGTACCATCGCCAAAACCGTTGACCGACTTCTCTGGCACAAAGTCGATGACCCTCAAATCGATCAAACTGGCCGTCGCCGCAAAAGAAGTCACCAAGATTGTCAAATTCACGGTCGTCGATCACCCAACTATTTACAAAGTCATCATGGGCACACCTTGGCTAAACGCCATGCAGGCATTACTGTCGATTTATCACTTAGGCGTTGAATTCCCAACTCATAACGGAATTGCCATGATTTGGGGATGCCAGAAACAGTCGAGACGCTGCTTCCTGGCCGAACACAAGCTAAGAAAAATCATGAACACCACGATGGAAAAGACCAAACGCCGGAAGTTAGCTCAGGCACCGACTGAAAACACTTTGGACAAAGACGATCCAGAATCGTCGACTCAAGCAACGGCCAAAGAACAACTAGTTCCAGTGCCCAACGCTTCAAATCCACCGGAGAAGACAAGTCCGGAAAGAAACCTCGTCACACTGACTGAGGCATCGCCGAGATCAACAGATCTCGCTGACCACTAAAACTCCTTAGAAAACATATCTCGGTTGAATCTTCAATTCTGACTCTTGAACAAAGCACGAGACCCCGGTCCAAGATGCTCAAAACATTACTAACAGAAAAGTAGGTTTTCGAAAAAATAAGTGAGACATCACCTGTATTTTCGTGAACACACCCCCCAGTCCATTCGCGAGTATAAATCACAAACCCTCGACAATTGGCCTCGCCGAGCACTTTAACCGTCTTAAACAAACGCATTCAGATCCGTCCTAAGGATATATCGCTCTCACATCCGACTAGGATAAATAGCGCGCTATAAAAGAAATTCAAAATGTCGGTCAGCACTTCCGGACGACTTAAAAATTGTCTTTAGAGAGATGCTCGACTCCGACCAGACGAGTCGTATAAGCCGAGAATCTGTCGTGGACTTTAGTCGGAACGGAGTCAAACTAAAATTGCAACAAGAAAAACGAGAGCTGATTACTCATCGAAAAGCCTTAAACTGAAAGTAGAGGTCTTGCTCTAAACCCAACACACTGGTATCTAACGTCTCAAGGCATGATATCAAAAAGATTCGAGATCTTGAAAGCATGTCTCTTCATCCACATCTAAACATTCTCGAAACTTAGAGAACTTCTCGAACATCTCAGTCGAACAACGAATAGGATGATTCGTAAAGAGGGGTAGAAGATGAGATGACAACTCGAATTTTTCCCCTACACTTAACAAAATCCAAGTATTTTTCGAAACACCTTTTTTCATAAAAAGCATTGTTCAAACGAAAGCCGATAAAAGTCATGGATTCAAAGCCACACTTTGCCAGTCCCGCTACATACGACCACACTTGGCCGGTGATGAACGAATAAACATAAACATACTATAATACAAGGGAACACATTCCCGAATAAGTCGTGACCTTGCGATCAATCGTCAAAACAAAAGTACCCGGTAATCGACCTCCCGAGCGAGTAGTCATTGACGTCCAGAGGAGCCGTTGGCTGGTTCACCTCACCCATCTCATCAACAGCTCCCGTCTCGGCCTCCACCATATAAGGAAAACAGAAATCGGGTTCCATTGCTCCCAAATCCTCTCCTCGATTTAAGGGATGGCAAAGTCCCAATATCTCTCATTCATGCACCTAGTTTTCCTCGCATACACGGTGTCAAACGAATAGTTAGGGGCCTGTGTAAGGTATAATCCGCCCACAGTGCCACGACAATCATGAAAACCTCCGAGATCCTTATAACCCCTCGTAAGCCCCTCAAACTCACACGAGAACTTGTCACAACGGGTCTTCATGACTTCAGCCATCTCTCTCTTCCCTCGCCTATAAGCACGATGAACTTCAGTCGCAACCGACTCTCTCTTGCGAGGAAGGTAACTCTCCAATACGTCTCTCAGATGGGTGATCTCATTGCCAGTTGTCTTTGCCCTGAATTGAGCCATTCGTGCCTCTTGGCAGCTTGCATCAAGAGCTCTTTCATCATAAGAAGACGCTGAGAAATATCTCAAAGTCAAGAGAAGCTCAGCCTTAAAAAGAATAATAATGCTCAAGGACCCAAACTTACCTCATTAACCATCCTCGACGCTTGGTTAAACTCCGACACCCCGCTTGACCCATTATTCCAAATTTGCGTATGAGCGTTTACAACAGGATAGGAGCCTCGGTTACGAGAGCTGTCGGCGATATCCCTAGTTCTAACAACCTAAGACTGCAAAACCATAGTTGAGTCGCAGCTTGAATAACAAAAACGGAAAGTTGCCGAAATGCTCTAAGTGCTATGCTATGTTTGCTCTGAGTAGAGATTTTCGTGTGTTCATTACATCATCACCCTCGACATCCTTATATACTCCTCTAGAGGCGGTTTGCTCTTTCCCCATCTGCCCTTGGTCAAATTTATCGCTTTGCGCTACCTAACTCGTCCGTTTGGCGAGTCGGGCTTGTCCAACTGGTCGAACGGGCGAGTTGGTCGGTTCTTGTGGTTTGATTTGCCTGTTTGACAAGTTGGACGTCTTGCTCGGCCAACTTCTCCTTCCAGGGAGTTGGATGATCGAGTCTTCTAGTCGTTTCATTGTATTGTCGTTCGGAGATACGTTTTCCCAAGGTCTTAAGACAAACTCTTCCTCATGGCTTGTTTATGCAGGCGTTCCTTTGTGGCCAGCCGAGATTTGACCTTGATTTTTCCTGTTCTCTTTTTTCAAGATATTATCTCTCTTTTCACAAAGGGCACATTTCTGGTAGGTTTCTGACGTTGATTCCATCGTAACTGATTTTGACCTCAACAGACGTCCACGGAGCAAGTCTCAGACTGTGTTCAGGCCCTCCAGACTTGGAGGAAGAGGATTTGTCTTTAAACAAAAAACAAACAAGCATGTAAGATAAAACTTCATCAAAACCGAAACCAAAGGACGCTCGAGCGGGAATACCTCTCCGATCCCATCTTGTTCTAAAGACGGGGATGCCGTTCACTTCTACGGACGCATCGTTAACGCGGACAAAGAAGAAGTGGTCCCTCCAGTCATGATAGTTCGACACGAACTCCGCTATGATCGTCATGCCCGGCCGAGGCCTTAGATGAACTATGGCCGATTTCCCCACGGTTTAAGCATAACTTCAAGATGATCGGCATCGAGGGTCATCCCGTCCTTGTAACTCCCTCCTTCGAAATCGGATCGAACTCGTCCTTGTTTTATCTCGATCAAGATTGATGTTGGAACTTTACCGAAAGAACTCATCTCCTCGTATAAAGTTTGAATCGATCGTGTAAAACGACAACGCTTAACTAAAAACCTAAGGTTGTCTGCAATATGCGAGAGATTGGAACTCTCTTCGGGATCGACGTTGTTTCAGAAATTCTCTTTCCATAAAATCGTAAAAACGCTAAGTCGAAAAACAACCCGAGATGGTCTAAACTCGGCAAAAGCCCACTCGCGGTTTTACACAAAATCAAGCCCAATCTTTATGACAGTCTATCTTTTGTTTTGCAGGAAGAGATAAATGTTAAGTTCGGAAGATAAATGTTAAGTTTCCAAAGATAATCAAGAAGATCGAAGAAAAATGGAAGATTTCCGCGAAGCGATAAACTTGACCGATGGCAGAAGGGGAAACAGCAAACCCACCTCTGGGAGGAGTATATAAGAGTTTCGAGGCTAAAGATGCAGAGACACACAAAAAATCTTACTCAGAGTAAGCATATCATTTATGGCAGTTAGGCGTATTTATGTTTTCTGTTATCGAGCTGCGACTCAACTAGGTTATTCAAGAATTACAATGTTAGAACTAGGAACTCGCCGACGGCTCTTTCCGCCAAGGCTTTACCTGTTGTAATGCTCAAATCACAGATTCAGAATAAGAACCTCTTTGTTCTCTTTCCGTTTTTACTAATTCATTGTCATATCGTTTGTTCTCACTGTTTGGTCGGTTGACATTTTTGGCTTAGTAGAAATCCGGGACCTCTGGGAAATCTAGGTTTACCTTGCCTTCCTAAATCAACAGAAATAACAAGTGCAAATTTTGGTTCCCACAATGGCCAAGTCTTGAATGCAAAGATGCAAAGTTGGTTTTGGGTGAGGGTGAGGCGAGAAATGTTGATGGAGATTTCGGGTTGACTGGCTACTCGTACAACTCATTCTTAGTCCTGCCTTGGAGCAATTGGACCCCTATTTTGAGATCCTTCACCTGAAAAAGAGCAGGAAAGAATTCCACCAAAACTTGATAAGAGTTGCAAAGGCGATAAACCGAAATCAAGTTTTTCTTAATATCAGGAACATAAAGAACATCTCTGAGAGACATAGCTCGTGAAGGAGTAGAGAAAAGGATGGAACCGGTATTGGCGATCTGCAAGCCTGATCCGTCTGCTATCATCACAGCCTCACCTCCGTGTAAGGTTAGTGGAGGGACATATTATTGAGATCGGAAGGGATGTGGTCTGATGCACCAGAAATGAAGATCCATTTGTTCTGATCATAACCCGGAGCGAAGACCATGTCTGCACGAGGTTGCCATAGGTTGAACGAACGTTGTTGAGGAAAGAAGCTACTGTGCTGTTGCTGGAGTTGAGCACATGTGCGGGTATTATGTACATGAATGCCACAAATTTGGCAACGGCCTCGATAAGGTCCGGGAGTGTGTTTTGGACATGGAGTGTACTGTGGCTGTTGTTGAGAGGATGGATTGCCTCTGAAAGTGCCCTTCTTATGTTGGCCTCGATAAGTTTGCAGTGATCGGTGGTGCCATGGTGACCACAATAGCTGAGATTTGCAGTTTAGCTTCATAGTTTATCACCTTCTCATGAACCTCGGTAATAGATAGATAAGTATCACGTCCTTCTAGCTGATCAGAAACAGTTTTATACTCATCAGGGAGCCCATCGTCGATTGCTTCGAGTTGATCTTCATGATCGAGAGTCTTGACGAGAAGAGCCAACTGATAAAATCGAGTCGTTAGACCCTGGATGTACTCGTCGATGGACTTTGTACCTTTAGACCAGTTTTTTATCTGCTGTAGGATTTGTGGATATGTACCCGGCTTGACTTTGCATATGTTGAAGACAGAGTGGTCCAGATATCGGCGCCGTGGTTGCCTTCGAGAGCAAGGGTTGAATGGAATTGGAAATCACACTAAGGAGAGCACTGTATAGTAGCTTATCCTGACATTTCCAGAGAGTGTATGTTGGGTTGACAGTAACAACACAGTTTATGGTCTCTGTTGGTGGTGGGACGATTATCGATCCGTCGAGATATTCGGCCAGATTGTATCCGTCGAGAAGATCATGCACCTGACGACTCACATGATATAGATGGAGGTGGTGAGCTTGGTTACGTTTTCAATGTTCACATTTAGAAGAACTGGCGTATCAGAGACGGTGATAGTTTCAGCAGAGGTTGCCGGAGATGCTGCCATAAAGAAAGCGGCGGAGAAGATGAAGTTTTTGACAAAAAAAAAGACTTGTGGAGGCTAAAAAATTTAGAGGTGATTAGGTATCGTGTAAGCTCTGATACCATATAGATTTAGGGAATGAGATATCTTATTATGTGAGGGTTAGTACAATATTTATATAAGATACAAGACCCCTAATACATTACTAATTACACTTAAGTCCTTTCTATACATAGCTCTTATAGGAACCTGCCGGCGATGGAGGTTGCTACTATGATGAAGAAATAATTGAAGGTCTTACTCAACAAGACGAAGCTAATAAAAAAACCAATGAGTGTCTTGCCGCCATTAACACTGTCATCACATCACTAGGCACGGATGACACCGATCCTGATACAGTAAGAAGGCAGGTCTATCCTGCCGAGAACACTACGACTCGAGGAGTCGATAAAGGAATAAATAAGCAAATAACTGACCTTCAGAGTTTGATCAAGACATTAACTCAAAGATCCACAAAGTAATGAGTTTGGCTCCTAAGAAAACACGTTCTTCCTGCAACCTTAAAAACTCCCCTCACGAAGATCACCGACGTCAAGATTCGGCAGACGGACAAGCTATGTATCCCATTATTCTCAGGCGAGTCTGATCCTACTAGTCACCTAATTTCGTTAAAAATAGCCATGGGACGAGCACACTTTACCAAGAAGAGATCGTTGCTTGTTATTGTCAGCTGTTTGTTGGGAGCCTCGCCGGACATGCCCTGACCTGGTTCTTCAGACCGATTCAAGATTCCATATACAACTTCCATGATCTTTCTAGCAGGTTTTTGAAACATTACTAATGTTTACAGGGCAAGGAGCATCAGCGGCTGGTTTATGGAAGTTGTCTCAAGGTCCTAAAGAAGGACTTACAGAATTCACTGAAAAAAAACAAGGGAGTGGTCTCAAGAGTGCTCATTCCAGACGGCACATCAATGGAAGCTCTGCGAAACACTCTAAATAAATTCAAAGTTTCGAGACAATCTTTACGTGAACAAGACCATAACCTTACAAGACGCCCTCCATCGCGCCATCGCACTAACAATTATATCATGATAGAAGACGATATGCAAGACTTCCTACTCAAGCACAATAAAATGAAACACCTAGAAACGGAATTGGCGGATACTTACCAAGAAGCGAGGCAGCATTCTTAAAACAAGTCAGATAAGAACAAGAATGATTGTTTACTCTGTCCCCGAAAACGATCAAATTGATTATGCTGCTATAGCACCAAATATACCGTGGAATGTTTGGGTATATGAGGATGAAGAATCAGTTTCTCATGGAAAATATTCCCAGGGATCAGCTCCTCAACCTTTTGATGGAAACAAGTTTTGTTCCTATCACAAGGCAAAAGGACACCATACCAAGGAATGCAAACAACTTGAAGAAGCACTAACGGCATCATTCACCAATGGACAAGTAAATCCTGAACCACCAAATACTAAATCTGCTAAGAATAACAAGAGCTGGAGCAAGAGAAAGGATAAAACGCGTAAAAAATGTAGAAGATGAGAACAAGTCCCACCTCGACATCGTGATGGTCTGGATATCTCTTGGAAAGAAAGACCACATATCAGCCGTTGTATCAACACAATCATAGCAAGACCATCTTTTTCTTCTGAAGAGGGTTCAAAAACTCGAGATATGCGTGACAAGCTCAAGCGAAAGTCAAGTCAGATCGACAACAACTCAGAAAAAACCACCAATTAACAAACTGCAAATCCCAAGTTCAGACAACTGGATGATACCAATGTTCGCCGAAAACTTGAAACAAACAATTAGAACGCAAGTGTTACTCAACCAAGAACCTTTGACCTTCGCCAGAAAATTTGCACGAAGAGTCAAGATGATACTCTATCTCACCTTAATTCAGTTGATCTTCACTGAAAGTTGGAAGAAATTATCAGTCCGTACTTTGGAAGACAAACTTAAGGTAAAAGCTTAACTAATCAAAATCTAAGGATCTGAGAGAAGAATTCTATCAAAGCAAGGGGAATCGACAAGAAATATCAAATCTCCTACGCCGAATAAACGTTATTATGGGAGGATCATCTCCATGCAAGAAATCTGTCTGCTCTGTTAAAGAATCTGAAGCAAAGGAGACAGTTGCAAAATAGTGGCCCATCAAAAATGAGAATGACTCAATTTGTCCATGGAAGATGAATCCGACGTCAATGGACCTCAAAACGACCCACTATTAGTGGAATTACTATTGGTAACTGTGAAGTCACAACAGTTCTAATTAAATCAGGCAGTCCACACAACCTCATTTTCAAAGAAACTTTGGACAAAATGGGAGTCGATCTTCATAATATGAAACCTTCAATCCTATTTCCTACCGGCTTCGACTGATCTGCTAAGGAAATGCT
Organism: Moricandia arvensis; assembly: GCA_905132765.1. NCBI lineage: Eukaryota > Viridiplantae > Streptophyta > Magnoliopsida > Brassicales > Brassicaceae > Moricandia > Moricandia arvensis. The sequence continues at coordinate 72,442 of CAJHQP010000398.1, read as the reverse complement.
TAACACAATCAGATTGACTATTTTCATCTGAGGAATAACCCAGATCGTCAAGTTCTCCGTCATTGGTACATCAGCCTACTACAATTTGATCCTCGGCAAGCAATGGATCCATACAATGAGAGCCGTTCCATCTACCTACCGTCAATGCATCAAGTTCCCAACTATAAAAAGAATGATATCCATCCTCAAAGGAAATCAGAGAGCTTCAAGGAGTCTCTTAATTACTGAAAAGAAGTTACAGAAAGCAGCGTTCCTCGTCAAAACAGTCTCCAAACCCTGAAAGAAATCATTGAAATAGGTATCATTAAAGCATAATCAAGATCGAGTTATCAGAGTCAGCGCATACTTGGCCGAGGATATAAAAGTTAATATTGTCACGTTTCTCAAGGATAACATGTCAACCTTCGCGTGGTCCACAACCAATATAAAAACGAATCAATCCGTATATTACAACTCATGAACTGAGCGTTTATCAAACTTTTAAGTAGAAAAGAAGAAAGCTTAGACCGGAGAGACCAAAGGCAGTCAACAATGAAGTCTACAAACTACTATGAGCAGGATCTATAAAAGAGGTAAGATAACCCAAATGTCTAGCCGATTCGGTCTTCATCAAGAAGAAGAACTGCAAATGGAAAACATGCATCGACTTTAAGAACTTAAACAAGGCCTGTCGTAAAGACAGCTTTCCTCTCCCGCATATCAATAGGCTTGTCGAATCAATGACATGAAAATAACGGTTCACATTCATGGATGCCTCTCCGAGTACTATCAGATCATGATGCATTCCAACGATAGGGAAAACATTGCATTCATCACCGACTTGCAGCACCTATTGGTACAAGGTGATAACATTTGGACTAAATAATGCAGGAGCAACTTACCAAAGATTGGTCAATTACATGTTTGCGGAAAAACTCAGCGTAAAGATGGATGTATACATCGACGATATGCTCGTTAAGTCTCTGATCGCCGCCGATCATTAACTTTTATGAAAGATGATGCAACCTTAGGGAAGGTGTTGTCCCTGAATGCACTTGAGGAAGGTACTTGATAATCCTTGACTTTCCGAAGGTCTTAGAGAAAGCACTGTGGGTATATTAAACCCAACACACAAGCTGCACTTAGGATGATCTTAAAAGGTATCAAGGCACTGGAGCTTTGGATTGAAGAGACCCAGCTGTTGGGTTTCATATACTCAAGGTTCAAGTCATACGTTCTCTTCAATCCAAAGCTTCACTATCTTGATTCCTTTGATGATGGTCTTAATTGCAGTATGTGTGTTGGGTTTAGTATATATAAGGTGCTTGGTACACGTGCTTTTGGAAGTCAATGATTATCAAATACCTACCTCAAGTGCATTCAGGGACAACAACTTGCCTAAGGTTATATTAAGTGAAATCAGAGCCACTTTAGGTTTCAGTATCTCTATCTTCTATCCATCTTTCTTATATTTTCACAAACAATTATTCTCTGTCTATCTTCTGTAAGGAAACTAACAGCTTGGTAACCTTATAAAAAAATGAAAAATCGGAATAAAAAAAAAAGAAAGAAAAGATATCAAGGAGAAATCCGATCTACAAGAGCCTCAACCAGAGTGTACTAGAACTGTGCCTGATCCTCTAACATAATCTCATGAAGAACTGAAAAATCTGGGGGCTCAGCAGCAGACGCATTACCGATGGAAGACGCTCCGCTTCTAGATCGGTTGTGTCAAGGTCTAAATTCGTACTCTACGGGAGGTCTGAATGCAAGACATGCTAAGTCACCATAAAAATGTGTCATCCTTATGTGGTAGCTGAATGTAATGATCACCTTCCCCATTCCTGTACTTCCATACTCATCTAGCAAGTCGTTCTTGCTGATGATGGGGGTACTTGAATACATAAATCCTGAGGTGGTCAAAGATAGGAGCTAGGAGACTCCCAACAATTTCCTTCTTCTTTGTCGTCCCTGTGAAAGGTATGGTATTCAGAGTGACCAAGTTCTCAGAAAAAGGCACCCAAATTTACCTTGTGGGCAAAAATGGTGCTTGGATCCTCAATAGGGTGCTGGATGGAGTAGTACAGTGAACCATCTCGTGAACCTTCATCTTGTTTGCCTCCGAATTTCAAAAGAGAGTGTTTCTGAGCACCTTCCCAAAGTAGCGCACAGTGGGGTGACAAATGTCAGTCATAGTTCTGCCCATGGAAACTTATTCCCCTGCCCCAAACAAATGCCACAAATCATACTGAGTGGGGAAAGACTCTGGCAAATAAATGCCTGGAGAGAGTCGGTCTGGGAAGCCATATATGTCACACAGCTCATGAATGGATAACCTGTACATAACCACCTAGATGAGAAATGTGATGAAGCCCTCTTGACATTCGGGTTCTGGTAGTAAATTTGAACAGTCGCCATTAATGTCGAACAAGGTCAGGGTACAGATCATAATGCTTCATTACCATGGTTCCCATACCCAGTTTCTGGATCATAGCTGCCATATCTCGCTCAATACCATACAATCTACACTGTGAGGGTCAATGAATCTGGTGGGATGGATCACAACCATATGCCACCCGTTGGAGAAAAGGGTGTCATATCATCCCAACATCTGCAATCTCCATGTAAGTTCAGTCGGGGTGTAAGACCTCCTATTTTGGGGACTTATCCTAAATGCGTCTGACTTGAATCTTTTTTCCCTCGAGTTTAGGCCAGGTGCAGCAGAGGTATGGGCGGAAGGTTGTGCAGGTGGTGCTCGAGGTGCGTGAGGTGCTGGAGCTTCTGAACCGGATGCTTCAACATTTTGCATACGTGTTCTCTTGTTACCTACCATCCACAACCAAAGAAAAGAGAAATGTCAAAAAAATCAGTAAAAACGTCACAGCACCAAGGGTGTCGATCGACACAGAGGGGGTGTCGTTCGACACCACTCGGGTTTATCGAGCCCGAAGTCACGAAAAAATCGATCAAGACCAAACTTTCTCAATCATGAGAAATCAACGCCAGTTTGACAACACCTAACATACCATTCAATCACCCTAAACCATGCTAAATCAAGCCTACACCCAACTTTTTTAAGTTTTCTCATCAACCCCAAGATTTTCAAAATCAAGAGGTTTCCAGAACATATCTTGTAGATCAATTGAATGAGTGAACTAAACAGATAGAATGGTGAAAATCGAGTGGATTAGAACTTGGAAACAGTAAAATCGAGTGACAATTGAGAGAGAGAATTTCCTCCTTTGGTTTTGTTTTCGGGAAAAAGAATGAAGTGTCAGCCTTTTAAAGGACCTGTCTCTCGACTTGCAGGTTTCGAGAAACATGCAGGGGTGTTGATCGACACTAAAAGTACTCCACACTTCTCATTTTATAAAACCGAGCCTAAGCTTCCAAATTCTAAAAAAAAAAAAATCTTAAAAACGAAAAAACTCAGTAATGTACATACTCACCAGTGGGTTGGCTCCATTAAGCGCTTGTTTAACATCATTAGCTCGCCTGAGATGCCTGATTAACAGTGGGTGGTTCATCCATCTGCATAAGGTGACTATCTGCAATCTCAGCTTTCGCCCAATAGGTTTTCACCCTTTTTACATTCAGAGTGAATTCCTCGTCTCTGGAGCTCAATAAGACAATATCACAACCTCCTTGATGGTGAAGGGACCTGACCAACGAGAACGCATTTTCCCAGGAAACAGTTGTAAATAAGAGTTATACAGAAATACCTGGTCATTAGGTTTGAAATGCCTTGAGTTAATCTTCTTATCATGATAGGCTTTTGTTCTCTCCTTATACAACTTTCAGCTCTCATAGGTGTGGTTCCTAATCTCATCTAACTCAATCAGTTGTATCAGTCTCCTTTCTGCATCAGACTGGAAGTCAAAAAATTTCATCTTTACTGCCCATTCTGCCTGGTGTTCTATCTCTACTGAAAGTGATATTCTTTACCATAAAGAAGATTAAATGGTGTTGGGGTCAAAATCGGTAATCTCGAAATCAACGTCCAAGATTGCTACGCTATGCTTTAAGAAAATCATTTGAAATAACTTCAGTATATTCTGAAGGGATAATCTTCGGAGCAACAAGAATTACACGAGGCAATGAACATCGCAGAAATGCTGAGACCATGCTCTCTCATACAGACGACGAAGCCGTACACCCTCTTCATGTTGCCATTAGGCGACCATATCCCCTTCTTCGTTTGGTCACCAGCATGCGACCATGCCTCGTAGCCAGCAGGCGACCAGGCTTCTTCCTTGCCTCGTCGTCAGCAGGCGACGACCCCTTGTCGCCAGTTGGCGACCATGCTTCTTCCTTGCCCTCGTCGCCAGCAGGAGACCAGGCTTCTTCCTTGCCTCATCGCCAGCAGGCGACCATGTTTCTTCGCCGCGTCGTCCCCAGAAGGCGACCACGACGCCGCCACTCGTCTCGCCCTCATATCTCTTCCCTTTGAGTTTTGACCGGACTATCTTTTGTTTCGTCTTGAATAGAGTTACTGCTGAAATTTTACGATAAAATTAGCAAAGACGTGATTTTGTTAAATTTCAAATCACTCGTATAAAACAATAATGGTAAACTCGAAACTATTGCTTTCTTGACTATGCGATTGGTTTTTACTATCTTATGGAACCAACGGTATGGGCACCAGCATCATATGGAAGGTGATCTCTCCGAAAGAATTCGTAAAAACATTTAAGACGAAAAACGGCAAATATTTAACGAAAAATGCGGCAAAAATTCACTTACAATTTTAGATGAGAATGAGCAATAACGGTTTGCTTTATTTTTGTAGAAAAATAAATGGAAAAGAAGATAACTTTCAAGTGTCTAGTATAATCATGAAGATTGAGAGGATATGGAAGATTTACGCAAAGAGATAAACTCGAATCATGGGAAGAAAAGGAAAGACGACCGGCCTAGAAGCCATATGTAGGAAGAGCCAAGTCGAGGAGCAAATGGGATCCAAAAATTAGACATTAGGAAATTGATTAGATGGCTAGCGAGTTTAATGGTTAGAATGTTTTACTGCGTTGTTTCGTTGTTTTCCACAGTTGATGAATTTTTGTCCATCTTGTTTTCGGTGAAACTCTGTAAACTGTAATTCATATTGATCAATAAAACGCCTCTGGTCAGTCTCTTACGATATTTACTTACTTTTCTCTTTTTCATATTCATTTGTTTACGCAGGCAATCCTTATTCCCAAGGAAAGTCGATAATCTTGAGTTTCCTCCATTTAGTAAAATCGACAGTGCAAATTTTGGTTATCACAGTTTGGCGCTAGAAGGAGGGGTGGGGGGGGCTCGGACTCTCTAATTCCAAATCACGGAACAGAAAAAAGACAATCTGTCTGACAAAGTGATATCATATCTTTCAAAAACAGGTCAATATCCGTTCTGGATAAACCCCGCAAGGATCTCCTGGTCATTGAACTGACAATCCGAGATATCGATGTTGCTAGAATATTAGTCGACACAAGAAGCTCGGCTGATATCTTCTTCAAAAGTACCCTCAAGAGAATGAAAATTGAACTATCTAAAATCACTGAAAGTCCGAGCCCAATTGTGGAATTCTCAGGGGAAACTACTATGACCCTCGGCTTAATCAACCTCGCGGTTAAATCTAGAAGTAATACCGAAGTCATGGAATTTTTTGTCATTGATTACCCTACATCATACAATGCAATCATGGACACTCCTTGGCTAAACTCCATGCAAGCTATTCCGTCAACATACCATCTATGCCTTAAGTTTCTAACTCCAAAAGGAACCAAAACAATCTGGGGAGATCGAAAGTATCGCAATTTTTTTCGCAGCAGAATTAAAACAAAAGATATTCCACAGCGGAAACTTCTTCAAAAAAGAGAACCAAATCGGTTTCCGACGAAAGCTCCCTAGAACAAGAGAAAACAAAAATATTTTGGTAATAGCGGAAAGTTTAGGTATTATAAGAAAAACGCGAACCAACTTGCGAACCTGTGATTTTGGTATGCCTCGACGATGAGTTCCCCGAGCGCTGCGTCGAGATGGGCGCTAACCTCCACGAACCATTGAGAACAAAAATCATAACCGTTCTAAAGGAGAAACTTCACACAATCGTCTAGGTTGCAGAGGATATGCCAGGTATTGACATCAACATAACATGTCATGAAGTCAATGTCTAAACCAACTTTCAAACCAGTCAAACAAAAAGACAAAATTTAGGGCAAGAACGCGCCGCTGCAGTCAACGATGAAGTCGATAAACTCTTAAAAGTCGAATCAATAACATAGGTCAGATATCCCGAATTTCTCGCTAACCCCGTTGTGGTCAAAAATAAAAACGAAAAGTGGTGCATCTGCGTGGATTTTACCGATCTCAACAAAGCATGTCCGAAAGATAGCTTCCCCTTGCCGCACATTGACCGTCTAGAAAAAGCGATAGCAGGAAACACGCTCCTATCATTCATGTATCCTTTCTCCAATTACAATCAGATCATGATGAACCCAAACGACCGTGAGAAAACTGTTTTCATCACTGATCGCGACACATACAGTTACAAGGTGATGCCATTTTGTCTCAAGAATGCAGGTGCGACCTATCAACGACTCGTAAATCGTATGTTTTGCGAGTAGCTCAGAAAAACCATGGAAGTTTACATCGATGATATGCTTGTAAAATCTCTCGAAGAATTAAACATGACGGTCATTTACGAGAATGATTTGAGAGATTGGACCTACACAATACGAAACTGAACCGGACAAAATTCTGGTTCGCCGTAGCATTGGGCGAATTCCATGGCTACCTTGTCACATACCTAGGATTTGAGGCTAACCCGAAGCAGATCAATGCAGTAAATAAACTTTTCCCCAAAAGATAAAAGAGAAGGGAAAAGGCTACCCGACAGAGCGACAACCCTGAATCGCTTCATCTCAAGACCGACAGATAAGTGTCTACCTTTCTATGACACCCTGAGAGGAAACAAGAAATTCAAATGGTCCGAGGAGGGCAATAAATCTTTCAAATAGCTGAAGCATTATATTACGACACCTCCGGTTCTCTCGAAACCCATTGAGGGAAAACTCCTATTCTTCTATACTACGGTATCCGCAACAGCGTTAAGCGGTGTTCTAATCACGGAAGAACACAGCTAGAAAAAACCAATTTTAATGTAAGTAAGACTTTGACAGATGCCGAGACACGATGTCCACTGATGGAGAAGTTGGCACTCACCATCGAAATGTCAGCTCGAAAGCTAAGACCATATTTTCAGTCACACACAATTGTAATCCTCACTACATTCCCGATTCGAACGATTTTCCATAGTCGTAGTCAATCGGAGAGACTAGCAAAATGGGCGGTCGAGCTGAGCGAATTTGATATCAAGTATCGAACAAGAAACTTATGAAAAATCACAAGTACTCACCGATTTCTTGGTAGAACTACCAATGGAGGGCACGAAAAATTAAGAGCCAAACTCGAGCTGGACCCGCCACGCGAATCGTCGTTCAATCAAGGTTCATGAATCGGAGTTCGGCTCACATCAGCGACTAGAGAAGTGTTGGAACAGTCGTTTCGACTAATTTTCCACGCTTCGAATAATGAAGCTGAATACAAAGTAGTTATTGTTGAACTATGATTGGGTCACATGCTCAAGATACGCAACATCCACGCCTACTGCGACTCTCAACTTGTCGCAAATCAATTGTGCATCAGACTTGAAGTCAAAATTTGCCATCTTTACTGTCCATGGTGCCTTGTGTTCTATCTCTACTGAATGGTGACATGCTTTACCATAACGCAGATGGAATGGTGTTGGGGTCAAAATCGGTAATCTCAAAATCAACATCCAAGATTGCTATGCTTTCCTTTAAGAAACTCGTTCAAAATAACTTCAGGAAAATCTTAAGGGATAAGTTTCGAAGAAACAAGAAGTACACGAGGCAATGAACATCGCGGAAAGGCTTAGACCATGCTCTCTCGTCCACATCACCATGAGGTGAGAAATTCGTATCCCCTCTTTACGTCGCCATTTGGTGACCACTTCCCCTTCTTCACCTTGTCGCCAGCAGGCGGCCATGCCACATCACCAGCAGGCGACCAGGCTTCTTCCCTACCTTGTCGCCAGCAGGCAACGATGCCTCGTCGCCAGCAGGCGACCAAGTTTCTTCCTTGCCTCGTCGCCAGCAGGCGACCAAGCTTCTTCCTTGCCTCGTCACCAGCAGAAGACCATATTTCTTCCTTGTCTCATCGCCAGCATGCGATGATGCCCCGTCGCTAGCAGGCGAGCATGAGGCCTCCACTCGTCTCGCCCTCATCGCTCGTCCCTTCGAGTCTTGACCGAACTGTCTTTTGTTTCACTTCAATTAGAGTTATTGTTGAAATGTTACGATAAAATTAGCAAATACGTGATTTCCCGTAAAACATAGACTATACGAATGGTTTTTACTATATTATGGAACCAACGGTTTGGACACCAGCATCATATGGAAGGTGATCTATCTGAAAGAAAATGTAAAAACGTTGAAGCCAAAAAATGGCCCGAGAAAGTCTAAAATGCGGCAAAAATCCACTTACAATTTTAGACAAGAATGAGCCCAAACTACAGTGACGGTTTGCTTGATTTATTAGAAGATAAATGGAAAAGATGATAAATTTTAAGTTTCCAGGATAATCATGAAGATCAAGAGGATATGGAAGATTTTCATAAAGAGATAAACTCAAAACATGGGCAGAAAAGGAAAGACGACCGACATAGAAGGCATATATAAGAGGAGCCAAATCAAGGAGCAAATGGGATCTGAAAATTAGACTTTAGGAGAACTTAGGACTTAGGTGGCTAGACTAGCAATTTCAATACTTAGAACATTTTACTGCTTTGTTCCCTTGTTCTCCACTATTGACGAATTTCCATCCATCCGGTTTTTGGTGAAACTCTGTAAACTATAATTCATATTAATCAATAAAACGCCTCTGTGCAATCTCTTACGAATTATGTTACTTGTCTCTTTTTCGTATTCATGTGTCTACGCAGGGAATCTAGATCCTCAAGGAAAGTTGAGAATCTTGACTTTTCTTCATTTACTAAAATCGACAGTGTAAATTTTGGTTCTTACAAATGGTCTAGTACCAAGTGGTGTCTTAAACGCTGTCATGTAGGCCCAAAGTGCATTATCCAGATTTGTAGACCACCTTTTTCTTGATTTGTCACTATCTTGATTTCCTTGATCTGAGAGTTGGAAACTTCCTCCTGCCTACTAAACTGAGGAGATAAGGAATAGACACGATGAGTTAGACAATGCTTCTTAAGTAGTTAATTAAAGACCTTGTTAATAAAGTGAGATTGACCATCACTTATAACAATTCTAAGTACTCCAGATTTGGGAAGATGATTGTTTTTAAAAACTTAAGAACCACATAGGCATCATTCTTTAGTCTGGCAATCACTTCCACCCACTTAGAGACATAGTCTACAAAAACTTGGATATATTTATTCCCATCAGATGTAGGAAAATGGCCCATGAAGTTACTGCCCCAACAGTCGAATACTTCCACCTCCATGATAAAATTCCGCTGCATCTCATGTCTCTTGCTGATCTTTCTTCTCCTATGATAGGCATCACACTAAGAGATAAACCTCTGAGCGTCGTGAAATATAGTAGGCCACCAGAAACCTACTTGAAGAACCTTGGACACTGTATTGAAAGTAGCAAAGTGTAGAGCTCTTGGAAAGAATAATATATCTAAGAAGTCTTTGGTTTGCATCTTTCTTCTATATTAAGAACTTTAGAGCAGCATGATCAGTATGCACAATCTATTAGAGCCAACCAAATAAGGGCAAAACTTCTCAAACGCGAACACCAGAACTAACAACTCCTTTTCGGTAGTAGCATAGTTTCTCTATGCGTCATCGAGTGTTCTAATAGCATAATAGATAGCATGAATTTTCTTATCTTTCTTTTGTCCAAGTAAATCACCCACAATAAAGACACTGGCATCCCACGTTACCTCAAAAGATAAATCCCAGTCTGGAGGCTGTAAAATTGGAGCAGACACCAATGCTTTCTTAATTTCCTCAAAGGCTGTCAATAATGCAGAAGCGAAGTTAAACTTGAATTACAATGGTCTAGAAATCTTGCCGAAATCTTTGATGAATCTCATGTAAAAACCAGCATGTCCCACGATAATTTGCACGTCCTTCACATTATCAGGCCCCTGCAGCCATGTCATCACCTTAATCTTGGCCTTTTCAACCTCAATATCTTCATCTGAAATTTTGTGCCAAAAACAATGTCATCATAAAGTGAAACTTTTCCAAGTAAAGCACTAAGTGTTTCTCTTCAAATTTAGCAAGTACCTGGGACATGTTGTCCATGCAGCGCGTGAAATCAGATCCATAAACAGAAAAGTCATCAATAAATACCTCCATGAAGTATTCTATCATGTATTTAAAGATGGACACATGCATCTACGGAAAGTAGCACGAGCATTACAAAGTCCAAAGGCATCCTATGATATGCAAAAGTGCGTAAGGACAAGTAAAGGTAGTCTTCTCCTGATCATTTGGATGAATCAGGATCTGGAAGAAATTTGAGTATCCATCTAGAAAGCAGTAGTATGGATGATTCGCTAGTCTCTCAAGTATCTGATCACTGAAAGGCAGAGGGAAATGGTCATTCCTAGTCGAATTGTTCAACTTCCTATAATCAATACACATCATATGCCATGGCATAGTGCTTGTAGATATCAGCTCATTCTTCACCATTGTGACTCCTCCTTTCTTAGGAACCACAGGCACTGGGGTGACCCAATGGCTTTTAGAATTCAGATAGATGACCCAAGCTTTTAGGAGTTTCATAATCTCCTTCTTGACAACTTCTTTCAAGTTTGTGTTCATCCTCCTCTGATTCTTGATCGATGACTTTGAATCATTCCCAAGTAATTCCTATGCATGCACATATCCGGGGAGATACCTGAAATTTTGGTGGTTTTCAGCTACCCCAGATGGTATCGATCGACACTGTTGTGGAAAAATATTTTATGAAGAGATTACTCCAGTTTCCGAATAGGACGCCGGCCTTCCGATTCCTATCTGGAGAAATTCCTGCTCAAGCTCCGGCTCCATTCCTGCCTCCGGGTAAAAATGGATGATTTATACTAAAAGAGATTCTTCCATATTTCCAATATGGAAAACCTAAACCTAACAACCGAGACTAAGATATAAAAGGGGACTCCATACCCTAAGAATTAGGGATCGACTTTCAGAGACTAAGAGTATAATGGTAGGTGGCTAAAACTAGGTTTATACACCAACCGTTGTAGTTTCTGCTCAAGTTATCAATAAAATCTCTCTTTCAATCTTGATTCTCTCTTCTTTATTTGTTTACTAACTGTTCTGTACTAGCTATAAAAGATCCCAACTAAAAATACCTTACAGTTTTGTGCTAGAAAGAGGTGGGTATTCTAAGATACGTGACAGTGACAGCAAGTGAACATGAAGGCCAGCCTCCAGCCAACCCGGCTGAACTCGAGCTACTAGCTAGAATCGATGACATGCAAAGACAAATCACCAAGCTATACAAATCTCGAGCACCACCGCAGACAACCCGTAGCTTCTCTCGGAGGTTAGAATCCTGAGGGATACACTAGACGAATATTCCATGCAGCTGGGCAGAGTGCAAAAAACCTCTCACAACTCAAAGCCGAGAACCTAGTTCTCCGAGAAGAGAACCAATCTCTTCATACAACAAGCAAAAGGAGCCTGAACGGAGAAACAACTGCAGGAGCTGAAATATCGAGTCTATGTGGATACATCTATAAGTACAGAAATGGATCTCTTATTTGAGAGTGTTGCTCTAAGGTAATTTGAGCACATCAAAGACCTAAACGCCTTCTCTTAGGAACAGATGAAATCATTTTGACGGACAAAGAGTAGGAGAAAGTCCTAGCCTCTCATCACAACATCCTAGCTATATCGCTCACTGTAGCATACTGACTGTTAAAGAGAATATCGGTAGATAATGGGAGCTCCACCAATATCTTACTAACCGCCAGAAAAGATTTGGGGCTGGAGGAAGACACCTTGACCTGAAAGGTCACTCCACTCGTAGGATTCAATTGAGAAATCAAGAAGACCACTGGAGAGGTCAAGCTTCCCGTGTACGCAGGGGGGAATCAACATGTCCACCATATTCCTGGTAGTTGACTGCAAATCGTCTTACAACATGATACTTGGATGCTCCTGGATTCACGACATGGGAGCCATCCCTTCGAATCTCCATCAAATGGTAAAACTTCATACCCCCTGGGGCATTAAGGAAATAAAAGGAGACCAAGAAAATGCCAGCTCCTGCTATCAAACAACCATGAAGGGAAACCAAGGTCTTATAGCATTTAAAAGGAAGGCCTCCGGCTCCATGTGCAGAGGAAACTAAGGCTGTAGGAATTGGTAGAGTATCCCTAATCGAGGAAGATCTGACTCGGTACCCCAAGATACACTCCAATCTATATACAAAGTTAAAACGGAGGCTGGGAAAATTTTCCGGATCAGACTCAAGTTATCTTGCTCAGTCTCATAAGAACACAGATGGAGCCGATCCCGAGATTTCTGGGAGAACCGAAATTTGCACTGTCGATTTTAGTAAACGGAGAAAAGCCACGATTCTCGACTTTCCTTGAGGACCCGAATTCTCTTCGTAATCACACGAATACAAATAGTGACAATAATAAAATATCGTAAGGAATTACAAAAAGGCGGTTTATTGATTATATGATGTATAATTTACAGAGTTTCACCGAACACATGATAGATGGAAATTCGTTAACAATGGAGAACAAGAGAGAAAAGCAGTAAAACGTTCTAAGTATTGAACTCACTAGTCTAGCCGCCCCAAATCCTAAGTTCTCCTAAAGCTAACATCAATTCTTGAGGTCTAATTTTATATGCCTTCTAATTCAATTGTTTTTCCTTTCCTGCCCCTGATTCGAGTTTATCTCTTTGCGGAAATCTTCCTTGTCCTCTCGATGTTCATGATTATCCTGGAAACTTGAAATTTTTCTTGTTTTCCATTTTCCTCTACAAAAATCAAGCAAACCATCATTGTAGTTTGGGCTCATTCTCTTCTATAATTGTAAGTGAGCTTTTACCGCATTTTTAATTCTAATCCAAAACGCATCTCAACCGACTCCTGTTGTTGAATTTCTGTCTTTTAAAGACGAGTAGACTCGTCGTGATGCCGAGTTGGAGAGTTCCTCTCACGTTGATCCGTCAGACTCTCCTGCTCCAACCGACGCCTTGACTCGTATGGCCGAGTTACCACCTCTCCTTGAGGTTGTTCCTGACGATGGAGCAGCTAAGGTACTTGGGCCTGCAGCCGAGGCTTCGGCACAGCCGACTGGCTCGTCTACGACTCTGATCGCTGTTGCAGAGACTGAGAAAGCTTCTGAATCAATGCTTCCTCCTACAGCCAAGAGAGAGATTGTTTGAGGAATGCGTTTTCCTAGCGCCACTCCAAGTATTGCACCAAAGGATCGCAAAAGGCTTTGTGTGAATCTTGATGTGGCTAAGAAGAGAAGATGCGTTAGAGGTGTTGAGGTTGGGCCTTCACCTTTTGGAGCTTCCGGTATGGGTCTGATGCCGCAACACCGTGCCAAGGTTTGTTTTAAGGATTTCTTTTTGTTAGTATGTTAGCTCTTCTATTGTTGTTAGTTTTATTGTGTGCGTGTGTCGTGTCTTTAATCGATGGGAAGATTAACGACTGCGGATCCGAGGTTGAGAAACTAATGAGAGAGCTTGCTGAGTCCCAGGACAAGTCGTTGCAATTTGAGGATAAGTTGAAGCTTATCGAGGGTGCTCATTCCCTCAAGGTGTCAGAGTTGGAAACTCGGATTGGCGAGCTCAAGAGGGATCTCGGGAAGACTGCAAGCTTTTTGGTTAAGGCAAAGCAAGCTACAAAGACTAAGGATTCGAAGCTGCATCACCTACATCATCAGATTCAAAGCGAATGAGGCTTGACGAGTTGCAGGATTGAGGAGTCTAGGACCGAGGTGAAGGGTGTTCTATGCACCGAGTTTCAGACCTGTTTGACAAGAATTGCCACCTATCTCAACTCCCTTGATAGGATCCTAGGAATCTATCTGAAGCAAAGGCGGCTGAGCTTGGATCACGATCAGTAACTCCCACGTGAAGGAGTGTTGCGCAAGGAATGGATGGAGTGAGATGGATGAAGGTAGCAACGGAGAATGGATTCGTCTCTCAACTGTTATGGATTGCAGCTGAGATGGATAGAAGTTTCTCTTGGAATCTAGGAGATTATAAGAGGAACGGATTCGAACTTGAAGAATCAGAGAGGCGATTTCTTGCTCAGAAATACACTAGGGTTTTCACGTCAAACTTGGCTGCCTCACAAAAGAGAGATCACGCCATACTTATAACAAAAGAAAGCAAGGGTTTTCGCCAGCCAAAAACAGCAAGGCGTTTGAAAGAAAACAACAAGTCTTTTAAAAATAAAACAACAAGGCGTCCACTAGAACAAGGATGTGGTGCCATTTATACTAAGTGATAATACTTAGTAAATTTGATGTAGTGATGAGCCTGCCTCGTTAAAAACCTTGATGAGGAACCTCCTACCTTCCAAATCATCACCAAGGAAAAGAGTACAGAAATCACCACTTAGTTACTTAGTGGTTATCACTTAGTTCTTCTGTCATGAGGGTAGTCAGGTTGAAGAACTCTGGTTCAGCTTCGTCTGGATTGATTCCTTCCATTGCAATGAGTGTATGAGCTTCCTTAGCTAGCTCTCTTGCTCTGGAGCGTGTGATTCTCCCCACGGGTTCTAGCTCAGATTCTTCCAGGCTAGTCATGATCACATCATCCTCTCCCTCTTGAAAAGGATTTGACCTCAAATCTGAATCTGCAACAAAAGGAAGTAAGTCAGAAACATTGAACGCATCAGATACATTGTACTTCCCTTGAAGATCAACTCGGTAGGCATTGTTGTTGATTCTCTTGATTATCCGGAAAGGTCCATCTACTCGCGGCATGAGCTTGTTCTTCCTCTCAGCTGGGAACCTGTCCTTCCTTAGATAAATCCACACAAGGTCGCCTTCTTCAAATATCATCTCTTTGCGTCCTTTGTTTGCATGTTTCTCGTACTGCTTGGTCTTCTTCTCTATATTCTCCTTAGCTTTCTCATGTATCTTCAAGATCTGTTCTGCCTTTTTCCTGCCATCAAAACTATACCTCTCTTTCAAAGGCAATGGGATCAAATCTAGTGGGGAACAAGGGTTAAAGCCATAAACTATTTCAAAAGGAGAGAATAGGGTAGAAGAGTGCTTAGCGTGATTGTAGGCGAACTCGATATGGGGTAGACACTCCTCCCATGACTTGAGGTTGCTTTTCACCATGGTTCGCAACAGAGTGGATAGGGATCGATTCACCACTTCGGTTTGCCCATCTGTTTGTGGATGGCATGTAGTCGAGAACGACAGCTTCGTTCCTAGCTTTGCCCATAGTGTGCGCCAAAAGTGACTCAAGAATTTTGTATCTCTGTCAGAGACTATGACCTGAGGCATGCCATGTAGTCTCACTACCTCTCTGAAGAACAGGTTAGCCACGCTAACAGCATCGTCGGTCTTGTGGCAGGCTATAAAGTGAGCCATCTTGCTAAACCTGTCTACAACCACAAAAATCGAGTCTCTACCATTCTTGGTTCGAGGTAAGCCTATCACAAAGTCCATAGAAATATCTGTCCAAGGATGAGATGGAATAGGCAAAGGAGTGTACAAACCGTTAGGTTGCACCTTACTCTTGGCCTGTTTGCAAACAGCACACCGTGAACAAACCTTTTCAACATCTTTCTTCATATGGGGCCAATAGAAGTGGCCTTGAAGGTCGAGTAACGTCTTGGTGACCCCAAAGTGTCCAGCTAGGCCTCCAGCATGTGCCTCTCGAACCAGTAACTCACGAAGGGAGCCATTGGGTATGCACAGCCGGTCATTGAAGAATAGGTATCCTTCCTGTCTATAATATTTCTCAAATGCAAATTTGGAACACTTTGTGTAGTACTCAGAGAATTCAGCATCAGTTTCATATAAGTCTATAATATGCTCAAATCCGATTAGCTTGGATGTTAAAGTAGCAAGGAGGGTGTACCTGCGGGACAATGCGTCTGCGACCACATTGTCCTTACCTTTCTTATACTTAATGACATATGGGAAGGTCTCAATGAACTCTATCCATCGACCATGCCTCTTGTTGAGTTTTTGTTGCCCCTTGAGATGTTTGAGTGACTCATGATCCGTATGTATCACAAACTCCTTGGGCCATAGGTAGTGTTGCCATGTCTGCAATGCCCTCACTAATGCATACAATTCTTTATCATAGGTCGGGTAGTTCAGGGTAGCTCCTCCTTGTTTTTTACTGAAATAGGCGACTGGCCTTTTGTCTTGCATTAGTACAACTCCAATCCCTACACCTGATGCATCACATTCAATTTCAAAAGTTTTCAAGAAGTCAGGAAGAACTAAGAGAGGGGCATTGATAAGCTTCTCTTTTAAGGCTAAGAACGCCTTCTCTTGTGCATCCTCCCATTTGAATCCAACATCCTTCTTGATAATTTCGGTTAATGGGGCTGCAAGGGTGCTGAAATCTTTAACAAAGCGCCGGTAGAACCCAGCTAGTCCATGGAAGCTTCGGACTTCTCCTATAGTCTTAGGAATCGGCCATTCTTTGATTGCTTTGATCTTCTCTTCATCGACCCTCACACCATCTGCACTTACTACAAAGCCTAAGAAAACAATCTCTTTAGCGCAGAAAGTACATTTGGATATGTTAGCAAATAGGGATTGAGAGCGAAGAACATCAAGGACCGTTCGGACGTGCTCAAGATGCTCTTCCAAACCTTTGCTGTAGACTAGGATGTCATCGAAGTAGACAACTACAAAGACTCCAATGTAGGGTCGTAACATGTGGTTCATTAGTCTCATGAAGGTGCTTGGAGCGTTGGTGAGTCCGAATGGCATGACCAACCACTCGTACAGCCCTTGCTTGGTCTTGAACGTGGTCTTCCATTCATCTCCTTCCTTCATGCGGATCTGATGATATCCACTTTTTAGGTCGATCTTGGAAAAGGTAGTTGAGCCACTTAGTTCATCCAACATGTTGTCTAGTCTTGGAATGGGGTGTCTATACTTGACGGTTATGTTGTTGATAGCACGGCAGTCTACACACATCCTCCAAGAACCGTCTTTCTTTGGTACCAATAGAACCGGGACCGCACATGGGCTCATACTCTCTCGGATATGGCCCTTACTCATTAGCTCTTCTACTTGCTTTTGTAGCTCCTTTGTCTCTATTGGATTAGTTCGGTAGGCCGGTCTGTTAGGTAAGGTAGAACCTGGCACAAAATCGATCTGATGTTCTATTCCTCGTATTGGGGGTAATCCCTGTGGAATATCCTCGGGGAAAACATCAGTATAGTCCTGCAAAAGCTTGGTCATACCACTAGGAAGTTCCTGTGAAGGGTTAGTACTAACAAGGGATTCCTTGTATACAAGCATCAATATAGTTATATCAGAATTTAAGAGTTTAGAAACTTCACTATGGTTGATGTAGAGGTTACTGGCAACGGATTCTCCTTTTGCTTGATCACTCTTGAGCTTGAAGTGGAGTTGATCTCGGTATATCTCTCCAGGAGTCAGTGGAAGTAAAGTGATCTTACGCCCTTTAAACTCAAAGGAGTGTTTGTTGGTGTAGCCATCATGAGTAACTTTGCGGTCGGATTGCCAAGGTCGCCCCAACAAGACGTGGCTTGATCCCATGGGTAGGACATCACATAGCACTTCATCCTTGTACTTGCCGATGGTTAATGAGATCTTGACTTGGTGAGACACGGTTAGGGCTCCACTCTCATTCAGCCATTGTAACTTATACGGTCTAGGGTGGGGTATGGTTTCTAGTTGTAACTTCTGAACCATGATCTCACTCGCAGCATTGGTACAGCTACCTCCGTCAATGATAAGGCTACAAACCTTTCCTTTGATGAAGCATCGCGTGTGGAAGAGGTTCTCTCGCTGGCAGTTCTCTTCAGTCTGATTTTGTACACTTAAGGTACGCCTGGTGATCAACATCTCTCCCACGGCTGCTGCCTCTTCTTCATCTTCTTCTTCTGGGTCGGTTACATGATCATCTTCCTCTTGAGGAACTATTTCTCCTCCTTCCTGGAGTAGAAACACCTTCCTGTTGGGACAATCACGAGAGTAATGTCCCATGCCTTGGCATTTGAAACACCGTGTGTTGTTAAGAGAGTTACTGCTCTTTGGTTTCAGCTCAGACTTCACTACTTCTGTGATGGTTGTGGAGGTGGTCTTGGTGTCCTTAGGTTTAACCACACTTGGCGTGAAGTTTGTCTTGACATGGCGTCTCTTGATCTGAGATTCAATCAACTCTGCTTTATGTACCATCTCTTGTATATCCAAGTAGTTCTGAAGCTCCACTTTGTCTTGAATTTCTCGGTTAAGTCCTCCTAGGAAGCGAGACATAACCATCTCGTCTCCTTCTCTCAAGTCTGCACGTATGAGAAGAGTCTCTAGCTCCTGGTAGTAGTCTCGAACGGTTTTAGTCCCTTGTATAAGGCGTCTAAGCTTGTTGAGAATCTCCCGTTGGTAGTGAGCCGGTACAAACTTCCTCCTCATGTGCATGACGAGTTGTTCCCAGGTAGTGATAGGGAGATCTCTGAGGCGTTCCCTGGTAAGTACAAGCTGCTCCCACCATAACAATGCATAGCCATTGAACTCAGAAACCGCGATCTTCACCTTGTTGCGCTCATAGGTTCCTTGAACCAGGAAATTTGACTCCATCTTTCTTTCCCAATCAAGGTACGTCTCAGGTTCATTGGTGCCGTGGAACGCAGGGTACTTGATCTTAAGGTGGTTGATTTGTTGGCGAGCTGGATCATACTCTCGCCCCCTGTCCCTTCAGAGGGTTTCTCTACTATGATCTGAAACATCATTGTCATTATCCTCATCCGAATAGTGGCCTAGGTGAGCTCGTTGCCCAGCAAGTGTAGTCTCCCTAGAGCGATGCCGAGGGTGTCTAGGTCGTGGCTCTCTGGTTTCATTATGATGAGGGATTGATGGGGATCTGTGGCGGTTAAAAATAGTTTCTCTTCCACCAACACGAGCCCGGTTACCCATAGAAGGATGTTGCTGACGCTTAGGGCCTGTTTTGGAGGGTGCTCCCACTTGAGATTTTCCCTTCAGTATACGCCTAGCTTCCGATGGTGTAGGTGTATGAGAGGCATCACTATCCGTAGAGTGATCATCAGGTGCAAGAGTCTTAAGCTTCTGCTCCATCTGCTCCTGCAATGACTCTACTTGCTCTCAAAGCTGTTGGGAGAACGTGGTGGCAAGGGTTTGATTAGCTTCATTGATCTGTTGAGTCATGAGTCGGGTCATGGCTGCCATCGCCTCGGCTGATAGCTCCATGGTACCTGCAATTGTCAAGAACAATCTAAAGTAAACCTAATTTTTTTTTGTTTATAAGGTTGATAGCCAAATCGAATGAGCCCTAATAGCTATCGATTGGATAATTGACAAGTAAGAAACGAATTGTAAAAGCATAGAGATAGAGTTTCCGCTTAGCCTTTGGTTCAGAGTTGGCTCTGATACCACGTGATAGGATCCTAGGAATCTATCTGAAGCAAAGGCGGCTGAGCTTGGATCACGATCAGTAACTCCCACGTGAAGGAGTGTTGCGCAAGGAATGGATGGAGTGAGATGGATGAAGGTAGCAACGGAGAATGGATTCGTCTCTCAACTGTTATGGATTGCAGCTGAGATGGATAGAAGTTTCTCTTGGAATCTAGGAGATTATAAGAGGAACGGATTCGAACTTGAAGAATCAGAGAGGCGATTTCTTGCTCAGAAATACACTAGGGTTTTCACGTCAAACTTGGCTGCCTCACAAAAGAGAGATCACGCCATACTTATAACAAAAGAAAGCAAGGGTTTTCGCCAGCCAAAAACAGCAAGGCGTTTGAAAGAAAACAACAAGTCTTTTAAAAATAAAACAACAAGGCGTCCACTAGAACAAGGATGTGGTGCCATTTATACTAAGTGATAATACTTAGTAAATTTGATGTAGTGATGAGCCTGCCTCGTTAAAAACCTTGATGAGGAACCTCCTACCTTCCAAATCATCACCAAGGAAAAGAGTACAGAAATCACCACTTAGTTACTTAGTGGTTATCACTTAGTTCTTCTGTCATGAGGGTAGTCAGGTTGAAGAACTCTGGTTCAGATTCGTCTGGATTGATTCCTTCCATTGCAATGAGTGTATGAGCTTCCTTAGCTAGCTCTCTTGCTCTGGAGCGTGTGATTCTCCCCACGGGTTCTAGCTCAGATTCTTCCAGGCTAGTCATGATCACATCATCCCTGATGGATGTTCATTGCAGGGACCTTGCCCTGGCGGCCGTTGAGGGAGGGATGAGCGAGATTCAGCTGTTTCGGGGTGGAGAGGCCCTGTCTTGGCAGGCCGAAGACGCCAAACATTCTGCTCGCAACAAAGAGCTGGCAGCCATTGGGGGAGACTTTGACTTGATCTTCACTGGACTGAAATCTGACTGTACCCTTCCGTTGTCTTCCGGTGACCCCGATGAGCAGGAACCCATGGGTGTCGAGCCTCATGATGCGGTTTAGGGAGACATAGATGATGTGGCCCGAACCCTGACGAGGTAATGGGTGAGGGCTAGTGATACGGCCTTGGATAGGCTGTCTCTCCCATGAATCACTTGAAGGAGGGTGGAATGGATCCTAAAGATTTGAGACTCTAGGATGGACGTGATGAATTTCACACCTAGACTGCGGAAGACTTGGATGTTGTTTTGCTACAGCTATGTATAAATGTAACCTTGCTTTGTTGATGCCTAATGGACAGTCACGTAAACTAAAGAGTAATCTTCCTGGTGACGAATGGATGCTCAACAATATGAGATATTTTTGATCATGTTGGAGCTTTGAAGAAGCTCTCTTGAAAACTAGAAGTTGGAAACTATCATTTAAAATCGTTCGACACCAACTCATGACTGTCAATAGACGGTGCAGCCGCCTAGAGTTTTATGATCATTTGAAGACATTAAGAATTTTACCCAGAATTTCCAATATTTTCAGGACAAGTCCTTGGCCGCATTTTACACTATTTAGAGGGTTTTTACTAGTTTTGAAACCCTAAGCTTTTACAGACATTGTTACTTCATTGAGGGAGAGAGCTAGGATTGGAGAGAGAGAGAGAGAGAGAGAGAGAGAGAGAGAGAGAGAGAGAGAGAGAGAGAGAGAGAGAGAGAGATCTACTTATCATTTACAAAGAATATCTTGAACTCCATGTTTCTTTACTCTATTTCTTATATGCAATTTTTTCAGATTTTAAATATATTCTTTATAATCATGTCTGAGTAGTCTCCTTGTTAGATTTAGGGTTCTTCAAAGGTAGTTTATGAATTGGTAATGATGTACTGATATTAGTGGTATTTAACTAGTTCCTTATCTAGATTTTTTTATTGCTAGGATTAAGATTAATCACCTTAAACCTAGATCTTAGGATTGATTGGCGCAAGTGAAGGCTTGGTCAATTACTTGAACCAAAATTTAGATGATCTAAACTACTATTCTACTAGATTAATATGAGAGTTGTTCTAATAGGTCAGAGAACTTATCAAACCTTTTTGCTAAATCTGTTAGAAGTGACATTGATCGACGGTACATCATAACCATTGATCGACGCTACCGTAAGAAACAACCATTGAATAACCTGAGTTTGAGTTTAAAACAATATTTAAACAAACCCCTGGTAAACTACTTACTTACCTAAGAGTTCCCTGAGTCTAATTTATTTCCCATTTGATAAACCTACAAAAAAATCTTGCAATCACTTTACTGCTTATTAATCTTTATTTTAGCTTTATTACAAAAATAATAAATCTGTTGTGTAATCTTATAGTCTCTGTGGATTTGATCCCTAAGTATTACATTTGAACCTCTTATTTTAGGGAGTAATCAGTAGCTCTAGGGTAATTTGAGCACGTATCAAATTTGGCCCCATTGACGGGGACTCTTTCCTATTACTATTAGATTTAGTTTAGAATATAGTCTAGACGTTTACTTTTCTGTTGCTATTTAAATTATTTTCCTATTCTTGATGACACATGTACCTTTGGAAGAGAATATGAACTTTGGACGGCAAGCATCGATCGACACCATGACGAATGCGACGATTGATGGAAGTCCACAACCATTGGGCGATTCCCTTCCATCAGCATCGATCAACACCGATCAGACAGAAGCAGGTAAGTCTCCTTTTCTGATAAATAATAAGGAAGAAGATCCAAAGGGTCTTGCATGCAACGAAACAAACGAACTCATTGATGTAGCTTTTATTGTGCACTCTCAATTTAATCCTAAGAGCTAATTTTTACTCTCTCAAATTAGAGGTCCAGTGTAGTACTTAGGGATCGAATCCACATAGACTCTAAGATTACTCAACAGATTTATTTTTTAAATAAAGCTAGATGAAAGTATTAATTTATGAATAGTGAATCAAAGGATTGGTTTTGTTTGTAAAGATTATTGGGAAGGATTAGACTTAGGGGAACTCTCAGGTATACTAAGTAATGCGGACTAAAAAATGTTTAGGGTTTTAGTGAAGCGTTGTTCTGAACTCAAACTTTAGGGTTTAGGTAAGTCACTCTCGTGATTCTTAACGGAGTGTCGATCAATGGCCACTACATGGTGTCGATCAACACTACTTCTAAACAGATACAATTCTTATGTTTGATATGTTCTCTAAACTTCTATATTCAACTCTTGTTTATTATTAGAGTCTTAGACTGTTCAAGATATGTTTCAGGGTATAATCAAGCTCTCTCTTACGCTACAACATCCTATAATCTAAGGTTGAGGTGATCTACTTAACATGAAACTAATTAGAATAACCCTAAATCTAACAGTAAACTACTCAAACATGATTGTGATAAACATGACGAATTGCTGAATGAATTGCATAGAAATAACCATAAGAAACAAGAGAGTTCAAGATTTAAGTCTGTGTATGAATAAATCTCTCTCTCCAATGGTAGCCGTCAAAATTGCAAGTATCAAACGAGTTGTAAAAACAAGTGTGTTTTGCAAAACAGCTAAGAAACCTAATAAATAGCTAAAAATGCGGCCAAAGACTTGTCTTGCAAATAATGGAAATTTTGGGTAAAATTGTGATTTGTTTAAATTTTTTATTAACTCGCGGAAGTGTTGACCGTCGATCGACAGTCAGGGTGAAAATGATTTAATAGCTCCAATTGCTTCCAATGAGTACCTGAACCTGTAACGGCTATAGAACAATACAAATTGCATATAAAAGACTCTAAAACAACATACATATTATGGGTAAAATCAGGTAAAAACGATGACATATCAACTCCCTCAGACTTATCCTTTTCTTGCCCTCAAGCAAAACATAGAATGAATCAGTGCAAGGTTTGAAAACACAAAGACTTACCCGCTTCTTAGAACACTGTTTCACCTAAGTTTCTGTTGCAACCACATCTAGAGCATTTCTATGTACTTTGCTTAGCTAATCAATCTTCCCTACTGTTAACCTGAAGTGATAAACCATCTCACTAAAGGTTAATGTGCAAAGCTTGGGCAAAACCCACTTAGAGACTGATCAAGGTCTAATGAGGGTCCAGAAGCTTATGCAGAGCTAGAACAAGGTTCAAGAAGGGTTTACTATGAAGGAAGAAGGCTTGGGAGAAGTTTGGGATCAATTGGGTCGATGTGCAAAGTAAGGGCGCCTATACTGTACGGCCGTACGGACTGTACGGACCGTACGGACGGGTCGACCCGGGAAACTTAATTCTCGACCATTTGGGAACATTTTGGGTTTGTGCAAAAACCAGGTCAAGTTGTATGGACCAAACCCTAAATCCGTACACTCCCATGGCTTACCTTGCATCCCAAGTCATAGAGAAGCTTGAATGGTGAAGAAGGAGTCTCGGATGGTTTGTAGAAGAAGAAAGGATCAGATCAGCATCTTGGAAGGCATCTGCGAGATGCTGCTTGTGTTGACCGTTTGTGGATAAGGTTCTTCCCTATCCAGACTGGAAAGGAAGGAGGCTGAACCTGGACTGATCACTGAATAGATGCATAGGCCTTGGTGGCTGATTCTAGGCCAAGTTACACTCTTGACCAGCCAGGCTGTCTCCAAGCGTGTAAAGCTTCTGGTCCATACATTTCAAACCTTCCCTTGACTCCACATGCTTGCTCTGATATTTCTTGTAAACCCTAGAGTAGCTCTTTACCTATTTATATACTTGTATGTCGATGGTTAATAAACAAGCAAAGAGTTTCTCTCCTTCATAATCTCTTAGTCTCCAATACTCTCTATTCTTCAATCTCTGGTTACTTAGTCTCATAATCTCTCATATCCTCTCTTAGACTCTCTAATCTCTCACGAATCTCGCTCTCACTCTCTCATCAATCTCGTTCCTTTATCATCAAGTCTCATCCACTTCATCTCCATACTCGTTCATCATCACTCAAACACTTGTTCTCTGAAAACTTTCATGGTATCAGAGCCAGGTTGCTCAGTCTCCGGGTGAAGCTTTTGTTCCAGTCACAAGCTCAAAAGTTCTCTTCTTTACAGATCCAGTTCATCCGGATCTAAAGACCTCACCTTTGAAGACAAAGAAGACAGTTTAGCTCATATCCGACCTCAAGATGGAGTCCTCCAGAGCCATTGTCATTCCAGTCACCCTCAAAGGTCCCAACTACCTTCTCTGGTCATGCCTGGTGAAGACAGCCCTTGGTGGAAAGGGGTTATGGAGCCATTTCATCTCAGGTGCTCCAAACTCCTCCAAAGCTGTCGCCTCTCAAGAGAGTTCATCCAGTGGTGATACTGGCTCTCTTACTGTCTCGGAAGAGAAGTGGCAGCAAGATGACTACCTGGTCTTGACCTTTCTCCAAAGCTCCTTAGAAAGATCTATCCTTGAAGCCTACTCATACTGTGAGAGTGCTAAAGAGCTTTGGGAAACCTTGAACAAGATCTATGGTAACATCTCTAACCTCAGCCGAGTCTTCGAAATCAAGAGAGCCATCAACAACCTGTCCCAAGAGAATGAGGAGTTCACGGTTCATCTGGGAAAGTTCAGAGCCCTTTGGTCGGAACTAGAGATGCTGAGACCTCAATCTATTGACCCAGAGGTGTTGAATGAAAGAAGGGAGCAAGACAAGGTGTTTGGTCTGCTCTTGACCCTCAGTCCTTCCTTCAATGACCTTATCAAACATATCCTAAGGTCTGAGAAGCTTCCCACGCTTGAAGAGGTGTGTTCCCAAGTCCAAAAGGAGGAAGGTTCACACGGGTTGTTTTAAGCAAAGGAGAGTCCTCTCCTTGCTTCACAAGCTGAAGCAGATCCTCAGTCCAACAAGGCGGCTTAAAAGAGGGAGGACAGGAGGGGTCTTAAGTGCGAACACTGCAAGAGGGATGGACACACCAAGGAGAGGTGTTGGGTGCTTAACCCACATCTCAAACCTGCCAAGTTCAGATGAGCCGTGTCCATGGAGGTTCAAGGAATCAGCTCAGATTCCTTGGGTTGTAAGCAAACCTCCTAAACCCTTAATAAGAGCCTGTGTCTTTGTTTTAGTTGTGCATTGAGTGGTGTTTGTGTCCCAGGATCTCCTGGCTTGTTTATTGCATTGTTTTGTGTTCCTGGTCGCTTTTGTCACATCTTATCCATCATGGTTGTCTTGAAGCATTTAGAAGTTGTCTAAGCTCCTGTTTCATGGTTTTGATAATCTGTTTTGCATAAGCATATCTCATTCTGTCTAAGTTCAATCCGGTTGCATATTGGTTCTAATGTCTTAGTTTAATCCATCAGTGTGCCTTGCATCATTTAGAAGCTGTCTAGGTTGCTTGCACCATTGGTTTTGATTGGAACTGGTGTGCATAGTCTCTTGTAGCTCTCGGATTGAACCTATTGCATTCATATAGTATTGTTGAGTTGTTGCATCTATTGCTGCATGAAATTGAAGCCTAAAGTGTCAGTGAATTGTTAAAAGCATACATTGCACTTTAGTGATTGAAAAATGCTTGATCTTGTACTTGTGATTAGCTTGTTTCAAGATCATAGCTTGTTGAGGCATTGGTGATCAAACCGGATGTGTGATCTTGGTTTGATCCCAATGGGATGATCTAATCTTGCATTGAGTTGTGGTGATGTCAGGTACACAAGAAGTGATACAGTGACAAACCAAACCAAGGTGACAAGATACTGGTCTAAAGCCATTGCATATCGTCACTGGACGAGTCAGTCCACAAACTACAGGAAGTGTAGTGTGATTGAGTATGCAATGAGAAGTTGATGACATTGTATGATACCACATGGACGTGTCAGTCCCAAAGTCTACAAGAAGTGTAAAGTAGGTTATCATACAATGAGGGACTACCTTGTGAGGGCTCTTAAAGTGATTCAAACACCATGTGTTCCTGGTATAAGGAAGAGAGCCAAAACTCACAAGGGTTAGGACATCAAGTCGTGTAATGACTGATGGTCCATCAAGACCATGGAACTATATACACTTATCTCACAAGCTTAGCTCCTCCCATAGTCTCGGAGTTAAGCTTGAGGGGGAGTCTAAATGTACATGATCCATGGTCTAGTATCAAGCCGTGCAAGGACTTCAACAAAGGATCATCCAACCAGGTCTAGGCAGTGGCGTGTCTATGCAAAGAGGCTGTTCAGAGCAGCCTTGGTTGTGTGTCTATGAAAGATCAGTTCAATGCGGCCTCTGTGGTGAGGTGATTCAAAACTGAAGCTGAAAGCTCCACACAACCTCCCATCAAGTTGGTGTTGCCATGAAGAGGTTGCAACCGGCCAAGTGTGAGGGATTCAAGTGACAATGCAGTCACTCCTCATCCAAACAAAACGGAAGTAACTTGAACTCAATCTATTACAAGTCATTCATCATTTCTATGGTTCTTAAAATGCTTGAATAAATTGGTTCTGATTGTTAAATGGAATAAGTTCTAGTGCTTGAGCCTTAGTTGAAACCATCATTGATATCTTGCTTCATTTAGAAGATTGCCTAAGTTGCTAGAATCTCTGGTTTTGTTTAAACTTTGAGTTTTGCCTAATCTTGATAAGTACTGATGCACCTTTGGGATAATGTATCAGGTACCATTACCAGTGCTTGAGCCTCGCGGAAGATGATCATGGTCGTTTCCAAGCTTCTCTAAGATGGCCTTGAAGTCAGTTGAGAGGGGGAGACCCAAACCGGGTCTATGAAGGGGTCAAGCAGAGTACTATGAGTGTGGAAGCCTTGTGTTGTTGGCTGCACGAGTTTAGGCCACGATCCAGAGTCCTTTGTGTCCAACCACACTG
This sequence comes from Moricandia arvensis, assembly GCA_905132765.1. Lineage (NCBI taxonomy): Eukaryota > Viridiplantae > Streptophyta > Magnoliopsida > Brassicales > Brassicaceae > Moricandia > Moricandia arvensis. Next base: position 45,065 of record CAJHQP010000398.1, on the reverse strand, counting down.
GTTTTAAGGCACAAAGACTCAATGGCCAATCCCTAGGCCTTGAATGATCTTACTCTTTCCTTGCCAAGGTTTTATCCCTAAGGAGGGTTTTCTTTGGTAAGGTTTTAATGAGGAGTGACTTCAGGGTTCCAAGCTTGACTCAGGATCTATAGAGTCAAGCTTGAGGGGGAGTATTAACCTGAAGTGATAAACCATTTCACTAAAGGTTAATGTGCAAAGCTTGGGCAAAACCCACTTAGAGACTGATCAAGGTCTAAGGAGGGTCCAGAAGCTTATGCAGAGCAAGAACAAGGTTCAAGAAGGGTTTACTATGAAGGAAGAAGGCTTGGGAGAAGTTTGGGATCAATTGGGTCGATGTGCAAAGTTAGGGCGTCCGTACTGTACGGTCGTACGAACTGTACGGTCGTACGGACTGTACGGACCGTACGGACGGGTCGATCCAGGAAACTTAATTCTCGACCATTTGGGAATATTTTGGGTTTGTGCAAAAACCGGGTCAAGTTGTACGGACCAAACCCTAAATCCGTACACTCCCATGGCTTATCTTGCATCCCAAGTCACAGAGAAGCTTGCATGGTGAAGAAGGAGTCTCGGATGGTTTGTAGAAGAAGAAAGGATCAGATCAGCATCTTGGAAGGCATCTGCGAGATGCTGCTTGTGTTGACCGTTTGTGGATAAGGTTCTTCCCTATCCAGACTGGAAAGGAAGGAGGCTGAACCTGGACTGATCACTGGATAGATGCATAGGCCTTGGTGGCCGATTCTAGGCCAAGTTACACTCTTGACCAGCCAGGCTGTCTCCAAGCGTGTAAAGCTTCTGGTCCATACCTTTCAAACCTTCCCTTGACTCCACATGCTTGCTCTGATATTTCTTGTAAACCCTAGAGTAGCTCTTTACCTATTTATATACTTGTATGTCAATGGTTAATAAACAAGCAGAGAGTTTCTCTCCTTCATAATCTCTTAGTCTCCAATACTCTCTATTCTTCAATCTCTGGTTACTTAGTCTCATAATCTCTCATATACTCTCTTAGACTCTCTAATCTCTCACGAATCTCTCTCTCACTCTCTCATCAATCTCGTTCCTTTATCATCAAGTCTCATCCACTTCATCTCCATACTCGTTCATCATCACTCAAACACTTGTTCTCTGCAACCTACCACAACCTACCAGAAGCTATCTTACATACCTTCTACTATCCTCATTTACATACATAATATAGGGTGCAGGCTTTACCCTGGGGGTATCGATCAGAGGACACGTGGATTCTTACCCAAGCAAGTGTCTGAACCACATGTAACTTCTCTAATCATTTTCCTCTCTACTTTCTTCTTTGAATCTTTTTAGATCTCAAACACAATGGAAAATGATGATGATACAGTCCATCTTTCCATCTTATTTTTGACTTTTTATAATATATGACAAAGTTGTAGGCGAATAGTGGGGTCGTCGTTGATGTACCTAACCCTCGCTTTCAACAATGTGTGATCATAATTTTGAGTTACAATAGTGAGGGCATCGGTAATATACATACCCCTCTACATCTCAGGAAATCATCTCAATTTTTTTTTAGATACTGAAGAAGTTGAGAGGAGGATCAGGAAGTAAAGTACTTTTACTTTTCAAATTTGCAAGAGGATTCCAATCCTATGTATACCAAGCCTAAGAACAAGCAATATAGTTACTTAGGTTGGAGGTTACCTTTGGTTCCTTCAGAATTTCTTAGGAAGTGTGGGTGTTATAGGATAATCAATCTACATAGCTTTTCTATTCAATCTTAGAATGGTGCTAGAAGATGATGCACCAAACTGTTCCAGAAAAAAATTATAGTCTATACCTAACTTCTAATTTTGACTCAATAAAATTTTTTGTTTTTTAAAAATTGTTAGTAAGAAATAAAACATCAAAAATAAAATATGATATTAGTAATTAACTCCCCTAGACTTGAAAAACACTGTCTCAATGTGAAAGTAGTCTGAGATTGGTCGGTTTAAATAAATTGGAATGAAAATAAGTTAGTTGTTAGAATTTAAGAACTTGTACCTCTTTGTCATAGTCGCCAACGTTCGACAGTACCTAAGGACTATCAATCATGCTCGACGGACAGCATGAACCCATTAGCAAGTAACTGTAAAAAGTGTCTAAAATCTCCATAGTCCGATTATCTCTCTTTGTGTTATCACTGTTAGACATTCAAAAATCGTGTTAAAATAGCAAACGGTGATAATAATAAACATAACTTCTAAATCCAACAAAGCAAATGAAATAAAATAAGTTCATGCATAAATCTTAAAATGAAATAAAAGGGAGGAGAGTGTAAGGCTACTCGTCGTCGGTAGTGTCCATATCTGGCTGGCGTGGTTGTGCTGGAGCTGCTGGTGACGACCTCGCTCTGGTACGCGGACGGCTGAAGCACAAGCACCTGGACATCGCCTCTATCATACCCCATATGGCATGACGTGCACCCACCACGACTCTAAGTCTCCATGATCGTGGATGGGGATCTTTGGAATCTGTAGGAATGCTGGAATAGGGGGTAGTGTTGCTGTTGGCTCGTCCTCTGCTGGTGTGTGTGCTGCTCTGAGTCCTCCTCTGCGGCGTATACGGACAGGAGCATTGCGCCAAGAGGTGCTCCTACAGTCTGAACTCAAGGCGTACAGGGGTGTCGACAAAGTCTGTCATATCGCGCTCTGGAAGCTCTATCATGTGAGGCCCTGCATCATCCACGAAGGACCAGTAGCGTCTTTCCTTCAGCCAACCTGACCTCGTCAAGAGAGCCTCATCCATTTTATCTCTGTCTCCACAGAGGCTCCCTAAAGGCTGATCCCAAGATTTAAAAAGATGGATGTCAGAAGGCTCCCCACCGTGGCCTTGTTCTTGCCGGATCCCGTGAAAGGTTTTCCCTTCATGGAAACCAAGTGCTCAGAGAAAATAGCCCCCAGGTTCACCTACTGGTCGCTCACTAGTGGTGAAACAACCTCCTTATTGAGGTGAACCAAGCCTCTGACTAACTCGTACAGCAATTTGAGCTCCTGAACCCTCAGCTTTTTGGGCTCCATCTTGCACAATAGAGTGTTTGTAAGGATCTTCATGAAGTAATGCAGGGACGGGTCGTGGACGTTGGTCTGAGTGGCTGAGCTGGTCGAAGTGGCCTGTGGCTATGAGTTCCTAGAAAAAGTTCTGTCCAGGGAAGGAAGGGACGGTGAAGCCAAGGTTCTCGGGGTTTTTAAACCCGTAGATATGGAAGAGGTCAGGAATGGCGATGTTATATCTAATGCCTCTGATCATGAAAGTCAAGTAAGCCTCAGTCACCCTCTACGCCCTGGAGTTCTGATAAACTGTGGCAATAAACTGTCGGACCAGGTCGGGATAGAGTGCATACGGCCTAGTAGCCATGGTTCCCATCCCAGCTCTCTCATCATGTCTCTGATATCAGACCGTAGCTGTAGCTTTGTCATGACGTCTCTGTCGATGAACCTCGTGGGCTCAATGGAAACACCTTGCAGGCATTGTAATAGACAGTGTCGTAGTTATCCCAGTCCAGAGACACAGCTCTGTGGGTGCATAGCTGCCTTAGGATCAGGTTAATGCTCAAGTGTGTCAATCAACTCCTTCTCCTCTTTGGGCCAAGGGTCACGGCATGGAGGCCCTGATGGTGCAGAACTGGAGCCACCAACATCGAAACGTGCTTTTGATTTCTTCTCTTGCTCATATTTATGTTCGGTGGATCAAGTGAACTAAACAGATAGAGAATCAAAAATTGAGTGGTTTAGGCTCAAGAATGACAAAAATCAACCAATAATGAGAGAGAATTCGGCTCTAGTAATCGCAACAGTTTTGGTGGTTATAAAACAAGTGTTTATTAAAAGGGATCGTGTTGAGCTTATACAGACTCGACACTCTTCCATCGATCGATGGTCCTATAGGGGTGTCTATCAATGGTCCTATAGGGACGTCGATCGATGGTCAGTCGTGCGCCTCCTATTTCACTTTAACAGTTCACGTGAATAATTATATATTTATTATATATATATATAACCAAATTTATTAAAAAGCTTTTAAAATTTAAATATTCACAAGTGGGTTGCCTCCCACTCAGCATTTGTTTAAGGTCGAAAGCTTGTAAGAAAATTGTGCTTATCAGTCGGAATTTGGCATCTCTACATGCATGGTCTGAGAATGCGGAATTTCAGTTCCGACCAGCAATGTTTTATTCTTTCCCCATTCACTGTGAAGTCCTCCCCTTTCGGGTTATAAGAATAATTTCTCCATAAGGTGTAACTTCTCTCACAGTGAAGGGTCTTGACCAACAAAAATGCAATTTCCCGGGAAATAGAGTCAACCGAGAGCTGTATAAGAGTACTTGCTCGTTTGGTACGAAATGCCTAGAAATGATTCTCTTGTCGTGATAAGCTTTTGTTCTCTCTTTGTTCAATTTCGAATTCTCGTAGGCGTGATACCTGATCTTGTCCAGTTCATGCTATTGGATTAATCTCCTTTCTGCAGCGGGTTTAGCATCAAAATTTGTTGTTTTGATCGCCTATTCTGCTTTGTGCGCTAGCTCAACTGGGAGATTTTTTTTTTGAACACATGCTCAACTGGGAGATGGCATGCTTTTCCATAGAGTAAATGGGATTTGGTGGTTCCTAACGGTGTTTTAAACGTGGTTTGGGAAGCCCGAAGTGCATCATCCAATTCTAAAGACCAATCTTTACGGGTTGATCCTATCGTCTTTTCTAAGTTTTACTTGATTTGACGGATGGATACTTTTACTTGTCCGCTAGTGTGAGAGTGATAGGCTGTTGCTACTCGATGGTGAAATCCATGTTTTTGAGTAGTTTTTTAACACTTTGTTAATAAAGTGGGTACCTCCGTCACTTATTATGATTTGTGGAACTCCAAATCGAGGAAAGATGATACTTTTCAAATGTTTGATGACTACAGCAGCATTATTTTTTGGAGTGGCTATCGCTTCAACCCATTTGTATACGTAGTCTATGGAGACTAATATGTATATGTTTCCGTGCAAAGAAGAAAAAGGACCCATAAAGCTAATGCCCTAGAATTCAAACACTTCAACTTCAAGTATGGAATTTTGTTCCATTCCGTGTCTATTGCTGATTTTTCCTCTCCTTTGACAGAGATCGCACTTTGCTACGTAGGGTTGAGTATCTCGAAACATGGGTGACCACCAAAAGCCTGCTTGTAGAATTTTTGACATTGTCTTAAAACTGGCAAAATGCCAAGTATAATCGGATCCATGACAATGATACAAAATATCTGAGGTTTTTCTTTCAGCAACGCATCGTCTGTATATGCCGTCAGAACAATGTTTGTAAAAGTAGGGTTCATCCTAGTGATATCTCCGGATTTCTTTCAGAATTTTCTTTTTGTGGTATCCTTTAAAGAGTTCTGGTTCTACATCATCTGCAATATAGTTTACAATATCTGCGTAAGAGGGTCTATTAAAGGTGTTCAAATCACACACCCTCCGAGGTAAAATTTTACCTCCGAGAGAATCATTGTTTGAAATCAAAGGATTGCATCCGACATTTATATCGAGTCGAATAATCATCTCGTCCTACTCTTCGGAGATATCATAGATTGATGGTTTTTCGCGGGCATCGATCGATGTTTCCTCATCCGACAAACGCACATGACCAATGAAAGTCGATTTTGCTTGGTAGACGTTTTCTATAGGTAGGATATTGTCTATAGGGATGTCGTCTTTGACTCTTATTCGAGATAGGTGATATGCGAATCTGTTTACGACTCCTTTCTTATCCTTGACTTCTACGTCAAATTCTTGTAAGAGAAGAATCCATCTTATAATTCTAAGTTTCACGTCCTTTTTGTTCATTAAATACTTCAAGGCGGTTTGGGCGGTATGGACGATCACTTTTGAACCGACTAGATAATAGCGAAATTTTTTGAAAGCGAACACTACTGCTAGTAATTCTTTTCTGTTGTCGCGTAATTGTGTTGTGCATCATCAAGAGTCCTACTAGCATAGTACATAGCGTGCAGCTTTCTGTCTTTTTTCTGTCCGACCACAGCGCCTACAGCAAAATTGCTGGCGTCGCACATAATTTCAAAAGGTAAACTCCAATCCGGTGCTTGCACAATCAGAGCATATACTAGGGCTGATTTGATTTCTTTGAAAGCTGTCAGACATTCAGGTGTGAAGTCGAATTTCACTTCGTTACATAGGAGTGTTGTAAAAGGTCTAGCAATCTTGCTAAAATCTTTTATGAATCTTCTATAAAATTCAGCATATCCTAAGAAGCTTCTAACGTTTTTCATGTTTGTGGCTGGTGGCAAACCTGCCATTACTTCAATTTTGGCTATGTCCACCTCAATACCGGCTGCTGAGATCTTGTGTCCCAAAACGATTTCACTGTTGATCATAAAGTGGCACTTTTCACAATTTAGGACTAGTATTTTGTCTTCACATCTTGCCAACACCTTGCACAGGTTATCCATGCAGATTTTGAAATCTGGACCGTAAACTAAGAAACCGTCATGAAAACTTCCATGACGTCTTCTATCATGTCAGTGAATACAGACATCAATATTGCAGGAGCGTTACAAAGTCTGAAAGGCATTCTGCAGTATGCGAATGGTCCAAAAGGCAAGTGAAAGTGGTCTTTTGTTGATTGTCGGGATGTATATGAATCTGGAAGAATCCTAAATACCCAGCTAGGAAACAATAGTATTGATGGCATGCGAGTCTCTCTAACATGATCAGTAAAAGGTAGAGGAAAATGATCCTTTTGCGTAGCAGCGTTTAGCTTTCTGTAATCGATACACATTCTGTGTTTGGCTACAGTCCTCATCGGGATCAATTCATATTTGTCATTCTTCACCACTGTAATTCCTCCTTTCTATGGAACAACATGAACTGGACTGACCCAGTTACTATCTGATATCGGGTAAATAACACGTGCTTCTAGAAGTTTCATGATTTCCTTTTTGACTAGTTCTTTCAGGTTGGGAATCTTCTCTGATGTTCAATGGATGATTTCGATTCATCCTCCAGCTGTATCCTATGCATGCATAAATTAGGGGAAATTCTTGGAATATCATCTAGAGAATATCCGATAGCCTTGCGATGTTTTTGCAACTTGTTAAGCAGAAGTGTTGCTCTTCGCTATTAAGGTTGGCATTGATGATGATGGGATAGGAATTTTCATAAAGAAAGGCATATTTAAGTCCAGTCAGGAGTGGCTTAAGCTCAACTTTGACCATCAATCAAGGGTTTCTTGACTATCTTTTCCATCTCGAAAACCATCGGTAATTTTCTGATATGGAGACATATGCATCCTTCTCTGACATCAATGATCGCTCCGGCTGTAGCCAGGATTGGTCTTCCTAAAATTAGAAATTTCTGGGTTTTTGCTCACATCTTAGCAATATGAAGTCTATAGGTAAAAGACAATCATTAATGTTAATGGGCACATCTTCAAGTACACCTTCTGGAATCCTAGTAGATCCGGTTAGACTGAAAATGAGTTAGCCCGAGGACAATTGCAATTGAGTAAGGCATCAAGTTCACACTAGAGCCTAAATCACAGAGTGATCTTTGGAATCTCTCATTGTGGATTGTGCGATCTAGAACAAAGCTACCAGGATCAGGAAGCTAAACTGGGGTTTCTCCTTAAATAATCGTGCTCACGGATACCATCTTTATGATATGCTCTGTTTCACTGAATCGTCGTGGCACTGCATCTTTAACATATTTCTTGATTGCAGGTGAAACATTAAGGCATCACTAAGTGGCATCTCGATGACTACCTTGTAAAAATCTTTCTTGCATATTGCTCGATCTAACTCTTTTTTGCTTTCGCTTTACTACCAGGAAAAGGGGTTCTTGGTTGGTAGACCCTAGTTTTAACTAGTTCGGTTAATTTTGGGTTAGGAATTGGGCATCGATCGATTCTGAGTTCAGAGTGTCGATTGATGGTCTCGTGATCCTCCATTTTTGTTTCTTTCTCCTTCGAGTTAGTGGACAATTCCTCTAGGTCATCAGCGTGATCTAATATTTCTGTTTCGAGAAGAATTTCGGGACCATGCTCGTCAATGTCAATGTGAATGGGGTTTGATTTTTCTTTCCCGTCATGCGCAATTCTAGCAATTCATCAATGGTCATTCTCTCTTTTACACTGGTAATTAGTCATTTTCCGCTTCGTAAAGTTACAACATTGAGTTGATCCTAGGGTTGGTGTCTGTCATACCAGGTAGGAATCCTTCTTCTCTCTTGATAGACAGGGCGTTATTCGCAACTTGGTTGTCGATCCTCTTAATTTTCTCACTCAGAGTTTGGAATTTCTCCGTCATCTCCAAGTATATTAAATCTAATTTAATGTCGAGATCAGCGGAAACCTTACAGTTTCCTGTGAATACTTGATTCATTCTTAATTTTGAACTTTTTTCATGTTCCTTTACAGTTACGTCATAGTTGCTTGAGAAACTGCCAACGTTTTCTCCAAATCATAACATCTGAGAACTCAAATAATCTTTCTTTCCTGGAAGAAATATCATCGTCCTCGCCATGTTGTTCGGATTGAGTGTGTTTATCGAGAATAACTACTACTGAAGCCAAAGTCTTTTTAACTTGGATAAAGTGCTTCTCCTCTATGGACGTTGATCGTTCCTCTCCTTCGGTATCTCTCCTCTCAAAGGATTTACCTAAAACTATATTTTCAATCAGCCTCTTAGCGTCTTCAGGGTTTCGAGTACCGAAGTTCTCCTCGCTGGTTGAATCAAGGATTGTTTGATAATCTAGGTTTAGCCCTCAATAAAAGGTGTGGATGAGTTGGGGTTCTGAAGAGCCATGGTGTGGGTATGCGAATTGGTAGTCTTTGAACCTTTCCCAAGCGTGTTTAAAAGATTCACGGTTACTTTGAAGGAATGTCAAAATTTCTCTTCTCGCTTCCCAGTATCTCTCTTCGTCGAAGAAGTGATTAATGAAAGTGTTTCTGATATCCTTCCAAAAAGTTGGGGATCCTGGCGGTAGCTGGTTTAGCCACCTCCAGGCGTCCCCTACAAGGGAAAAGGGAAAAGCTTGCAACGGTTAAAGTCGTAAGACACCATGTCTTCGAGCAACTCGATGTGATCGTTCGGGTGTTCAGTGGGGAGGCCACTGAACGGATTTTAACGTATCAAAACAATGTAATCAGCGTTAATATCAGAGTTTCTTGCACGGTAATCTGGTAATCTGATAACGGACCTATTGGAATATATCATGCTGGGGTTTAACTATTGAAGCATTGGCAATTTATTTTTAATCTCATCTTTTGGAGATTTAGCAATTTGGTCATGGATTGCAGTCCCCTGTTTATTAATTAATTTACTTGCTTCATTGCATTCACGATCATTTAGATATTTCAAAACTACTTCGTCATTAATAAATTTAGAATAGACGGACTTACCTGCTTCCGGCTGATCGGTATCGATTGAAGGCAGTAGCAGAGTGTCGCCCAACGTTAGTGGACGAATGTCGATCAATCCTAGAAGAGATCCATCGATCAATTCTTGTCTTCTAGAGTCCATATTCTCTTCAGAAGGTACATGTGTCATCAGGAATAAGAAAAGAATAGGTTAGCAACAGTAAATAAAAATCGAGACTATATTCTAAACTAAATCTATTTGCAATAAGAAAGAGTCCTCGGCAACGGCGCTAAATTTGATGTAGCTTTTATTATGCACTTTCAAATTAACCTAATGAGCTACTTTTACTCTCTCTTAAATAAGACGTTCATTGTAGTACTTAGGGATCGAATCCACAAAGACTCTAAGATTACTCAATAGATTTATTGTTTCAAAGTGAATTAAAGGATTGGTTTAGTTTGTACAGATTTTGGGAAGGATTAGACGTAGGGGAACTCTCAGGTACACTAAGTAATGCGGACTAAAAGAATGTTAATGGTTTTAGTGAACTGTTGTTCTGAACTCAAACTTTAGGGTTTAGGTAAGTCACTCTCGTGATTCTTAACGAAGTGTCGATCGATGGCCACTACGTGGTGTTGATCGACGCTACTTCTAAACATATGTGATTCTTATGTTTGATATGTTCTCTAAACTTCTAATTCAACTCTTGTTCGTTATTAGAGTTTTAGATTGTTTAAGATATGTTTCAGGGTGCAACCAAGCTCTCGCTTGCGTTACATAATCCTATAATCAAAGGTTGAGGTGATCGGATTCAACTTAGCATTAAGATCTACTTAAGCAAATAACTAATTAGAATAACCCTAAAAATTTCATAGCATCAACAAGCCATTAACTACACTAGAAGAACCCTAAATCTAACAGTAAACTACTCAGACATGATTGTGATGAACATGATGAATAGTTGAATGAATTGCATAGAAATAAAAATAAAAAACAAGGGAGTTCAAGATCTTAGTCTGTGTAAGAATAGATCTCTCTCTCCAATGGTAGCCGTCAAAGTTGCAAGTATCAAAAGAGTTCTAAGAACAACTATGTCTTGCAAAACAGCTAAGAAACCTAATAAATAGCGTAAAATGCGGCTAGAGACTTCTCTTGCAAATAATGAAACTTTTGGGTAAAATTGTGATTTCTTAAAATTTCCTATTTACTTGCAGAAGTGTTGACCATCGATCGATACTCAGGTGATACGTCGATCGATGGTCTCTGCGTATTCTGGTTATGACTTTGAGTTTTCGACTGAGCATTCTTTAAAGCTCCAAAATGATCTAAAACTCCAATTACTTCCGATGAGTACCTGAACATGTAATGACTGTAGAACAATACCAATTACATATAAATGAATCTTAAACGATATACATATCATGGGTAAAATCAGGTAAAAACCATGACATATCACTCATTATAAGAAGGATTCAATTCCAAACCAAATCAAAAATGATTTAAGTGAGATAAAACGCCAATTGCCAATGCAAGATTTTTTAAATCCTAGCAGGATTTATTCCAATAGGTCCGCAATAAGACTACCTAGCAATCCATGAAAAAAAAAGTTTGGAACTTGATCCCGATTTCATCATCCTAGTACGCCAGGATCCTTTCAGGATCCCCTACTGAGCACCTGGACAACCACATTGGGAAGTTAGAAGACATGGTGAATGACGATCATAATCGCTGCAAACTTTTTTCTCTCTCCCCCAAGGAGTCGCCAGGGAGTGGTTGGATCAATTACCTCCAGGATCCCTGACTTGTTGGAAAGACGTTAGAAGCGCTTTCATCAACCACTTCTTCGACGAAGGAAGACACTGGGAAGCAAGAAGAAAAATATCTATTTTCACTCAAGGGACTCGCGAACCTTTCAAAAACGCGTGGCAACGTTTAAAGAATACCATCAAGAATGTCCACATCATGGCTTCTCAGAACCCCAACTCATCAACACCTTCTATATAGGGTTGAAACTAAATTATCAAACCATGCTCTACACGGCCAGCGAAGGAAATTTCAGTACTGGAAATCCCGGATGCCAAAAGGCTAATCGAAAACACATCTTAAGGAAAAGCCTTCGAGAGATTCGATACCAAAGGGATTGAAAAAAATAATGTCCGCAGAAGAGATACACCTAATTGAAGTTAAAACAACTTTAGCATCAGTAGTTGTTCTTCTAGGTAGTCAAGATCGATCTTAGGCATATGTCGAAAATGGAGAAACCCCTCCCAAACAAGAATTCACCGATGTGATGAGTCTCGAGGACTGCCCATTCGTACTTAATAGTAATAGCTTAACTAGCAACTACGACATAACTGTAAAGACTCGAGAAGTATGAAGTCGAAAATGAATCAAGTTTTACAGGAAATCGTAAGGTAACCGCTGATGTCAACGGGAAATTTAATTTGATATACTCAGAGTTAATGGAAATATTCGAAACGCTGAGTGAACAAATCAAGAAGATTGATATCCAAGTCGCACACAACGCTGCATCTATAAGGAGTGAAGAAGGATTCTTACCTGGGAAGAGGGACACTAACCTTAATGCTAACCAACACCATTATGTTGAGAAGTGAAAAGAAACCTAATCCAAGAAGGAAAGAAGGCATTACAATGGAGGAATTCGTGGAAGCCACCGAAGACAGGAAAGAAGACCCACGACAAATACTACTTGAGACTGAAGATACGTCTTTCCAGAAGCAAAGGAATCTGACCAAGCTGAAGGATTAGAAGAATTGCCAGTCAACATAAGTGATGGTGAGATGGACTTGCGAGCTGATAAGGATATCGATCGAATCCTAAACAGAACGTCGATTGACGATCCAGCCCTCTCGATCCTGAGTTGTGAAAATCTACCAAACCAGCGAAAACCAGAGTCTACCAGGCTATAGCCCCTTTCCCCCCAAATAAAACGAAAGCGAAGCGAAAACTAGACAGAGCCATTTGGAAGAAATCATTCGGTAAGGTAATCATCAAAATTCCACTTAGTGATGCCATGAAGATTTCGCCGCCAATAAAAATACATCAAAGATGCAATGTCGCTGGGTTTTCAAACAAATGAGGACAGCGTCATGATGGTTTCTGAAGAAGTAAGTTTTGTTATCCGAGGAGAAACTCCGGTTAAACTCCCGGACCCTGGCAGTTTCATTCTGGATTGCAACATCCACAATGAAAGATTCCAGAGATCTCTCTGTGACTTAGGCTCTAGTGTAATTCTAATGCCTAATTCCGTAGCAACCGCCCTCGAGTTCAATAAGTTCAAACCCACAAGGATAACCCTCGTTTAAGCTAATAGATCAACTAGGACTTCTGAAGGTGTCCTCGAAAACGTGCCCATACGAATAAACCAACGAGTATCTTTTACCTATGAATTCATTGTGTTAAAATACGAACATAAACCAAAAGACCCCCTTATACTAGGTCGACCATTATTGGCCACAGCCAGGGAAATCATTGACATTAGAGAAGGACGTATAGGTGTAAACATAGGAGATCTACAAATGGTTTTTGACATGGAGAAAATAATCAAGAAACCTTTGATCGATGGGCATGCCTACTATACAGATCACCTCTGAATAAACGGAAGAATCGTTTATGGAAGTGTGTTCAGATAACCCCTTAGGCAGAGCTCTTACAGGCCCGGAAGGAGACGTTTATACATTGAATGACTGATCAGATGAATGTGCAAAATTAACAAACACAAGCAAATAAGTAATGAGTGTCGACTTTAATGAAGAAGATTGTTTGTTAACCATCGATCGATACCCAGAGTCGACCATCGGTCGACGCCATTCCGAAGTGGACTACGGGATTTCAGAAAAGCCCCAAAATTCGAGATTAAAAACTTCCAGCTAGACTTAAATATGATTTCCTCTATGATAATTCTTATGCCGTTATTGTCAATGCCAACTTGAGTGGTAGTGAACTCGCCTTATTTCTGAGCCAACTAAGGAAATATCGTAAAGCTATTGGATACTCCCTCGATGACATCCCAGGAATTTCACCTGACTTATGTATTTACATGATACATCTGGATGACAAATCAAAATCATCTATTGAACACCAGAGGAGGCTAAATCCTAACTCGAAAGAACTAGAAAAAAAAAGGAAATTATTAAACTTCTAGAAGCAGGTGTCATTTACCCAATTTCCGATAGCAACTAGGTAAGTCTTGTGCATGTAGTTCCTAAGAAGGAGGAATCACGGTGGTGAAAAATAACAAAGATGAATTAATCCCAATGAGAACTATGCTGGACTTAGGATGCGCATCGATTACAAGAAACTGAATGCCGCAACATAAAGGATCATTTCCCTTTACCTTTTATAGATCAGATGTTAGAAAGGCTCACAAACCATCAATACTACAATTTACTTGATGGGTATTCAGGATTTTTCCAAATCCCTACTCACCCGAATGACCAAGAGAATACTACTTTTTACATGTCCATATGGAACGTTTGCATATCGCAGAATGCCCTTTGGCCTTTGTAATGCTCCTGCTACCTTCTAGAGATGCATGATGTCTATTTATACAGACATGATTGAAGATTTTATGAAAATTTTCATGGACAATTTCTCCATATACGGTGTTGGGGTAAAAATCCATTTCGATGAAATCAATAACTGAAACTTCCCAAAAAATGTTTATTTTTAAAAAGAAAGAGATATTATTTATTTTTTTTTAAAAAAGAGCGGGAGAACCAAAAGTGAGTTTCGTATGAACTCTGAAAATGATTCATACAATAAGTCCTCGAGATAGGTTACTCGAAGCCTCAAACAAACGAGTCCCAAGCATCGAAACAACGAAACGTGCAGTCCAACTCGACTTGGGGGCGAGTTGGACCGAACAAGCAGTCCAACTCGCCTCGGGGGCGAGTTGGACCAAACGAGCAGTCCAACTCGCCTCGGGGGTGAGTTGGACCGAACAAGCAGTCAAAATCGCCTCGGGGGCGAGTTGGACCGAACAAGTAGTCCAATTGTCCTCAGGGGTGAGTTGGACCGAAGGAATAGTCCAATTCGCCCGAGCGGCGAGTTGGATCAACCAATACGTCTTCATCCCACTCTTGTAGTCTTCCTTCGAGACTGGATCCAACTCTCTCTTGTTTCGTCTCGATCGGAGTTACCGTTGGAACTTTACGAATTAAAAACCGCAAGAACTTGTTTCCTCGTATAAAATTTGAATTGATCGTGTAAAATGGCAACAGTTAACTAAACACCTAAAGCTGCCTCCACTACACGAAAAAATCGAACTTTCTTCGGAATCGACGTAATTTTGGACGCTCTCTTTTGATAGATCGTAAAAACGCTAAAGTCGAAAAACGGTCAGAGAGGGTCTAAAACACGGCTAAAATCCCACTCATGGTTTTACACGAAATCAAGCCCAATCGTTATGACGGTCTATCTTTTATTTTGCAGGAAAAGATAAATATTAAGTTCAGAAGAAAAATGTGAAGTTTCCAAAGATAACCACGAAGATCAAAGCAAAATGGAATATTCCCGAAGCGATAAACTCGTCCAATGGCAGAAAGGAAAGATCAAAGCACCTCTAGGAGGAGTATATAAGAGCCTCGAGGTTGAAGATGCAGACACACATTTTTTCTACTCATAGTAGAGCATAACACTTAGGGAAAATTAACCATATTTTCGTTTTTCTGTTTTCGAGCTGCGACTCAACTAAGTTAATCAAATCTCACAAGGTTAGAACTAGGAACTCGCCGATGGCTCTTATCGCCGAGGCTTTACCTGTTGTAACGCTCGTTCACTCATTTCGGAATAAGATCTTCTTTGCTCCCTTTTCGTTTTTACTATTTATTATTTTGTTTGTTTCATTATTAGATTGCTTGGCTGTGGTTTAGCAGATATAAGGGACCTCTTGGAAAGTTAGGTTTACTTAGCTTTCCTATTTTCATCGGAAATCAACAGTGCAAATTTCGGTTCCCAAAGTTTGGCGCTAGAAGGAGGGGGTACGGATCAATCTAACTTTCAGCCACCAACGCTCGATCAAACATGTCAACCGACGATCTCAACAATCAACAAACTCGTGATGGTAACGCCGCCCATGACAACGTTGAAAACACTCCAGCAACGAACGTTACCACGGTTAATGCTAACTCAAACACCACAGCGTTCGAGGAGGTTAAGAAGATGTTCTCGACTTTCGAAAAGGAGTCAGCAGAACAAGACAGGGTCATGAGTTCTCTTGCTAAGCAGTTGAAACCCTAACAGCAAGAACCAGGGCCGTTCTTCCACGCAGAACGACCAAAATCCACGGAAGGAGACTCGATTTCGTGACTCCCTCATACCGGTCCGGGAACGCACAGAGAAAGACGTTTGGACAAAATCCCGACGAAATCACCCCTGCACCGTCACGGAAAATCCCAAGAGATCTCCCCCGTGCCGAGGAAGAAAAAGAAGAAGGTGAAATCGAGCGTGTCGATGTGGATTCCAACAATCAGTTCGAACCCACAGACGAAGACACGGACGTGCATCCACGTCTTACGAAATTAATAAACACAAGAATATAAGTAATGAGGGTCAACATTAATGAAGACGATTGTTCGTTAACCATCGATCAATACCCTGAGTTGATCATCGGTCAACGCCTTTCTAAAGTGGACGACTGGATTTCAGAAAAAGCCCCCAAAGTCGAGCTTAAACAACTTCCAGTTGGACGTAAATATGATTTCCTCTATGATAATTCTTATCCCGTTATTCTCAATGCCAACTTGAGTGGTGGTGAACTCGCCTTATTGCTGAGAAAGCTAAGAAAATATCGCAAAGCTATTAGATACTCACTCGATCACATCCCACGAGTTTCACATGACTTGTGTATGCACAGGATCCACCTGGATGACGAATCGAAATCATCTATCAAACACGAGAGGAGGCTAAATCCTAACTTACAGGAACTAGTAAAAAGAAAATTATTAAACTTCTAGAAGTAGGTATCATTTACCCAATTTCATATAGCAATTGGGTTAGTCATGTGCATGTAGTTCCTAAGGAGGAATCACGGTGGTGAAAAATGACAAAGATGAACTAATCCCAATGAGAACTATGATTGGACATAGGATGTGCATCCATTACTGGAAACTGAATGCCACACCAGAAAGGATCATTTCCCCGTACTTTTTATAGATCATATGTTAGAAAGGCTTGCAAACCATAAATACTATTGTTTGGTTGATGGGTATTCAGGATTTTTCCAAATCCCTATTCACCCGAATGACGAAGAGACGACTACTTTTTAAATGTCCATATGGAACGTTTGCATATCGCAGAATGTCCTTTGGCCTTTGTAATGCTCCTGCTACCTTCCAGAGATGCATGATGTCTATTTTTATAGACATGATTGAAGATTTCTTGAAAGTTTTCATGGACAATTTCTCCATATACGGTGTTGGGGTCAAAATCTGTTACCATGAAATCAATAACTGAAACTTCCCGAAAAATGTTTCTGTTTTAAAAGAAAACGATAGTATTTAAAAAAAAGAGCGGGAGAACCGAAAAGGAGTTTCATATGAATTCTGAAAAGGATTCATACGATAATTCCTCGATAAAGGTTACTTGAAGCCTCAGACAAACGAGTCCCCAGCATCGAAAAAACAAAACGGGCAGTCCAACTCGCATTGGGGGCGAGTTGGACCAAACAAACAGTCGTCTAACTCGCCTCGGAGGTGATCTGGACCACACGAGCAGTTCAACTCGCCCCCAAGGCGAGTTGGACCGAACGAGCAGTCCAACTCGCCCCCAAGGCGAGTTGGACCGAACAGGCAGCCCAACTAGCCTCGGGGGCGAGTTGGATCAACCAATCCATCTTCATCCCACCCTCGTAGCTTCCTCCTTTTAGATTGGATCGAACTCACTCTTGTTTTGTCTGATCGAAGTTACGGTTGGAACTTTATGGTTTTAAAACCGCAAGAACTCGTTTCCTCGTATATAGTTTGAATTTATCGCGTAAAATGGCAACGGTTAACTAAACACCTAAAGCTGCCTCCACTATACGAGAAATTCGAACTTTCTTCGGAAGCGCTCTTTCGATAAATCGTATAAAAACGCTTAAGTTGAAAAACGCCCCTAGAAGGTCTAAAACAAGGCTAAAAGCCCACTCGCGGTTTTAAACGAAATCAGTCCCAATCATTCTGACAGTGTATCTTTTATTTACAAGAAAAAGATAAATGTTAAGTTCGGAAGATAAATGTGAAGTTTCCAAAGATAACCACGAAGATCGAAGAAAAATGAAATATTCGCGAAGTGATAAACTCGGCCGACGGTTGAAATGGAAAGATAAAACCACCTCTAGGAGGAGTTAAAAGAGTGTCGAGGTTGAAGATGGGGAGACACAATTTTTTTCTACTCAGAGCAGAGCATATCACTTAGGTCCATTTAGGCATATTTCCGTTTTTCTGTTTTCGAGCTGCGATTCAACTATGTTACTCAAGTTTCACAAGGTTAGAACTAGGAACTAGCCGACGACTCTTTTTCCGAGGCTTTACCTGTTGTAACATTCGTTCACTCAATTTGGAATAAGATCTTTTTTACTCCCTTTTTAACGATTTATTATTTCGTTTGTTTTCATTGACGACAACGCCGCCAACGATAATGTTGAAAACACTCCAGCAATTAACGTTACCACTGTTAACTCTAACGCAAACACCACAGCGTTCGAGGAGGTTAAGAATATGTTCTTGACTTTCAAAAATAAGTCAGCAGAACAAGAGAAGGTCATGAGTTCTCTCGCTAAGCAGGTTGAAATCCTAACAGCAAGAACCAGGGCCGTTCTTCCACGTGGAACGACCAGAATCCGCGGAAGAAGACTCGATTTCGCGACTCCCTCAGACCGGTCTGGGAACGCACATGGAAAGAAGTCTGGACAAAATCCCACTGAAATCACCCCTGCGCCGGCATGGAAAAAACCCAGGAGATCTTCCCCATATCGAGGAAGAAAAAGAAGAAGGTAAAATCGAGCGAGTCGATGTGGACTCCAGCAGTCAGACCGAATCCACGGACAAAGACACTGATGTGCATCCAAGTCGTACGAGGAGCAGCGCAGCTCCTGACGAATCCCAGTTCGAAAAATCCTATGACCGAAGAAGAAGAAGCCATCTTCTGGGACAAACAAGAAGAACTGGCCGAGCAACAAACTTGGAACACTCGCGGCAAACGCGACAAGCTCGGAAATCCGCTAGCAAAGATTCTGAGATCCGCGATCTCCGCTATCATCTCATGCAAATGGTAGCAGAGGTTAGAGCGGTGAAATCTCAAATCCATCTCGCTACTAGCACAGCACCAGAGAGCGATCAACTACTCGAAGAGGCTCGATAAATGCCCTTCACAACCCGCATCACCGAAACTCGAGTTTTGGACCCCGAGAAGATCAAGGTGATGCCTTACGACGGTACAACCTATCCCAAGGAACACTTGCAGGCTTTCTAGATCGCGATGATAACGCAAAGTTCAGAGAAAGCGAAAGTGACGCCGGCGAATGCCGCCTCTACTTCAAAAACCTCCAGGGAGCAGCGCTCGAGTGGTTCTCTCGCCTAAGGAAAAATTATATCGAAAGTTTCCACCAACTCGCCTCAGAGTTTCTCAAGCAGTACTCTATGTTCATAGATCAAGAAACCTCTGATGTCGACCTCTGAAGCCTATCCCAAGGAGAGGACGAATCTCTCCGCGACTTCATAAAACGGTTCAAGACCATTATGGCAAAAGTCAGCAGAATAGGTGACAAAGTGGCCATAGACGTGCTCCAAAGGACGCTATGGTACGAGTCAAAGTTTAGGAAGTGGATAACTATGGAGAAGCTTCATATGATCCAAGACGCGCTCCACAAATCCACAAAATACATAATCATTGAAGAGGAGACGAAGGCCTTGTATCGAAAGCATAAAACGTCTAAGACGTCTCCGAGGTATCCGAAGTCGGATAAGAACTCGAAAAATAAAAACCCTCGCAACGACAAGAACGTCCATCGTGAGGAAGAAGAGACCCATGGAGCACATAACTACGCCATCAACTCTGGATCAGAGCATGGTCGGACGACGGGTAAAACATGGACCCGGAATCCAAATTACGAAGAGAACGTCTTCTGCAACTTTCATCAAGCCCGCGGCCAATCAACAATCAACTGCAAAGTTCTTGTGGCAAGATTGGCCGCGAAACTACTCGCGGGAAAACTTTCTGAAGTTTCCAGCGTGAAAAACCTCGTCCGCGATTCAGACCGTCCCCCGAAAAATGATAAGGCTCCTCAAACGAAGAAATCTTCCCAGGGGAACCAATCGGAAGGAAAGTGCGGAAGAAGGAAGGAAGAGAAGGGTAGCGGCAATAACTGTTGCAGAGTAAACATGATCATCAAGGGATTGCAATACTACGGCGACACCTTCTCAGCCATCAAAGCTTATCAGCATAAGGCGAGACTAGCGCAAATTCTTCCAACTTTTGAAGAAGAAGAGGCCGGCGGGATCGACCAGCCCCACTGCGATCCACTCGTCATCGATCTCGAGGTAGCTAGAGTTCTCATCGATACAGGCAGAACAATCAATGTCCTCTTCTGTGATACTCTCAGAATGATGAACGTCAAGCTAGGAGAAGTTTTACCTTTATGATACAAGCCCGGAAGAAAAGATGGTGAAATGGGCGATGAAAAGGTGATGGTCGAGAAACCGGTAGAGATGGAAATGGTTGATGGATGAACTATTGTCCCTTCACGTCGAAGCTAACCTGAAACAAAGGAAAAACAGTGAGTTTATGAATTATCAAAATAACAACAAACACTAAAAGATAAAGGATGGAATGATGAATGGATAGAAGATAGAAGATGATCGATGATGGAGATGGTGAGGGATAGATGGCGATTGCCTTGAAGAGGGAAGCTTGAGTAAGCTTGAACCTGGACGGTTTCAATTGATAATAGAGCTTCCTTGGGACCTTCTGGATGGCTCGATATGTTCTGATTTCTTCCATAGGTTGATAGGAAAGAAGCTGTTGGACATTAATGTCGGTTGGCTCCATATAAGGCAAGTTGGAGTGCAAGAGGATTCTGCTAATCTTCTGGATTCTGGAGCATGGTAGGACGCCTAGGACACCTTCTGGATGGCATAGAGTATCTCCTGGTTTCCACAAATAGGTTTTGGTCGGACCAAATTTATTTGGTTTAAGTCTTTCCTCAATTGATGTCGGTTTGGTTAATTGTAGTAAACCAAGTGAGTCTTCTGGTTCGATTGGATTTCCGCCTTGGTTCTTCTCTATATGGAATTCTAAAAGGCCCTACTTAAAAAATGGATTTGATTTTGACCATTTCATGGTTGGACTTGTATGGACCCAAAATATGGCTGATCCGGCCCCTTGGATGCTGAGTAGATGGCATGACTTGTAAAATCTATAGCTTCTTGGTCCGTGAATCTTTTCTGATAATTCTAAGCCTCAGTACTTCCTTGATGAGTGTATGATCCTTGAAAATTGGTTTTACATCGAAATCCCTTCTGGTTCTTATGATATACGCCTTTTACTGAGCCTCTGTTGCTGGAACCTCTAAACTGGTCAGTATGGACAATTTGGTGAGACTCTGATTCAGTTGCTGGTTTGATGACGACATCATACTCTTCCCCTTCACCAAGTTTTGACCTCGAAACTGGATAACATGCACCAAGATAGAGCAAGTCAGGTTACATCCTCTTTTGAGATTCTAGGGCCTTACCTTGGTATTTTATCGGTTTGATCTTTGCTGGCACATCTGATGGTTTTCCTTTGAGTAGGAACGACAGGAATATTCCTCTGTTTTGGTTTGGAACTCTGTTTTGTTTTATCTTATGGGACGTCTGGAATCAAGGTGTTGCTGATGACAACTTCTTGTTTTCTTTTGGCATCTAAACACCTTGTGATCTCCTTTTGTGGATCGCCTATGGGATCCTTAGCCTCTGTTCCTGAAATGATCTTAAAACTTTGGGCAGAAAACAAGTGAATTATCTCTATGTTTGAGAAGTTAAACATACCCAAATGGTTTCAGCTAGTTGAAGAATGATTTGCTCTTTGGCAGCTTGTGTGCTCTTATTGTTTCCTGCATCTTCTTCAATGTTTTGTGGACAAGAATGGTGCTGTCCCTGGTTCTCTTTCAACCTCTCAGCATTGTTTGGTCGTCCATCTCCTTGCCTTATACATGGATCAAAACTCTTTGGCAAAGCCAAGTCCATAAATCAAGAATTTGAAAGTCCTAAAGTAACAAGACTATCACTTGTTTTACTTGTTTTACTTGTTTTTGGTTTCAACTCCAGTGATGTACTTCCTAATAACTTTCTAGATGGATAAGACACAGAAAAATGTCATCTCTTATGACATTGATAACATGTCTGAATTTTAATATTTTTAGAACTTGAAGATTTACCTTGGGTTGGTGATGCTGGTGGGATTTACAAGCTTGGTGCCAAAGCTTCAACTTTGGTTTCTTGTCCTCCTTTCTTAAGAATTACTTCAGCCTTCTTTCTCCCGGACATGTACTTTGTACCTTTGTAGCTTGCAGTGAACTCTTGTGTGAAATATTCTCTTGCTGGTTAATCTTCTTTTTCACAGCCCTTGGTTCCTGAGGTTTAACTTTTGGCTTAAGTCTTACACCTTCCTTAGATTTCCTCCTGCTGGTAGATATGCTGCACATAGTATCCCTCACCTTAGGATCACGAGTCTTCTTGGGTTTAGCCTTTGGGATTGACCTGACTGCCATGATCAATCTATCTGGCTCAGCATAATTCTCGTCTTTAGATTCTTGGTTGATCTCAGCATCTTCAACAAACTCTTTATATAGAAATTTCTTCATCTCTTCCCAAGAATATTTTGGTTCTCCAAACTCAAGTTTTAAGAACCAATCTCGTACCCAATTCTTATGAGCATTCTTTGTCAGAGTTTCTTCAGCATGTATTTTTTATCTTCATCTGAAATATTGTTTGCTTGGAACCATTCCTCCATGTTTTTTTCCATCTGATATAATCTTCCTGCCCATGGTTATAGCCTGAAAACTTGATGTATCTTGGTTGATACTCATCATCATCTCTTCAAGCCTCACTTAAGACTTAATTCTCCTCATCATAATCTTGTTGACTTTCTGGATCACCTTCGTAACTTTCTTGATTCCAAGTCTCTTCTTCATACTGATAGGTTTTTCCTATAATGATCTGAGAGTTGGTGTCGTCATACTTTGGAATTTCATCTTGGTCAGTGCCAGGATTGGTTTGATTCTCCCATGCATCTTATTTGCCGTCAATTTGGGACTGAATTGCTTCATCAGCTTCATGATCCCAATATTCTGGTTTTCAAGACAGCTTTCAATTTCAGCCTCTTCTCGCCATGAATCACTTTCATAATTTTCTTCTTGGTCAGCTTTATTTCTAGACCAGTCAGTAGGGATGTTGACATCATGTTAAGGGTATGATGGTACTGGCTCAGGATCTCCTTCATAAGGATCCTCTTCAGAATCAATGTTGGAGCAATCTTCGGACCATTGATCATCTCCATAGCTACCTTCTTCATCAAGCATGGACTGATCTTCTTCCTCCATGTGTATCTGAAAGGAATACAAACACATAGTCAAGAGAATTTAAGGGCACTGGTCGAATTTTATGAACCGAAAAAATGCTAAATGTGATTTTTTTTAATGCAACAATGCTATGAACGAAAATACTATAATGATATGTAAATCTATAATATATAAAAGTTGAGGCTATAAGCCATTAAGAGCGTCCACGTAGGATGTTAAACAACCAATCATAATATGACAAATTATTTTTTAATTTTCTATTTTTAAAAAATGTCAATATTACCAAATCGTTTATTTCAAAATAAAATATAAATCAATATCAAATATGGTAAATTAAAAAAAAATAAAAAATTATATATAATTTAACTTAATATTTTAAAAAAATTCAAAAATAATCATAAAAAATAACTAACAACGTGATGATTAATTTTAAAATGCAATAATTTTCAACAATTTAACTATATAAATCTATACTATATAAAAGTTGAGGCTATAAGCTATTGAGAGCGTCCACATAGGATTATAAACCTCCAATCATAATAAGACAAGTCATCATCTTTATTTATTTTATTTTTTAAAAATGTTAATATTTCCAGATAAAATATTTTAAAAATAAAAAACAAATATTATTATATATAAGTTAAATTAAAAAAATAAATATTAACATTTTAAAAACTTACTTAAAATTGGTAACTAATATAGTCAACTGGATAAATAATTTTTTTAGGTGTAAAAATGCTAAGTACATTATATATTGGTAACTAATATAGTCAAATGGAAAAATAAATATTTTAGGTGTATAAATTCCAAGCACACTATATACAAAAATAAAATGGTAAATTTAACATCTAAAAACATTCAAAATGTATAAAACAAGGAACAATATTTCCACAAATATATTTAGGAAAAAAAACGAAATTACTATTACATATATAAGTTTAACTACCAAAATGAATATTAAAGTTTAAAAACTACTTAAAATAGTAAATATTAGTAAAATTGAAAATCAAAGCAAAATAGTAATATTAACCAAATATACCAATTTTAACCAAATATAACAAAAACATCTAAAAATTCACAATGTATAAAAAAGAAACATATATTTCCAATAAAGCTACAATGAACCAAAAATCATTAAATAATTAGCTTGATATACAGACTAAACATTTGAAAAGTAAACATAAAAATTATATAATTTAGCTTAATATATAATGTATTTTCGAAAATTAACATAAAATATCTTACAAATATTATAATTAACTTTGAAATCATTTATATATAATTTGAAGGAACATTTAAAAATTAAACATACAAAATTATATAATTTAGCTTAATATAAAATATATTTTCAAAATTAACATAAAATATCTTACAAATATGATAAGGGAGAATTTCAAGTTTACCACTTTTGTTGTACCACTTTTCATTTTTACCTTCATTAAAGAGACATTTTCAAAAATACCACTTTTTAAGAAGTAAACTTTTTAAAGATAAATTAGAATCCTAAATTTTACATTCCTAAACCCTATCCCGACCCTACACCACCCTTTAACTCTAACCCTTAAGTCTTAAATTAATTAACTCAAGGGTTATAATTGTATTTTTTCTCTTAAAAAGGGTAAAAGTGATTAAGATATTTTGAAAAGTGGTACAAAGAAAGTGGTATTTTGTATATATATAAGTTGACGGTAAAAAACCATATTTCCAAAAATAAATATTAAAAAAACGAAATTAATATTACATATATTAGTTAAACTACCAAAAATGAATATTAACATTTGAAAACTACTTAAAATAGTAACTATTATAGTAAGATGGAAAATCAAAGTAAAATAGTAATATTAATCGAAGAATACCTATTTTAGGCATAAAATTAAAATTACATTTTCTACTAAAATAGTAATATTAACCAAAGAATACCTATTTTAGTGTTAAAATAGTTAAAGTAACAAAAACTCTAAAAATTCACAATATATGAAACAAGAAACATATATTTCCAATAAAGCTAATTTATTATAAAACGAAAATACTTTTACGTAATCAATTAAACTAACAAAATAAATATTAACATTTGACAACTTACATAAAATGGTAACTATTATAGTAACATGGAAAATTAAAGCAAAATAGCAATATCAACCAAATGCATATTCTTAGGTGTAACTAATCCAAAGTGCATTTTATACTAAAATAAAATGCTAAATTAATGTTAAAATAGTTTAAAGAAAAAATATATCTAAAACAATACTCACAATGTATAAAAGAAGAAAATTTCTCCAGTAAAAAGTATTGGTCAGACTATAAGTAATTTTATATTTTTTGTAATATCATTAATAATTAGTTCAAACAAAATAAATTAATAAACAAAAATCATTAGAAACATTCATATACGGAGGAAAAATAACAATTTGTTTTATTTTAATAAAATATAAATATGAATACAATAGTATAGTGATACATGTGAAGACTAATAAGATAACTAAAATAATAAGATTTACTACCTCCGTTTTAATTTACTTGTCGTTTTAGGTTTGTACACACAAATTAAGAAAATATTTAGTTTTACATATTTTCTAGATAAAAACACAATTATCTATACACATAAACACATTTAAATCAATAAAATAATAAAATAATAGATAAAGTTAATAAATTATGTATTAAAATTATAAAACGCCACTTATTTTGAAACAAAATTTTTCTCTACAACGACAAATAAACTTAAACGGAGGGAGTATATATTAACATCGACTTTACTATTTGATGATAATAATAATTAAGTTACGAAAACGTTTCATATTTATCTTCAAAAAGAAGCGACCTAAGATGATTAAAAATTGTTTAAAATATCATTAATTGGATAACACTTTTCAAAAACATCTTTAATCCAAAATACTCAAACATTTGGATTTATTGTTTAGTGATTATAGGGTTTAGTATTAGGGTAGTGAGGTTGAGTGTGTAATTTTCCATAAACAATTTTAAATTTATGAATGATATAGATGAGTTGTTATAGTCTTTTTCATCACTAATTTAGGTTATTTATGAAAAATTTATTGTTTTAACAGTAAATTTTAAAAGTGCTATCAAATTTATGGTAAAATTAGAATTTCTCTTTGATTAATTGGTATTGCTCACCAAAAACTTGCATTCGATAAGAACAATCTATATATTGTCACGTTAAAATATAAGTTGAGAATATAAGCTTTTTAAAATGTTAAAATATGTTTTTAAAATATCAATCAAAATATGTTGTGTTATTATTCTAATTTGTAAAAATTCCTGAAAAGTTTCATTTAATATAAATGAAAAGTAATATGAAATAAATAAATAAATCATTTAAATGAATCAGATTAATATATATACTAAATTTTTGAAAATTAACATTAAATTAATTAACAAATAATAGGTGATTTTCCAAGCAAAAATCATAATTTTTTTTTTGAAATACAAATCTTCACTTCATATTCGATGAAATGCAAAAGTAATAAAATAGTGAAACTGGAATCATCTTCTCATGACCAAATAGAAACCAATTACGTTTATAATTATAACATTGAGAAGTCTTAAAATTTGTTTTACATAACATAAAAAAAATAAAGATCATGTCAAATAATTTAAAGAACATTTTTTCAAAATATATAAAAATTAAAAAATCTATAAATACATCTCAAATAAGCCAGCTGATAGAATGAAATGAGAAATAGACAATATACATTTATAAAAACAATACTATGTTATATAAAGATATTGATAAACAAATAAAATAAAATGACTATAATATTTATGAGACCTATTACATTTTGGTTGGCTGTAGCAACTACAAATGCAACTATTAAATTATGTGATAGTTTTAAAAACTATTAAAGTATGACAAATCAAACCGACATTATTTATATTACCATAGATTCGTTATATTATTATTTCAGCAGATAAAAGATTACTTATCATTAGTATTCATTATATTTATTTTCACTATAAAATATCTAATAATTACTATTTAATATTAGTTAAATTTCATCAAAATATTAATGATGATTAAGTTTTAAATTTAAATTTTATACTATCATTTATATATATATATATATATAAACTAAATAAAAGTTTCTTAAATACGTTTGTACACACAATATATATACAAACACAGTATATATACATAATCACTCATTTATTGTAAGAAATTCAAAGTACTAATAAAACTTAAAATGGCCATAGATAAATTATTATAGTAATGTATAGCTGTGTATATGCATCGAGCAATCTATATAATATTAAAACCTAAAATTAATATTTCATGAGGAAACATTTATATTTTGATGATATAAATAAATAGCTAAGAATTAGATATTATAAAAAGTATCAATTTATAAGCAAATATCAACAGGAAAACAGAAAATGATATTTTAAGTATATTCATCAAGTAAAATTTATATAAATCAATAGTATTTGTCTAAAAGGTATTACAGAAATTAAATTATATTATTAAAGCAAACTTGCGCTACGCGCGAGTATAAACTCTAGTATAAAAATAAGAATGAGAAATAATGCAATGACAATATTTGTTTTTTTTTTACTTTTCTTAGAATGGAATGCAAAACCAAAAAAAAATGAAAACAATTCTATAAATCTACTACAAATAAGTCTAAAATGGAAACAACGAAATAAACTAAATGCAAAAAAATCCAAACATGGCAATGGGAGCTGGGGAGAATAAATGCAAACAACTAGACCACTTATTCAAAGGAATTTTGTGGATCAAAACAACTAAACTTCTTCTCTTTCTTTTTCTTACTCTTAAGAACACAAAAAAAAAGCAAAAATAAAAACTTGATGCAAATAACAATTTTATGGAATTTCGGCTTTATAAAATAAAAAATAAGCAAGAATGAAACTCAAATATGATAGAGAGGATTGATATAACCTGGTTCAGGAGCTTTTAAAGCTCTGATACAAAATGATACAAGCCCAGAAGCAAAGATGGTGAAATGGGCGATGAAAGGTGATGGTCGAGAAACCGATAGAGATGGAAATGGCTGATAGATGAACTACTGTCCCTTCACTTCCAAGCTAACCTGAAACAAAGTAAAAACAGTGAGTTTATGAATGATCAAAATAACAACAGAAACTAAAAGATAAAGGATGGAATGATTGATTGATAGAAGATAGAAGATGATCGATGATGGAGATGGTGAGGAATAGATGGCGATTGACTCTCTCAATCCGTGGGTGTTGACTGAATCTCTCAATCTGTGATATCCAAGGATGAAGACTCTATCAAAAACTTAATACAAACGAATCTATAGAACACACTGACTCTCTCAATGAATCCTAAAGACAAATTTCTATGCAAAGATACTTCTTTGATAAAAATCAGTAAACTGATTATATTTCTTAAAAGATTAAAAGGTACTCTTTACAATTGACGGCAATGAGCTTATGTAATGCTCAGATACAAGACTCTAAACGTTCATACAAGAAAAGAAAGGAAAAAAAAATCAAAACTAAGCAAGAAATCAAAAACTAGATGTTGGAGAGATTGATGGGATTGTGCCTTGAAGAGGGAAGCTTGAGTAAGCTTGAACCTGGACGGTTTTAATGGATAAGAGAGCTTCCTTGGGACCTTCTTGATGGCTTTATATGTTCTGATTTCTTCCATAGTTTGATATGAAAGGAGCTGTTGGACATTAATGTCGGTTGGCTCCATATAAGGAATGTTGGAATGCAAGAGGATTCTCCTTATCTTCTGGATGTTGGAGCATGGCAGGACGCCTAGGACACCTTCTGGATGGTATAGAGTATCTCCTGGATTCCACAAATAGGTTTGGGTCGGACCAAATTGATTTGTTTAAGTCTTCCTCAATTGATGTCGATTTGTTTAAGTCTTCCTCAATTGATGTCGATTTGGTCAATTGTAGTAAACCAAGTGAGTCTTCTGGTTGGATTGGATTTCAGCCTTGGTTATTCTTTATATGGAATTCTAAAAGACCCTCCTTAACAAAAAATGGCTTTGGTCTTCCCCACTTCATAGTTGGACTTGTATGGACCGAAATATTGCTGATCCGGCCCTTGGATGCTGAGTAGATGGCCTGACTTGTAAAATCCATAACTTCTTGTTCTGTGAACCTTTTCTGATAATTCCAAGCCTAAGTGCTTCCTTGATGAGTGTATGACCCGTGAAAATTAGTTTCACATCGAAGGCCCTTCTGGTTCTTAAGATATACTCTTTTTACTGAGCCTCTGTCACTGGAACCTCTAAACCGGTCGGTATGGACAGTTTGGTGAGACACTGGTTCAGTTGCTGGTTTGATGACCACATCACTTCACCCAAGCCGTTGACCAATTTCTCAGGCAAGAATTCGATGACCCTCGGATCGATCAAATTACCCGTCATAGCAAAAGAAGTTAACATGATCGTTGACTTCGCGGTCGTCGACCACCCGGCCATCTACAACGTCATTATGGGCACGCCTTGGCTAAACGCCATGAAGGAAGTCTGGTCGAATTAACACCTAGGCATCAAGTTCCTGACTCACAACGGAATAGCTGCAATCTGGAGATGCCAGAGACAGTTGAGACGTTGCCTCCTAGCTGAACATAAGCTAAGGCAAATCACGACCACCGCAATGGTGAAGCCCAAACGGACGAAACTAACTCAGGCACCTACTGAAAACGCTTCAGAAGAAGACAATCCAGAATCGTCAACTCAAGAAACCGGAGAATAAACAAGTTTCGGAGCCTAATGCTTCAACCCAACCGGAGGAGTCAGACCCGGCAGAAGACGTCTATCCTGCAACTAACACGATCGACACAAACACAACAGTCGAGTAAACACACTCGCACAAACCGCATAACTACGAGATGTCTTGATCCCCGAAAGGGGTACATAGGCAGCTGATCGAAGGACGAGTTCAGCTATCCCCCTCTCCAAAAGGGGAGAGTGGGTACATATACGAATACTCGTATATTCTCGAATTCTTAAATATTTGCCTTGTACTCAATATTTTTGAAACTTTTTCGAAAATAAAGAGTTCATTAAAATCTCGCAAAATTTCTCTTATCTCAAAGAAAACATCTTGTAATACTTTCGGAAAACATCCAGATGCGAACAAAACGATTATCGTGCAAACCGGAAACGGAACCTCACGAAAATTGCCCCGCCTCAAAACGGATCAACTCGAGAACACACTCTTCCAACAAATTAAAAAAGAAAAAACTACATCACATTGACTAAAGAACCCTCGGGATCAAAAGATCCTGCCGACCACCAAGACCCCTTCACGAACATATCTCGATCGTGTCGTCGACTTTGTCCCACGATCCCAGATAATTGAAAAATCATTAAACACAAAGTATATTTTCGAAAAATAACCGAGACATTGCATAGATCTTCGAAAGCATGCTCCAGTCCGTCCGCGACTATAAATTGCAAAAGCTTGTCAATAGCCCCCGCCGAGCATTTTAGCCGTCCCAAACAAACACATTTAGATCCATCCTAAGGGATTGATCTTCCTACATTCGACTAGGATAATAGCGTGCTATAAAAGAAATCCGAAATTTTGGTCAACACTTCCGGATGACTTAAAAATTGTCTCCAGAGAAAAGCTCGACTCCGACCAGACAAGTCGTATAAGCCGAGAACCTATCGTGGAATTTAAATCGGAATGGAGTCAGGTTAAAATCGCAACAGGCAAAACTAAAGCCGATTAGTCATCGCAAAGCCTCAGACCGAAAGTAAACCTAGGTCTTACCCTAATTCTAGCACACTAGTCTCTAACGTCTCAAGGCATGATATCGAAAAGATGCGAGATCCTGAAAGCATGTCTCTTCGTCCATATCTAGTCGCTGTCGAAGCTTTGAAAACTTCTCAAACATCTCGAATGAGCAACAAATAGGACGATCCGCAAAAAGAGTTAGGAGCGAGATGACAACTCGTATTCTTCCCTCAACACTTAACAAAAAACTGAATGTACTTAAACTCCTTTTCAAGTAAAAACCCTAAGTTTATTCATACAAAAGGTGCAAAGAGGCAGGGATTCAAAAGCCATACATGGCCAGTCCTGACACATGAAACATGGCCACATTTGGCCAGAGATAAACAACTAACAGAAACATATTACAAGGCAAGGGAACGCTTTTCTAATAAGTCACAGCAAACCTTAAGATCAATCGTCTAGACCAAAGTACACAGACATCGACCTCCCGATCGAGTAGTCGTTGACATCCAGGGGAGCCGTCGGCTGGTTCACTTCACCTGTCTCATCGGGAGCTCCCGTCTGGGCTTCCACCATGTCGCGCAAAACAAGAATCGGATCCCATTGCTCCCAAATCCTCTCCTCGGTCTTAGGAATCGCAAAGTTCATGTTGGCGTTGTTCATACACCTAGCCTGCCTTGCATACTCGACATCGTACGAATAATCGGGGACTTGTGTAAGATGCAGTCTGACGGGGTACAAGCCATCCGGAGTCGGGGGAAGATGATTAGTCACTGTAAAACAGAGGTGAAATGCGTAAGATCAAATATCATCAAAACCGAAACTGGCGTATATCCGATCAGGAGTACCTTTCCGGCCCCATCTGGTCATAAAGATGGGAATGTAATTCTCTTCCATGGATGAACTGTTGACACGAACAAAAGAAGAAATGCTTCTTCCAGGTCTGGTAGTTCGACACAAATCTTCTTATGCTGGCCATGTTTCGCCGAGGACGCAGTTGTACTATGGCCAAATTACCCCGAGGCATCAGAAGGCCTTCAAGAAGGTTAACGTCAAGAGTCATAACCCGTTTGTAACTCAGCACCAAAATCCCAACAAGATGCTGCAAACCGCATGGGTTGACCTGATCAATCGGCAACTCAAAACGACTAAAGAGCCACACGATAACTTATGGGATAGGAAACCATAAGTGGCATTGCATTAAGTACGCCTCATAACACGTAAAGTAACCATCAGGCGGAGACTCAGCGACCTCCCCAGCTATTGGAAGACAAAACTCCACCAACTCCGGAACGTTGCAGAAGCTCCAAATGGCATCGAGACCATTGGGACATCTCTGGCTCGGACAACCAGCAACAGGGTTGGTACAAAATGGAGGAGGAACCCACTTTCCATGCCTAGGTGGCTTTAATTTGCCCCTGGCCGCCCAGTACGCATCAGCCTCTTTGGGATCGACCGAGTGTGCCTCAAACTCGACCTTTGGCTCAACATCGCTATGTTGCGGGCTAGAACCATCGGGAACAGAACGCTCGGGATGAGCCTTGGCAGAAGCTCTTCGTCTTGAAGACATGATCAAAAACACCAAGAGGAGAAAGGGAGAGAAAGGACCTTTCTACCTTAGAAAAGTTTTTGTGGAAATGAGCAAGTAAAGAATTTGAAAACTTACTCCACATACTTATAGGAAAGAAAATTCACTATTCACCTTCAGACATTCAGTCATTGAATCCCGCCTAACTTACCTACACACACCTAACCGCTCGAAAGAACATCACGATTCTAACGAGCTTGAGGGCAAACTATGGGGGTCAAAATTGGTTACGATAAAATCAATAACTGAAACTTCACGAACAATGTTTCTCTTTAAAAAAATAGATAGTATTTAAAATAAAATAGAATGGGAGAACCGAAATTGAGTTTCGTATGAATTCTGAAAACGATTCATATGATAAGCCCTCGAGAAAGGTTACTCGAAGCCTCGAACAAACGAGTCTCGAGTATCAAAACAACAAACGATCTGTTCAAATCTCCCCCGAGGCGAGTTGGACCAAGTCCAACTTGACTCGGGGGCGAGTTGGAACGAACATGCAGTCCAACTCGCCTCGAGGGTGAGTTGGACCAAACAAGCAGTCAACCTCACATCGGAGGCGATCGGGACCAAATGAGCAATTCAACTTGCCTCGAGGGCGATTTGGAACGAACGAGCAGTCCAACTCGCCTCGGGGGTGAGGTGGACCGAACGAGCAGTCCAATTCACCCCGAGGCGAGTTGGAATGAAAAAACAGCCTAAATCGCCCGATCGGTGAGTTGGATCAACCAATTCGTCGTCATCCGACCCATGTATCTTCCTCTTTCGAGATTAGATTGACATCACTCTTGTTTTGTCTTGATCGGAGTTACGGTTGGAACTTTACGATTTAAAAACCTCAAGAAATCCTTTCCTCATATAAAGTTCGAATTGATCGTGTAAAATGGCAACGGTTAACTAAACACCTAAAGCTTCCTCCACTATACGAGAAATTCAAACTTTATGTGGAATCGACGTAGTTTTGGAAGCGCTCTTTTGATAAATCGTAAAAAATGTTTAAGTCGAAAAACGGCCTGAGAAGGTCTGGAACACGGCTAAAAGCCCAATTGCGGTTATACAAAAAATCAAGCCCAATCGTTTTGACGGTCTATCGTTTTATTTTGCAGGAAAAGTTAAATGTTAAGTTTGGAAGATAAATGTGAAGTTTTCAAAGATAACCACGAAGATTGAAGAAAAATGGAATATTCTTGCGAAGCGATAAACACGACCAAGGGCAGAAAGGGAAAGAGCAAACCTCCTCTAGGAGGAGTATATAAGAGCGTCGAGGTTGAAGAAGCAGACACACAAAATTTACTCTGAGTAGAGCATAGCACTTAGGGCAAATTAGGCATATTTCTGTTTTTCTGTTTTTGAGCTACGACTTAACTAGGTTAATCAAGTCTCACAAGGTTAGAAATAGGAACTCGCCGACGACTGTTATCGCCGAGGCTTTACCTGTTGTAACGCTTTTTCACTCAATTTAGAATAAGATTTTCTTTGCTTCCTTTTTTCGTTTTTTAGCGATTTATTATTTCGTTTGTTTTGATTGTTTGATTGCTTGGCATGTGGTTTAGCAGATATCTGAGACCTCTGTGAAAGTTAAGTTTACTTATCTTTCCTATTTTCATCAAAAATCGATAGTGTGAATTTCGGTTCCCATATACGGACCAGATTTCAAAACATGCCTCTACAATCTCTGTAAAGTGTTAGCTACATGCGAAGAGAAAAACCTAATCCTTAATTGGGAAAATGTCATTTCATGGTCAACAACGGAAATTTTCTAGGACACAAAGTTTCAGCAGCCGGTATAGAAGTGGACCGAGCAACAATCGAACTGATGACAGGTTTGCCACCACCCACAAACATAAATCAATTGTGTAATCTTAGAGTCTCTGTGGATTTAATCCCTAAGTAGTACATCTGAACCTATTATTTGAGAGAGTAATCAATAGCTCTAGGGTAATTTGAGCATGTATCATATGGCTTTGAATCCATACCGCTCTGCGGCATCTTTTTATTGAACTGCGTTTTTTAGTTGAGAGCGTATGAGAAACAATCCTTCAGGCGTTTGCGACGTCTTTGATGCTGAGGACCTGGTTATTCTTTCTTATGTCGTGTTTCGTATTGAAATGTTTGCGGGCTTGAAGAGTTTATTAGTTGTTTGTTATATTTGTCTACGAACATCTTTCGTATGATATCCGCTTATCGGGTTATACGATGATTGGTTATTACTCGGGTGAAAATAAGCGATTCGTTGATTGCTTGTTGGTAGCCGTTAAGTATTGTTTGACATCGAATGCGTTAGTAAAATAAGACATTAGCGAGAGACTCTGAAGTCGGGCCGCATTTGCTATATTGCTGATTTTTTTTATATAAATATTGAGTACAAGAACATGAATATTTTAAAATGTGGGAGTATACGGGTATACATATGTGTTACCACTCCCCTTTTTGGAGAGGGGGATAGCTGAAATTGTCTTGTGATGAGTTGCCAACGTGCCCCTTTCGAGGATCAAACCGTCTCGTAGTTCAGTTTGTTGCGATGTGATCGCTCAGTGGTAGTATTTTTGAGGTGCATTGCGTTCCAGATTCTTAGAATCTTGATGTCCTGCATTTTGGTGATTTCATACGCTCCTGGTCGAACCATTTTTATGGCTTTGTACGGTCCTTCCAAGTTTTCTCCAAGTATTTTTTTTCATTTCGCTCGGCTGTATTTTGGAAAACTTTGCGTAGGACTAGATCGCCTTTCCTTGAACCTGCGGCTACGTACGTTTGCGTTGTACTACTTTGCGGCCGCCTGTTGAAAATTCTGAATTCATATGAGTGCCTGATATTGGCGCTCGATGATGAGGTCGAGATTTTCTAGAAGCATCAGATTGTTCAAGTCTTCTTGTTCCAGAAGTAGTCTCCTTCGTATTCCGGGAATTCAACTTCCACCGGAATCATGCATTCTGACCCATATA
Source organism: Moricandia arvensis (assembly GCA_905132765.1). Classification (NCBI taxonomy): domain Eukaryota; kingdom Viridiplantae; phylum Streptophyta; class Magnoliopsida; order Brassicales; family Brassicaceae; genus Moricandia; species Moricandia arvensis. The sequence continues at coordinate 9,875 of CAJHQP010000398.1, read as the reverse complement.
CGAGGGCGAAGGAGTATCTCCCGTTGCTCTTCATGGAGTCGTTTGTTGGGACCATAAGACTCCTTTGAGTTCTTCTGTCCATCGACCCTTTTTAGCGTCAAAGCATTTTTAGGTCTATCTAGGATGGTTTTGTTAATAGTTTCAGCCTGGCCATTGCCTTGCTGATATCTGGGAGTTTATTTGGTCAATTGTATTTTCCATTTTTCGCAAAATGCCTTGAATCTCGTTGAGATGAACTGATATCCGTTGTCTGTTACCATCTCGTACGAAACTCCATGTCTGCAGATAATATTTCTCCATACGAAGCTTTCGACTTGTGTGTCTTTAATGCTTGCGTATGAATCTGCTTTGACCCATTTTGAATATAAATCTTTTAAGAGTAGCAAGAAGCGTTTTTGTTTAGATTTATGCATGGAGCCAACGATACGAATTGACCATCGCATGAATGGGTACGGTGCCGAAATGGATGAGAGAACCTCTGCGGGTTGATGGATTGTTGGCGAGGGTCTTTGGCATTTTTCGCATTTTTGTGTGAATTTCACACAAACTTTGATCATCATTGGCCAATAGTAGCCATGGCGTTTTATTCTTCCGCCGGAGTGATTTCTGAAAGCTCCAGTGTGGACATCTTCCATGACGTTCCACGCTTTATCTCTCTCCACGCATGTCATAAGCGGTCCAGAGAATCTCCATTTATAGATTTTTATGTCTACTCGGACGTATCGTGCGGCCTAGGTTTTGATTTTTTGGGCCGCCCATTTCTCTGCAGGGAATGTTCCATTGCAGATGTATTCTCGGATCATTTCTAACCATGGCTTATGAAAGCGGTATTGAGATTGTTTCGAATTATCTTCGGGTTGAGTATCGAATTTGTCGACATCTTTGTCTTGCGAATGGATTAAGTTTGCGACGATTGGCGGTTCAATGTGCGGGTGTTCTATGAACTCTACGTGAATTACTCGTTTAAGGCCTGGATCTGAGCTTGGTGCCATGGCCATAAAGCGTAGGTCTGCGCATTTTCCGCGCGGGGTATTTGTGTGAAAGCGAATTGATCAAAATTCTGGGTGAGATCATGGACGAGTTTTAGGTACGAGTCCATCCTCGTCGCTGAAATGCTTTGCAAAAATTTGAGAAGTGCAGTAGGCGTGGATGTTGCGTATCTTGAAACTGTGAGCCAATTGTAGTCCAACAATAAATGCTTTGTCTTCGGCTTCATTTATTTGAAGCGTGGAAAAATTACTCGAAATGATTGTTCCAACACTTCTCCAGTCGGTGATCTGAGCCCAATTCCGATTCATGAACCTTGTTTAGACGAAGATCCGTCGACGTCAAGGGTCCAGGTCAAGTTTTGATCTTGATTCATTGTGCCCTCCATTGGGAATTCTACCAAGAAATCGGCGAGGACTTGTGATTTTTTTTGCAAGTTCTTGTTCGATATTCAATATCCTATTAGCTTAGGTCGACAACCCATTTTCTAGTCTTTGGGATTGATAGGGACTATTCCAATTCGTTCAAAGCGGTTATGTGGTGAGGATTACGATTGTGTGTGACTGGAAGTATGATCTTAGATTTCGGGCTGACATTACGACAGCAATGCCATGTCCTCCATCAGTGGATATCATGTCTCGACATCTGTAAAAGTTTTACTTACCTCTAAAATTGGTTTTTGCTTGCTGCGTTATTCTCTGATCAAAACGCCGCTTACTGCTTATGGATTCCGCAATATGGAGAAATAAGGGTTCTTCCTCAACGAGTTTCGCGAGAACCGGAGGGGTCGTCAGATAGGGCTTCAGCTGTGTGAACGCTTTTTCGCACTCCTCAGACCACTTCGAATGTAGTTTAGTTAAAGAGTTTGAACAAGAGATAAAACAGCCTTTGCGAGTTCGTCTAGTAGTCGAGTGTAAAACCAAGTATGTCGAGAATAATGCCTATGGTTCTTCAGCGCTAAGTTTTTGTTGAGAACTTTTATCTCTGTGCCCCTCTCCTTTGCTTCTCTTATATATGCCTCCAAGTTCGGTCGTCTTTCCTTTTTTGCTCCCGATTAGAGTTATCCTCTCGCAGAGATTTTCTTATCTTCTCGATTTTCCATAATTATCTCAAAACTTGAAGTTTATCTTCTTTTCCATCTATCTTCTGCGGAAATTAAATAGACTGTCATCATAGTTGGGCTCATTCTCGTCTGAAATCTCACGAGGGATATAGTCGCGTCTTCGACCCCTTTTGGGCCGTTTCGCGACTTAAACGCTTTTACGATTTCTTTCGGGGAAATCGCTTTTCGTACGATGTTGGTTGCTGTATCGTTTGTTCTGAGGAATAATAAAATCAATTGTATAGCTGAGATAACATAGGTGTTTAAGTTATTTTTTATCGTTTTATATGACTGACTCAAAGTTTTTACAGGAAAACAAGTATTTGCTATTTTTATCGCAGAACTTCAAGAGGCGAAAGAAGTACAAGTACGGTAGAGACCCAAAGTAGAGAGCGATGAAGATGATATGGTCTGGTTGCCCGTGGGTGACTAGACGTCGTGTGCGTCTTGTCGCCAGTGGGTGACTAGACTTTGTTGAGAGTCTAGTCGCCCATGGGCGACTAGACCATATCCTCTTCATCACTCTCTCCTTTGGGTCTCTACCGGACGTTGTGTGCCTCTAGTCAACCATACGCGACTAGACTTTCCTGAGAGTCTAGTCGCCCATGGGCGACTAGAGTTTGTTGAGAGTCTAGTCGCCCATGGGAAAATAGACTTTGTTGTGAGTTGATGATTTTTAGTTGTTGATTTTTCCATGACCAATTTTGACCCCAAAAATTAGCCCCACAGCTCTTAAGATATTACGTGTAATTTCTTTCGAGGTAGTGATTGGCGTGTTAGGTGGAATCAATGGCTAAAAAGGTCCGTTGGCGAAACCAGATTTTTTCCGAAAGTTGATAAGATTTGGGCTGCGCCTTATGAATGCTGCCTACGTACCCTTGTCGAAGGGATCAAGCATTTCGTAGTTTTTTTTGGAGTTAAGATTCTTATGACCTATTTTTCAGCGAGACCTTTATGTCTTAGTTATTATGGAGCATGTTTCTGCTGATGGTATGTTGTATTAGACCTTTGTCGGCCTTGAGACTCGCCTTGTAGGCTGTTTGTTTTGGATTTATGAAGTCATTGATTGTCTCATTTTATAAACATATAGAGTTTCCATACGCGGAGATGAGAGAGATAATATATGTTGTCATCTTATTTCGGACGCTCAGCAGATCGTGATACTTTTCGTTGTGTAAGATGACAATATTCCGCATAACCACTTGTGTTCGAGAAGTCTCATAAACAGCAAATATCGACAAAGAGACATGTTTTAGTATCTCATATAGGTTTGATACTATGCATTGAGATGTCTGAGACCAGTGTGCTGGGTTGAAAGCAAGACCTAGGCCTAGTAATGGTTTAGGGTTTGCGATGACTGTTTCGGCTTACGCTACCTGTTGCATTTTCGACCTGATTCTGTATGAATATTGAAGTCTGCGATAAGTTCTCGGCTTATATGACTTGCACTATTTGGGAACCCAGCATATCTCCAAAGATAATTTTGAAGTAGTATGGAAGTGCTGACCAAAATTTTGGATTTCCTTTATATCACGCTATTATCCTTGTGTCGAAAATCTGAGAGCTATCTCTATGGGAGGAGATGGCTTAGTCTGTTTAGGACGTTTAGAGTCATTGTGATGAGAAACAATCATGATGGTAGATGTTACTGTTTTGAGTCTTCGTGTAGGAAACATGTGCGAGAAGATGTTAGTGCGTACCACTGTTTGGTCTTCCAAGATGGTGTTTTTATCGAGGAAGATAATTTTGTCAAAAATTGGTTCCTCAGGCGTCTATGACATCTCGCAATGCTGAAGATTGATTTTGTTTCATATGCCGCATTTCGTGCATGAAATGTTCGTGGCATTGAAGATGTTTTGCGGTGTCGTAGGGGTTTTGTTTTAACCTTAAGGAAGAAAAACGTTTTGGTTTGTTTGTGGATGTTCACAGCCGAAACTGTTGTTTCTGTTTGGATGTTAGATTTTTTGATTTGTGATCAAGAAATTAGGACCAAGGGGTCGCGTAATTTTTTCTCTGGGAAGAAGCATCTTCCTTCACTGTGCTTTGTGAAGAGTTGGCCCTCAGAGATTTATTTGGTGTATTTTTTAAGGAATGTTTTTTATAGCTCTAAGAGCCTTATTACGAGGTTTTCCTTAGATGCCGCATTTTACGGGTAAAATGTTGCCGGCTTAAAGTGAATTGTGGAACATATAGAACTTGGTCGATTTTTCAACAAGTTCAAGTAGAGGAAAACTCCAGCTCATCGACAGCATCTTCATCCCTGTTCACATGAACATGCTTGTCCTTAGGAGATCTTGACATATAGAACTTGGTCGATTTTTCGACAAGTTCAAGTAGAGGAAAACTCCAGCTCGTCGACAGCATCTTCATCCCTGTTCACATGAACATGCTTTTCCGATTTGCCGTCGAGTTGATAGATTTATTCAGACGTCCTTGCTTCCTTGTTGACCGATCGAATGGCACCATCATCCCAGAAGAAGTACTCGATGTCGGAGAAAGGGAAGGATGTGGCGACCGATTCGACTCCGCCGAAGGAGCTGTCGCTCGGTCCTAAGTTGTTAGGTTCGGTAATAAGGGCATATCGAGGGGCTTCCGATGGAGTGGCCGGATTGAACCCGGACCGAGTCAGGTCAAATCGCGGCGCCAAAGAGCAATTTCGGGATGATGGAGAAGGCGACTTTGCAGCGGATGCGGAGGAAGAAACCCCTCTTGACATGGCGAGAGTCGGGGTCGCTGGTGCTGTGAGACATGATGATGAGCGATTAGCAAAACCAGAGACCGCAGATGGCGGGCGATCGAGGAGTCCCGATATTACTGAGGCCGTCGATAACGATCGATCGACAAGACCCGAAGCTGTTCGACGAGTTCGCCGGCGACTAAGTCCTTACCGTCTCTGCAGTGATGGGTCGATCGAGCGACTACCAGATTTGCCTTCGGAGGATTTTTCGTTTGGATCTTAACGTCTGTGATTCGCCTAGTAAAGGGGTTCCTTAGTGTAGCGGTGAGAACACGTTCAATCTCTGGGGCGGAGTTGTCACATGGTGTATTTTGGAGTGGATGTCCTGCATCGAGGGCGTAATTTCGCGATTTAGCGCTTAGTGGCAGCATCTAGCCCGTCGTTTGTATGGTCGACGGCGTCGGTCGGTTGGGCTGCTCCGCCCGTCGGTTGGCCGGCGGCAGCGGGTGTAGGGCCTGTCATGGGGAAAAGTCGTCGCCTCGCTATCTCCGTTTCACCCGCCTGGCTATCTATCGTAGCGAAGAGAGCGGCGAGTGTGCTGAGTCGTTCGTTCGTAACTCTGTTGGCTTCTTCTTGCCGCGCAAGCTGGACCAAGATGTGTTGCATCATGTTGTTATTCCCCCGAGTCGAGGCAACCTGTGCAGGCGCGTCCTCGGCAGATGAGTCGTCGGGACGCATACTGATTCGTTAACGCTACTTCGTAAGACTCCACGGTGGGCGCCAAATGTTGAATCTGAGTTTGGTTAGGTCGATTGACCAGAACTAAACTCCATTTGTGGGATCTTCAAAGGCGTTTTATTGATCAGTAATAAAGACAAACGTGATTACAAGGAAGATTGATGAAAAGAAAAGAGGTCGGAGCTTTGTTGAAAGAACCGATGAGATTACAAGGAAGATTGATTGGTTGTTCACCCTCAATCTTGCCATCAGGGGTCTTGTGTCTATTTTCGGGTCCCTCACTCGCTTGATCTCCTTTCTTTATTTATAGTCGTGATCCCTCGTTTCCTTGTTCGCCTTAGAAGTCGTTCGCCTTAGAAATCCATTTTAATCTTTAATTTCAGTGGGCTTTTGCGCCAATCTCTGCCCAAATGTGTTTCGAGCGTCGGACAACTCATTTTGCGGCTTCGTCAGCCATTCGATCGACTCTTTCGGCTCCTTCCTGGTCGGCTCGATTGCCTATGGATGAGCCCAATAGTGTGATTAACGGGCCAAATCCTATTATTAAATGGGCTTTGGGGAAGTTGAAAATTCCTCTCCAACAAGGACGCAAGTGCTTGCAAGCCACAGGAATGCAAAGTAGGGTCATTATTCTCATGAGTGAGTGGATGCATTATTGAAAGATCTTCTTGTCTTCTGTCTCCGTCACCAAAACAAACACTTGGACTCGTTTACAATCACACATTACCTTATTTTTTTGCTTCTCGTTTTAGTCGTGGGGGAAAACAAAAAATAATCAATCAATTACTTAGATTCCAATTTGGATAACCGGCTTATATACCAATCGTTAAATCGAATGCTTACAGGTTGCAAGTAAACTTGGAGAAGGGGAGTTGGTGAGTTGTTTTTTTTATCAGTTAGTAAGTAGCCTGAGAAGCTTTCAATTCCTCAACCCAAAAGCAGAGAAAGAAGAAAGAAAGAAATTATGCAGATTCAGTGCAAAACCCTAACTTTCACTGTTTCCTCTATTACTTCTAACCCTAAGCTGCCATTCCCATCTTCAATTACTTTAGGGGCATGTAAGCCTCCATTCCCGAGTTTCAGGAGCTCTGTTAAGTCTCACAGGTTTACAAGAAACTGTTCAAGTCCAAATCAGGAGCTTGTTGTTGATAGACTTAACGGAAACGGGTCGATTTCTCCGGACACGGAGGAGGTGATTGAGCTTGTTGTACAAGATGCGGCTGAGGTGGAAGTAGAAGAAGTGAATAAGATAGATGGTTTAGCCAATCAGAGTATTTGGGGACAGATGAAAGAGATAGTCATGTTTACGGGACCTGCTGCTGGACTGTGGCTATGTGGTCCCTTGATGAGTCTCATTGACACGGCCGTTATTGGTCAGGGAAGCTCTCTCGAACTCGCTGCTCTAGGTAATGTCTATAGACTCTGATTTTTGGTTGTCGAAGATGAAGAGTTTTCTCTCATGAAACCCAAAGTGGATGCGATGCGGAAGTACTGGAAAAGTTGAACTTATCAAAAGTTGCTGCTTTAGCTTTCTCTTGAGTTTTTCTTTTATTATAGTGATAATACCTCGAGGAAAGTTAAGATTTTTTAGGCTTCACAAAGCAGTGCTTAATCATATGTCAAAAAGGAATGAATGTAAGTTTCAGGTTTCAGACATGTCTTTGATGGCACTTCTGAACATTTGATATTGGTTTCATATTATATCTCAGATTTGTTACTTCTTCTGAGAACACGCGACTTCGTTCACGCTATTGCTATTATGTTCTATTCTAGTATGAGGTTGCTAAATTTCATTATGGATGAAACAGGTCCTGCAACCGTCGTCTGTGATTATTTGTCGTATTCTTTCATGTTCCTCTCTGTTGCCACTTCAAATCTTGTTGCCACCTCTCTTGCTCGCGGGGTCAGTTTATTAGAATTGAATTTTCAGGAGATGTGTTTATTTTTCGTTATGTATGTCAAGTGGTGTTAATGCAGGATAAAGATGAGGTACAACATCAAATATCCATGTTGCTTTTCATCGGCTTGGCTTGTGGAGTCGTGATGATGGCGTTTACAAGACTTTTTGGTTCCGGGGTACTAACTGGTAACAATAAATATGTTATTTGTAGCTTAAATGTAACAAGTACTAAATCAACAGACTGTTCACCGTTTAGTCTTCTTTCAGCTTTTACAGGAGCAAAGAATGCTGAGATTGTCCCCGCGGCAAATACATATGTTCAGGTTCATACTCTTTTCTTATGTTGTAAATTTTCAGATTTTAATGTCTTGTGGTTTTGGTGAGTGTGGTGGCCCTATGCGTATTCATATATGTTAATTCTTGGGGAAAACTTGAATTGTAAGTGACTTTCCTCTTTCTTCCATTCAAGTGACGATTGTTTTTTCTTTTTTCATCCTTAGATTCGTGGTTTAGCATGGCCGGCTGTTCTCATTGGATGGGTTTCTCAAAGTGCAAGGTCCCCTTATACCTCATTTTCATCTGCACGTTGCATTTTTGCACGTCCAAAGTTTCAGCATTGTCGCACACTTCTGACAGTGGGGCCTTAAAAGTACCGACAGGATTATATCTCACTGTTACGTTATCAATCCTTTGTCTCAGTCTCGGTATGAAAGACTCATGGGGACCTTTAAAGGCATTGGCAGTTGCTAGTGCGATAAACGGTGCTGGTGATGTGGTCTTATGCAGCTTTCTAGGATACGGTATAGCAGGAGCAGCTTGGGCAACTATGGTGTCACAAGTAAGCTGACATCTATAAGGTTCCATCCAAAGTTATCAATATGGTTATAATTCGAGATGTTTTAGGTTGTTGCAGCTTATATGATGATGAACGCATTGAACAAGAAAGGATACAACGCTTTCTCACTCTGTGTTCCTTCTCCAAGTGAACTCTTAACCATCTTTGGGCTCGCTGCCCCAGTCTTTATGACAATGATGTCAAAGGTTACTAATTCATCTGTATCTAAGTAGACACTCAGTTGCAACAAGGGTGTTTTATACGTAGATGATATTTGTGTTTTCTCCCTTTAGGTTTTGTTTTATTCGCTCCTTGTGTACTTTGCTACATCAATGGGCACAAGCGTTATAGCTGCTCATCAGGTGATATGTCCTTGTACATTTAAACGCTAACCATGTCTCCTGATTTGAGTTTGTTCTATAACTTCTTCTGCTCTTTTGGTCTCTAGGTTATGCTTCAGACATATAACATTTGTACAATTTGGGGGGAGCCTCTCTCTCAAACTGCACAGTCCTTTATGCCTGAGTTGTTATTTGGAATCAATCAGAATTTGCCTAAAGTAAGCCCGTTGTTGGTGAAACTTTACACAGCTGAGGAAACCATTCGGACATCATCTTGCTTTTACCTAAAGCATCTCTGTTTTGTGCTGTTTTCTGTAGGCCAGAATGCTTCTGAAGTCACTCGTTATCATTGGTGCTACAATAGGAATAGTAGTGGGAACCATTGGCACAACAATTCCATGGATGTTCCCTGGCATCTTCACACACGACAAGGTTGTCACATTCGAGGTATTGTCTTTTCGTTTTTCTTTACATTTTTGCATGTGTCACGGCAAAGCATTTTCAAGAATGACGAATTTCGAAATACCTACTGTGACAGATGCACAAGGTCATCATACCTTTTTTTCTTGCGTTATCCATCACTCCGAGTACTCTCAGTCTTGAAGGCACCTTACTGGTAAGTTTGGATCATTGTCTCACAATCTAAACCCTGATTCAAAAGAGCTAACACTGTTGTTGTAAATTGGAGGCTGGAAGAGATCTTAGATATATAAGCTTGTCAACTACTGGATGCTTGGCCGTTGCTGGGCTTTTACTTATGGTAACCACTCACTCTTAGCCTCAGTCTCCGGCACTCTACTAATTTCCAGAATAGATTTCTGTAACTTCTCTCCATTTTGCATTGTCTACAATTGACTAAAAGCTTCTGAGCAATGGAGGATTTGGCTTGAGAGGTTGCTGGTTCGCTCTCGTGGGATTCCAATGGGTAAATGTTACTGCTACAACTTACTAAGCCATATAACCCAAACCACACACACAGCTTTTGCTCTTCTTAAGTCTAACTTGAATTGTTTCAGGCTCGGTTTTCTCTAGCCCTTGTACGTCTTCTTTCCCGAGACGGCGTACTTTACTCGGAAGATAAAAGCAGGCATGCAGAGAAAGTGAAAGCTGCTTAGCTCAGAATGTCACCATATACCTCACAAGAAAAAGTATATGGGAATAGGGAACAGTGTCATTCATTCAGTTGTAGAACAATGACATTATGTTTGAGATTGTATGCTTCAAAAACAGAAAATATGCATTCCATTACATAGAGGAAAAGTCTTGCCATAAATTGATGATACAATCAATATGTT